>BSBK01001935.1:810000-1217550 GCA_027943335.1 Chamaecyparis obtusa
CCAGGACCATGGTTAGGGTTTTAGCAAGAAGCATGAAAATGCCTCCATGAAAGGAACATGGCGGAAGAGCTGGTGTTGTAACACCTAAGGTTAGGGCACTATAGAGACAAGTGTGAGCATTGCAAGAGGAGATTCATAGAGGAATGAATCTTAATGTTAGAGATGAAAGTGAGGATGAAGCCGAAGAAGAAGATCAAGAAGGAGAAGTCAAAGTTCTGGACTAGGAGGGAGAAAGAATTTTTAGGGCCATTTCCAAGATTAGGAAAAGACCTAAGATTGAGGTTCCTACATTTTCAAGGAATCTTAACCTAGAGGAATTGATCGACTAGATCAATGAATGTGAAGAATATTTTGAGTATGAAGATATTGAGGATCCTGATCGAGTCAAGTTTGTGAAGGCCAACTGAAAGCTCATGCGAAGATTTGGTGGCAAGAGATTCAATTGTAGTGAAATAGAAGAGGGAAAGATAAAATCACAAGATGGGATCAGATGGTGGATAAATTGAAGCGACAGTTCATCCCTGTTGATTATGAGCTTGACCTACTGAGGAAAATGCAAAGTTTGAAGCAAGCAGGAAGATCTGTTTAAGATTATACAAAGGAGTTCTATCAAATCCTCATCAGAACAGGCCATGCAGAAGCTGACAAGGAGAAAGTTGCCCGTACCTTAATGGGTTAAGGCTGAGAATTCAGGAAGAATTGAATCTAGTTCAAATGAATAGTATTGAAGAGGCATACCAGTTTGCCCTAAAAGTAGAGGAAAGATGAACAAGAAGTTTGAGAGTAGACAAAGCGGAAGAAGTCATGATGGAAGATCTGGTGGACAGTCATATGGAGATCAAAATGAAGATCCAAAAAAGTAGGATGAGGCCAATAACAATCAGAATCAGAGAGGAGATAATTCCAATCATTTCCATGATTAGAATAATAGATAGCAGCAGAGAAGAGGAAGAGGACAAGGTTCAGGAAGAGGAGGCTTTCATGGAACATGTTTTCACTATGGAGAAGAAGGTCATAGGGCATTTGAATGTCCTCAACACTGAGGATGGATAGATAGGAGGAATGAAGGCCAAGCCAGAGTGGCACATGTAGATGAAGATGCCGGATCCTCAAATTTTGAAGATGTTGAAAGAGGAGAAATGTTGATTAATAGAAGAGTCCTGTTGAGTGGTGAGAATGAACTTGAACAAAGGAGGAGCCTATTTCACACCAAGTGCAAGTATGAGGGTAAGTGTTGTGATGTGATTATTGATAGTAGTAGTACTGATAATTTGGTGTCAGAAAAGAGATGGTGAAAAAGTTGAAGCTCAAGAGGTAGAAACATCCACATCCATATCGGGTTGCCTGGGTGCAGGTTGACCACAAGGTCATGGTTAGTGAACAGTGCCTAGTGAAGTTCAAGATCAGTGGGTACCAAGATGAGGTACTATGTGATATCATATCTATGGATGCATGTCATATGTTGTTGGGTAGACCTTGGCAGTTTGACAGATGTGATGTACATGATGGTCGTGTGAATACTTATTCCCTGACAAAGGATGGAGTGTGACATAAGCTAAAACCATTGAAGGAAATAGAAGAAAAGGTATGTGGTAATGCATGAATAACTTTTGTTGATACAGGAAATTTCTCAGATGGTATGAGGTATGAGCATATGTGTTTTACCTTAATTCCAAAGGCTAGGAAAGAGGAAGCAGAAGATGTACTTGTAGAGGTTGTAGAATTATTGAATGAGTTTCAAGATATTGTATCTGATAATCTGTCTGATGGATTACCACCAGTAAGAAAGATCAGTCATTAGATGGACTTGATTCTAGGAACCAATTTGCCAAATAAGGTAGCACATAGAATGACACTAGCAGAAAGTGAAGAGTTGAAGATAGATTTGAAGTTTAGTTCATCACATCATCCATAGATGGTATATGGAAGTAGTCCCAAAAATGCATTTGAGTTGAGAAACATAGATAAAGGAGAAATAAGTAGTGCTGAAGCTGAGGATTTTGTAGAACATTTGAAGAACATCCATGAGGAGGTGAGGAAGCACATTACCAAGATGAATGCACAGTATAAGGCTAAGGTAGATGAGAAAAGGAGGCATAAGGAATTTTAGGTTGGAGATGAAGTCATGGTTCATTTTCGGAAGGATAGATTTCTAGTTGGTACATATAACAAGTTGAAAATGAAGAAGTTTGGGCCATGTAAAATATTGAAGAAGCATGATTCAGGAAATGTATATGAGGTCAAGTTGCCTAATGAGCTGAATATTTCACCAGTATTTAATGTTTCAGACCTGACAGAATATCATGAAGGAGGTGTTGAAGATGAGGTTACAGCATCACAGTGGAGTATTCCAGCAACTAGTTCAGATATCAAGGAGATTGAAGACATACTCGATAGTCATGTTGGTAGAAGCACAAGGAATAGGACATATGAAGAGTATTTGGTCAAATGGAAAGGATGACCTATTGAAGATTCATCATGGCTAGCAAAGGAGGAGGTTAACCATCTCAGTTTTCCTCCACACACCTGAGTCATGACAGGGTCACTTCTCAAATTACCCTAGGTGTCTGATGCAGGAGCATCCTAGGTGTAAGAGCAATCTTGCATCACCCAAAAATATTTCTAGTTTTGTTTTCAATAAGGGCTATCTTGTGTAGAGCTTCTATTTATGGAAACTTACTATTTTTAGTAAGTTGGTCATACGATCTCAAAATGTTCTAATTTCTTCCCTAGAGGTTCATTTTGGTCATATCAGCCTGCCAGTAAAGTTTCATTGACTGATCAAGTCTAACTTTGTAGATATTCAAGATTTTCGGTATTGGCAACAGGGTACAAAAAATTTGAACTCATTTTTCAAGGCTTTAGAGGCCCTGGATGAGGTTGAATTTTTGGTTGAATGAAGCTTGCTTGATTCAAGTGTTGTAGAGCTCCTCGTGCCCTTTCTAAAATGGGGTTATAATAGTCGATCAGGTCAATGAGTGATGACTTATGGTCTTCGGAAGTTGGGTCACCTGAAATGGCGGAAAATGATTTTCCTTCAAAAATTTTGTTTGGGTTTCAAAAGTTATTTTGAGCTAACTTTGATGTACTAAATTGTAAAATAAAATAATTCTAAGTTTGGTCAGCCTTGTTGGCTAAAATTTCTGGAACCTTCTCGAGTGGTGGAAATTGCCTATATAAGAAAGGTCTATAGTGTTGTCCTAGGTAGTTCGGGATAGTTCTAGGTAGTAGATCTAGGTAATAATTTGAGGCTTTTTCCTACAAAATATTGTAAGGGAATGCCCATGTGGCTTTGCATATTGTAATTCTCAAAGTTTGTAATTCCACATTTGTGGAGATAATAAGAAGCCAATTTTTTGTTCCTGCATATGGTTGTTGTTTCTCTATTTCTGTTATGTGTTTGAGGTATTAAGGGGAGCACCCTTCATCAATTAGATGGTCCAAGGTTTATGTTACAATGATTTTATTGATAGAACAACATATTGTGTGAGTTCATGGGGGATCATTATTTAAGGTTTATTGATCTAATGTATGGGATTAAATTGTGAAAGAGCATGCTTATTGATGAGTACAATCACAAGTGAGCAGAGGTATGATCAAGAATGATCAAACAAGTTGATAAGAGGGGTTAGGGAGTTGTCTACAAGGTGTAGAGTCTAGTGGAAATAACCATTGTTGACTGTTGAGAGTTCTATTGTGTGGGCAGGGTCCAAGAGATTGATCCATTGAAGGAGGATATTTTCTAGATATTGTCCTATGGGAATATTAACTATTACCTAAGTAAAACCAACTCATTGTTTCTCCAATAGGAGTTGGGAGCATAATTTTAACATATAGATCTCAACCATAAATTCAATCCCTCATATAGCAACAAAAGTATAACATCCACTAAGGGGACAATTGACTAACAATATTTCTAGAAGGCGTGAAACATATTAAATACTCCATCATAAATGTGATGAGCTTCATATGGCCAAAGATATTATTAAAGATAAATAATAGATTACCTAAGATGTTTGACCAAATCAAAGAATGAGACATCATCTCATGGAATATTACTATTTCTGCATACCGAAGACATGGGTATCCTCACGAGACAGTCGCATTGTTTCACCAAATGCAACAAACATGTTTCGAACCCAATCAGTTCATATATGCCAACATGATTACAGCCTATGCTGAAATGGGAGCTCTACAATAGGGCATAGATATCCATCAAAGCATGAAGGATAGAGGATTTTCTCCAAATGTTGTGGTTGCAACTACTATGGTGGACATGTACACTAAAAGTGGAAGCATAGACAAGGCATGTGAACTATTTCATAAAATGCCTCAAAGAAATGAGGTCTCATGGAATGCCATGATTGCGGGATATATTCAAATTGGATTTATTGAAAAGGATTTTAAAATTTTTGAGAAAATGCAATTGGCAGATGTAAAGCCAAATTCCATAACCTTTGTCAGCATACTTCCAGTGTGTGCCAAAATGGGAGCTTTGGAATAGGGTATGGACATCCATCAAAGGATAATGGAAGGAAGGTTTTGTTAGAAGTTGTAGTTGCAAGTGCCCTGGGAGACATGTGTTAGAAATAGGGAATACTAAGAGGGGAGGGTGAATCAATATTCTACAAACTTTATCTTTTTCCCAATTATGGATATAATAGATTATCTTTACACATGCATAACATAAGAAGCTAAACAACATGCATAGCAATAAAACTACAGAACTCATAACACATGATTTGTTCTTGAGGAAACCCTGGCCAAGGGAAAAACTTGGTGGGGATGGTACCCACAAAGATCCAATAATCAAAAGTATCTTGTTAAGGATGTTGACCCTGTTAGGAGTCTATTACAAGCATATAGTGTATCAGTCCTGATTAAGGGACTATAGGCCTTGTTAGAAGCCTCAACCTTGTTAGGAGTTGGTAGTACAAAATGTGATTACCAGCTGAGCCCACTGCCCAAACAAGAAATATAAAATATATACTGATTAAAAAATAGGTCAAGGTACATAACCTTATATTGCTTGCATCAATATCTCTTCACTAATCTTTCACTATCGCTATTACATATGCTTCATATACTTCGCATCATACTTCTACAAATGCTTGCTGCTTATTACAATTACAATTGTTTTTTCTCTACACTTTACAATTACAATTACATATATATATACCAATAGCTTTAACCAAGATTAAACATCTAATATGTTGTCCCTTAATATTGTTAAGTCATTATTTTGATAAACAAAATAATCCCTTAACTCTTTACCAATTCTGCCTTCATATACTGTCTTGTCAGCTTCACACTGTCTTCGGTAAAACTATCATAACTTCTTCTGTATATGTCATACTTACTTGCACTCTAAGATGGGTCATCATTAGTCACCATAGAGTCTATGTTCAAGTGTACAAGCACTGAACTCACTCTAGTCAATGTCGCAAACAAAAACTATGTCCGGATACACTGGTAAAACACTGTCTCACACTTAGATAAATATGCATTGCGCTCTGTCATACTTACTCTCTGACTTGTGTGATCTTCATGTGGATCATATGTTTTCATAATGACAACATCTATGCAATCAACTCAGCCAAATTTCCAACAATCTCCCCCTTTGTCATTGGTGGCAACATATGAGAAAATTGGCTAAGTGTGCAACTCCAAAATCTCAAAATTGACAAAATTGTGGCCATAGTATAACATATATATACTATCATTATAAATCCTCAAAAATCTTATCTATAATGCAATACTCCCCCTAAGATTATCAACTCTTATCATACACTATCAATTTTCTGCTAAATATCTCTCCCCCTTTGACAACAATGACAAAGTAATGGTAGGGAGGGCTACAAAATTGTATCAAAAAAGAGTTATACCTCAATTTATTTATTGCAAAGCCAGTAGGCTTGCAACACAATCTGCAAAATCTATCTTCATGTTTTATATCTCCTTTTCCCATGACTTCTTAATGGAATCTGCCACATTGAGTAGTGTGCTCAGTCCATAAGATGCTATTTGACAAGCTTGGAGGTTTTCAAAGTTGAATTTTTGAAAAGATGTCTTAGCTATAAGACAATATTCTAACTGCTCTTCAATAACACTCAACTTCATAGAAACATGCTCTCTCAAAAGAGTATATCTCCTTAACTTCCTGTCTTTCTCATCTTGTAAAATTTTGGTTTCATCAAAAAGTTTCCTAACTCTCTTTTCAACATTACTAACCTTCACATTAGGGTTAGATAGAAGGTTTGTTTCATTCAGAATCTCAACTTCCTTCAATTTTATCTTATGATCTTCCTCAGTTGTCAAAGTTTCTAATTTTGTACACCATATGTACAAAGATTTTCCTATCTCCAAATGTTTCCTCAAATCTTTGATACAGATATCAAGAGTATTGATATCATTGCTGATGTACTAACTGATATTCAATAACATTCTAGCCTCATAGTCTACATGTGCTTTCACTTTTACAATATCAGCTAGGTTAGTAAACTCATTATCAAAAGTGCTCATCACTTTCTTTTCCTTGTCCATAGGGTCTGCTTCTACAATTTGTGTAGTCACAATAATTTGTAGCATTTTAGTTAGGTCCTTCAGACATCCTTCTAGACTTTTAACTTTCTTATTCTTCCCAATGATTTTGTTCAAAGATGTGATCAATTCCATTTGATCATCATCATCCACTTCTTTTTCCAAATCCTCAAACAAAGATCCAGTTTGTTTCTTCTTTCCAGTCTCAGGAGTAAGACTAATTTCTTCTAAAGAGGGTGTAGATGCTTGTACTTCTAATACTTTGGGTTCTTCAACAATAAATTGGGTCTACTCTACTTCTGCAGTTCTATCCGGTTCATCAAGAGCCGAATTGTCAACAATGTTCTCTAGATTCTTGAATACATTATCATCAGTATCCAAGGTTATCCTTGTACCTTCAACATTCATAGATTCTTCTTCAATGTTAATAGCCAGCAGAGAGGGAATATCCTCTTGTTCTACTTCTTCTTCTTGCTCTGCTACAACTGATGTCTCTCCAATAATTTCTGCCATAACTTTGATTATTGCTTGTTCAGTCTCTACATTCACTTGTTCATATTGTCCTGCCATAATCTGAATGGTTCTCATTTTTGTCCTTAAATGGGTGCTAAGGGGCTTCAAAATTTGTTTAAGATGATCATCATCCCTTACATCACATAGTTTCTTCACAAGATTCTCTCTGATAGATTTGTCTTCTTCTTGTGCTCTCATCTTCCTATTAGCAAGTTTCTTCAATAAGTCATCAGGTATCTTTCCCTGAATAGAGTCAAAAATCTTCTTAGCTAGAATCAAATGCTTGACCACTACATTTTCAAGATTGAATTTATTAGAATAGTCATAAAGGTCATAATACTTATTCATTTTAGTGAAGTCTCCATCTTTTATAATTTCTTCATTCACTCTCTCAACTCTAGGTTTCCATGCTTTCTTCTTCACAGAAGTGTCATCATCTTTAATTTCTACAATTTTCCTAGGTACTAGTGGCACCAAAGTTTTTTGCCTCTTACCAGGTCCAGTAGCAATTTCTTTCACTCTCTTTCTTGGTGTGGAGGAAGTAGATCTAGTAGGTTTTCTTGCTACTTGTTCCTTCTCAGGTTCCTCTACTTTCACCTTGACTGGTGCTGCACTAGATGATAAGGGAGGTACAGATAAAATCTCTTTATGTCCAATATCTTTGATTATTGTTGTTGTCTACTTTTCCATTAAGAATTCTCTCTCTATCAATCCTGTATCCTTCAATATTTTCTTAATAGTTCTTTCAACTCTTTTCTTAGACCGTTTCTCCTCAAGTATAGCCTTTGCGGAGTTGAAATTTTCTTCAAAAGTTCCAAATCTATTACTGTGGGTGTCAACCTTGCATTTAAGTAGCATGTTCACATATTCTTCTGTCTCAATTTTAGATATTTCATAGCCAAGAGGGTCTATGAACTCAACTCTAGGTTCAACTGCTTCAATGTATGTAAAGTCAGTGTCAACCATAAAACATATTTCATTCTTGTATTTCTCCACAAGAGACTATGGAATCCTTGATCTGCTAGACACAATATTCTGAAATGTCTTAATAACAAGTATTGCACTCTCATTAACACTATCAATAACATGCTTTCTATATACTACATTAATCCTTTTCATTGTATTTTGTCCATCATTCCAATCATTTCCTATGGTGTAAGGAAATCTCCTCAAAAGATGAAAAAACATGTAAGTGATCAAAGATGAAAATCTAAATTGTGCATACTTTGTCTTCTTAATCTTCTCCAAGTTCTCAAATAGTTGAATTCTCAAAATTTCACACATATCAACTGGGACTTTGTCAACACACATCAAATAAGCTATTTGTACCATTCTAGCTGCTATGTCATCCTCTCTTGGATTTGCACAAAACTTGGTTGTTAGGATCTTGCATAGGTATCTAACATCAGGTTGTTGGATCTTACTAATTACAATTCCTCTACCATTATAGGATGAATTAGTGTTATCAATGACTGTCTTTCTCATGTTCTTCTCATTTAAAGGAATAGCTCCAGATTTAGACAGTCCAGTGACTTCATGAATCAAATCAATTGTAATGTCTATTACTCTATCTTCTAGCCAAAACTTCCCATTATGAATTCTGCTAAGGATTATCTTAGTGCATTCTTCATTATCAAACTCATACTGCAATGCATACTTAACAATCTCATTGTCTTTCAAATGATCATATCCTTGTTTCAATGACATGTCCTAGTTATAAATCTTCTCATACTCACTTGTAAAATCACTATCACTGATGGTTTCTAACTTGCATCCAAGATAACTTCTTACATTCTCTAAATGCAAAACTCCATCTGGTATGGATGATAAAGATAACTTAGGGTCTTCTTCCAGAGGTTCAACTAGTTCACTCTTCATTCTAGGTCTATTTTTATCTCTGACATTGTGAATTAAAGATACATCCATGATTACTTCAAATTCCTTTTACCGATTCATAGATTTGTCAAGTAAAATACCTCAATTTCATGATTTTAGGGCTTATGTAGATTCGACACTCAAATCCTTCACCAAATCATTGCAAAAAGCTTCCAATCACTGCTTTCTGATCTCCTTAACACTTGAGTTCACTTTGATGATCAACTAACATCGATCATAACCTTTTATTACTTCAATCTCACTTAGTTCTGACATCGCATTCAATTCTTTTGTCGCTTCTTTCCAAAAATTTGTTTCTGCTATCCTGCAAAACTTAAAACTTCTTGCGATCTCGTAAAACATAATATTTTTCTTTGTGCTCTTAACCATAGCATCATAATATCATAAACTACCTTCCATTAACTGTGCAAGACTTAATTCATCATAAATCTACTTCTACACTAATCTAAGTTCCTAATCTACTATAATTTTCATAAATGAAGTAATTTTCATCTGTATTGCTACAGCAACCTTTATGTCTATTACCTGCATCTTCATTTCTTCTTTCATGATTTCTAGGGTTAGGGTTAGGATGAAAAACTCCATTGTTCATTCTACAGAACCTTGATGTATGTCCAATCTTGTTGTATATCTAACAAACAATTCCATTACTTCCATATCTTGGTCTAGGTGGATTAATCTGTGATCTGCAATTTCTAGCAATGTGTCCAACCTTGTTGCATCTATAACATATTTCTCCATTTCTTCTGTTCATATCTTCAGTAGGTTTTTTATCTACATTGTTAGTATTCTTAAACATTCTACTATTATTATTATTCTCAATAAATTTAGGTTTCCTACATTCAATAGCTCTATGTCCAAATCCATGATAGTTATAACAGTAACCATTAAGAGGTTTAAATTTCTTACCTGTGCAATCTTTCTTCATATGACGAATAGTATTACTAGAAAAACATCTACCTTTGAATTCTCTTTGCATACCTTTGGATGATTCATATTGCTTCAATGATTCTTCTTCTTTAGGTGTATCTTCAGATTTGTTGATCTCATCAGACTTATTCTCATCTAAGCTTTCAGATACTTTCAGATCTAGTTCCTTGCTTTCATCATTTTCTTTAAGAGTGTTGAATCCAAGACCAATCTTATCATAGAATGGTTTCTAAAAAGATGCGTGTCTATCAATCTTCTCACTAGTTGAATATAGCCTTTCAAGTTGTTGCTTGGATTGAGTCAGTTCACCTTTCACAATCTTGTTGTATTTCTCAAGTTCAGCATACTGCAAATTGACTTTCTCAAGTCCAGATGTTACATTTCCAAGTTTAGATTTCAGTCCTTCATTTTCAATTTTTAGACTTTCATTCTCAGATTTTAGATTTGGTTCATTCTTGCCATTTCCATCTTTCAAACTAAGCTTCAAATTTGCTATCTTCAATTCATGTTTAAGGATCTCATTTTCTTTTTCCAAATTGTCATCACAATCTTCAATAAGAACTTCAAATTTCTTTTCAGATCTCAGATCTTCTAATTTCTTTTTCAATTTCTCAATGAGGTTCTTTGCATCATCATATTTTCCTTTCAGAGTGTCTCTTTCATCAGTAAGCATATCAATCTATTCAAGAGCTTCTTCAAGATTCTTCTGTAGTTGATCCATATCCATAGAGATCTTACTCAAGCTGTTAGGCTTTCCTTGAATGATTCTTTTCTGAGTAACTAAGCTCTGATACCAATTGTTAGAAATTGGGAATACCGAGAGGGGGGTGAATCAGCATTCTACAAACTTTATCTTTTGCCCAATTATGGATATAATAGATTATTTTTACACATGCATAACATAAGAAGCTAAACAACATGCATAGCAATAAAATTAAAGAACTCATAACACATGATTTGTTCTCGAGGAAACCCTGGCCAAGGGAAAACCCCAGTGGGGATGGTACCCACAAAGATCCACTAATCAAAAGTATCATGTTAAAGATGTTGACCTTGTTAGGATTCTATTACAAGCATGTAGTGTATCAGTCCTGATTAAGGGACTATAAGCCTTGTTAGAAGCCTCAACCCTGTTAGGAGTTGGTAGTACAAAATGTGATTACCAGCTGAGCCCACTGCCCAAACAAGTAATATACAATATATATTAATTACAAAATAGGTCAAGCTACATAACCTTATACTTCTTTCATCAATATCTCTTCACTGATCTTTCACTATCATTGTTACATATGCTTCATATACTTCGCATCATACTTCTACAAATGCTTGTTGCTTATTACAATTACAATTGTTTTTTCTCTACACTTTACAATTACAATTACATATATATATACAAATAGATTTAACCAAGAGTAAAAATATAAGATGTCATCCCTTTATATTGTTAAGTCATTATTTTGATAAACAAAATAATCCCTTAACTCTTTACCAATTCTGCCTTCATATACTATCTTATCGGCTTCACACTGTCTTCGGTAAAACTATCATAACTTCTTTCGTACATGCCGTACTGACATGCACTCTAAGATGTATCATCATTAGTCACCATAGAGTCTATTTTCAAGTGTACAAGCATTGAACTCACTCCAGTCAATGTCGCAAAAAAAAACTGTGTCCAGATACACTGGTAAAACACTATCTCACACTTAGGCAAATATGCAATGCGCTTTGTCATACTTGCTCTCTAACTTGTGCGATCTTCATGTGGATCATATGTTTCCATAATGAAAACATCTATGCAATCAACTCAGCCAAATTGCCAACAAGGTGTATGGAAAATGTGGAAGCATGGCCAAGGCACGTAAACCATTTGACAAAATAACTCAAAGAAATGTGGTTCTGTTGGCTGCAATGATTGGAGGATATGCACAAAATGGATATGTTGAAAATGCTTTAGAAGCTTTCAAAAAAATGTAGTTGGTAGGTGTAAAGCCAAATGCCACAACCCTTGCTGGCATCCTTCCAGTCTGTGTCAAAATGGGTTCTTTGGAATAGGGTATGGACATTCATCAAAAGATAATAGAAGAGGGATATTTGTTAGATGTTATAGTTTCAAGCTCCCTGGTAGACATGTATGAAAAATGTGGAAGGATAGACAAGGCACGTCAACTATTTGAAAAAATTCCTCAAAGAAATGTGGTCTCATGGACTACAATGATTGTAGGCTATGAACTAAATGGATTTGTGGAAAAGGCTCTGGAAACTTTCAAACAAATGCAACTGGTAGGTGTAAAGCCAAATTCCACAACCTTTGCAAGCATCCTTTTAGCCTGTGACATGTATGTTAAATGTGGAAACATAGACAAGGTACGCAAATTGTTTGGTAGATTTCCTCAAAGAGATGTCATCTCATGGACTACCATGATTGGAGGATATGTTCAAAATAGGTTTGTTGAAAAGGTATTAGAAAGATTTAAGAAAATGAAACTAGTGGATGTAAAGCCAGACTCCTCAATCTTTGCTAGCATACTCCATGTCTGTGGTGAAGTTGGAGCTTTGGAACTGGGGACAGTTGTCCATGAAATCTTATGATAAACCCGCAGATAGACACAGGATCTCAAACCCTTCATTATATTAAACACCCAAAAATAAGAACATTTAAGGAATCCCTTGTTCAATACATAGCAAAGAGAAGAATGTACTACAAAGATAATATCAAGTGCATCTATGGAATATCAAAAAATCTAGTGAGAAAAAACTCAAATACATGGGCTATGTACATAGAAATTCATAAAACTCATATGTTGCCTCATTTTCACTGAGAGAACATATGATTTTTTAACATATATGTTCTTATTTCTAGGTGTTCTTATTTCTCTCATTTGCACTGAGGGTTTTCAACAATAAAAGGAATCATACGTATAAACCCATAGATAGACACAAGATCTCAAACCCTTCATTATATTAAACACCTAGAAATAAGAACATTTAAGGAAGCCCTTGTTCAATACATAGAAAAACAAAGAAGAATGTACTACAAAGACAATGTCAAGTGCATCTATGAAATATCAAGAAATCAGGTAAGAAAAACCTCAAATACGTGGTCTATGTACATAGAAATTCATAAAACTCATATGTTCTCTCATTTTCACTGAGAGAGCATATGCGTTTTCAACATATATGTTCTTATTCCTGGGTGTTCTTATTTCTCTCATTTGCACTGAGTGTTTAAAAAGGAAAATAGTATAATAGTTGAGGTACCTATGCATCTATAGCAGAGGAGATTTTGCAAAAGTCTCAGAAAAGAAACCTTTAATTGCAATCACGTGTTGCCCTTCAGTATCTCCTTGGGTATCTCCTTTGCGTGCACTACCCTTCTAATTCACCGACTGGGAATAATGAAATGGGAAATGAAATTCCCCTTTTTTTTTAAGTTATGCTCGTGTTTGTCAAAATTCTGACCACCACAGAATTTATCAATATTTCAACAAACGCGGGCATAAATTTATTAAAAAAAAAGTTTTCCTTCTATAATCTGACCAAGCAAAACCTTTTTAGTTTTTGGTTGAAAATTTTGGTAGAAAAACTAGGTCAAATGTACTAGTGTCAAGAGGGGAATTTTCTCACTAAATTCCTAGTCATTGTCTCATGTGAAAATGATGCTCAATAGAAGTGGTGCTAGAAGGAGGGCCCTCAAAAGGGAAACCCCATAACATTGGATCATTCTCTCTCGAAAGGTTTGAACAAGTCCTTAGATCCTCACCAAACAAAGGGGAATTCCTAGAACTCAGAGAAGTTTGCAAACCTCGCAGTAGTAAAGTGAAACAAGGGAAGGATGTTTCACATCAACCTAGTCTTCCTCCATTTCCACACATCATTTCCCCACTTATTGCTGCTCCATAACCAGCTCCAATGGGCTTTCTCACAAATTCACAAAGTTCTCCATTGGCTCTACAAGGATAGCTCCATGAGCTGCCCAAAAACCCTAAGAAATTCTGTCCACGCTTCATCTATTGGGAATCCAAGACAGTGGAAGAACATATATATGTACCTTCAAGGAATTATGCAATCACAAAGAGATTGCACATCAAGACATTGTGTGTCACCCTTTCCCCTACAAATTAGGGGAGTTCGCATATAATTGGTATTTGAACTTATCACAGGCATCTATCTTGACATGGGGATAACTTGAAATAAATTTCCTCAACCAGTTCAAGCTATACATGGATCTGGCTAATATTCACGACCAATTCATCTCGGTGAGGAAATACCATAACAAACCAATTGCCATGTTCAATCACTATTTCCAAAAGATGTACTAGAGATTGGAAACTCCTTACACCATACGTGTAGGGGCTGCCATACAAGTATACCTGAGAGCCCTGCATCCTCTAACATCCATATTCTTGAAAAGGCTACCCTCAAGAGACATAGATACTCTAGAGAAGGTGTGCAATGAAGCCATTACATTCACACAACAAATGGACCCACAAGAAGGCAAAAATTATGGTGTTTCTCCCACCTTAGGGAATGCTTCCATGATCTATCTATTTTTAATACACAATCAACCCTCAGTGCATCATGCTCCAAATCTTAACCTGGTGCCAACCTCACACCTCGTTACCCACTAGTTTCCATCACATATCCAAGATATGATGCACATAAGGCAGCCTATGAGAAAAATTTTGATGCCTTGAATGAACTTCATAATGCTCTGGCAAGCGAGTTAGATGCCATGAAGAAGACTTTATCCCAACTAACAAGCGAGATCACCAGGATGAAGCTTAATCCACCTCAAAGCCAAGGGAACTACCAGTGACCAGATGCTGCCCCAAACACCTATCCTCAAAATTAGAACCATAATTATGGAAATTACAACAAGAACAACAATAATGGAGGTTATGGGAATACTTCTCAAGATAAACTATTTGGTCAAAAAAGAACTAATAGGCCATGGAACACATGTCCCAAAAATGATAGTATACCTACTGAAAATGATAATGCCTATAGTTCATCTGAGGTTAATTTCACCCAAACCCCCAATGTACATCAATCAGACAATGAATACAGAGGATAATTCGACAATCAACAAGGTCAGGACCTCAAAAACTCCCAAACTCATTTCAACGCCATGGTCTTTGATTCTTATGACCTATTTATAGAGGGAGGTCCTACAGATAACACAACTGAAGAGGAATTTGTTTTCCCATTCAATCAGCAAAGTCGGCCTCAGTACTCTGAGATCCATGCTTTTTAGATTAACAATAGAAGAAATTATAACCTAAGAAGAAAAAGAGAACCTCTGACTAATGGTATCCCCTAGGAATGCATCCCAATCCACTAGACCCATGGGCTAAAAATTAGCCTACACCTCCTAGAGGTCCTAGTGCCACTGTTTCCCCGACATCACAACACCAACCCACCATGCTAAAGAATCTAGTTTGGGCCACTAAAAAGTATAGTGCACTAGAGGAACTAAAGATATTTAAAGCTAATATTTTGATGTACGACATGTTGCAAAGTTTCCCTTCATAGAGAGAAGCCCTCCTAAGGTCCCTGGGTCATTTCAAGTCAGCGGCATCCTGCAGAAATGCTAGAAATTCATCAAATGTCAATACAGCTGAGGCACTGCCAACTATGTTCAAATATTGGGTAGAAGTACCCCCATTCTTCCTCAGCCTCAACATCTTTTGAAAGAACCTACACAAGTATCTAATTGGCTTAGGGGCTTCATGTAACATCATGCCATTATCCATATGCCAAAATCTGAGGATGAACCCTCAACAAACCACTGACCCCAAGATCTAGGATTGCATTGACATACATGTGGTGGACATCCTAGAAACATATAGTATTTTACTTAGTAGGGAATGGACCAGGTCCTTAAGAGTGTTAGGAATGAATTCTAAAGCCTTTGGCAGTCATTCTGTAGCAATAGTTGTTGCATTCATGACTATGATTGTCATTGATGTCAACACAGTGTTATTCTGGAGTTTAGCAGAGAAGCAGGCACAGTTTTGTTTTGCGCACATGTTATATTGCAAATTAAGTTATGCACAGTTGATGGTATGTTCTTTGGTGTGTTATTATCCTATGGTTAAGAGCACAAAAATAAGTTCATGTATTCATAAAAGTTATAAGCATTTTGGTGGAAGTAGTGTTCTGGCAGTATTCCTATGTAGCAGTTTTTGGTAATCGGTGGATATCTCCTAACCGGGATGGAATATGATTTTGCATAGTTAAAGGGAAGTTTGACACTCATTTTTGGTGATGTGGTTCATAGCCTAAACTTTGAGGTCACATGATTGGAAATTTATTGTATCTGGAAGCCAATAGTTTTATGTAATTCTGATGTAGCGTGTTGAAATTATTATTTTGTATTTGCATGCTGACTCATTTGTAATTATTTTGAGTGTGGTATAAAGGAAGGAATGTTTTCCTTTTTATGTGTGGATTGTATTAGTTTTGATATGAAATTATTAAATTTGTGATGTGAATGTATGCATGAAGTGAAGAAAAGAGCTAATTCAGTGATGAAGGAAGACTTGTGAAGTACAGAGATCTGGATTTATGATCTTGTGTATTAGAGAGTGTGGTTTTTTCATAGTGTGAAGGAGGTAACATATTTCATATTATTCTATTGAATAATCCTAAGATCTGTTGGACAGTGAGTTCAGAGATCTTTCCTTGAAGCTGTTTGGGCAGTGGGTCCTTCTGTCTTCCATAACTCCTAACAGGGTTAGAATCTTTTAATAGGGATTCAAAATCTCCTAATAGAGATTCATATGTACTAAATGTATTTCATAAGACTCCTAACAAGGTCCATCTTCTAACAAGAAACTTTCATATTAGTACATCATTTTTTTGGGCATCATTCCCACCGGGGTTTACTCTTTGATCAAGAGGTTCCCTAGTTAACATATCTTGTGTTATTGTGTCATTGTGTATGATTATCCTTCTATGGTTGGTTACTACATTAATTATATGGTTTAAAGTTGTTGAAGTGGATATTAAAGTTAATGATGATAAATGGTTTAATTATCAGATAACTGATTCACCCCCCCCCCCCCCCCTCTTAGTTAACTTGGTGGTCTTTACTTTCTAACAATTGGTATCAGAGTAGCAGGTCCTTGAAAGAGAAGTTTAACAACTTAAGGAGATCTATGGTGAATTTCAGGAAAGAAAGCCCTAAGTTTGATGGAGTAAATTTTGACAGTTGGAAAGAAAAGATGAAGACACATCTCTTGTGTTTAGGACGGGGTTATTGGTTGATTACAAAAAATGAAAGGACTATAATTGAAGAAAACAATCTTGAAACAAGTTCTAAAGATTAGGTAGATCTATTTATGTGTAATATACTTGCAAGAGAAGCACTTTTATCAGCACTTTCAGAGAATGAATACAGTCATGTAAAAGGTTTAACTAAATCTCATGCTATTTGGAAAGCTTTACATTCTACTTTTGAAGGTGATGAACATGCAAAGAAAGCTAGGTTACATAATTGGATTTGTGCATTTGAAGACATAAGAATGATGGAAGATGAATCTGTTAGAAGCTATATTGGTAGGATGTCATAAATTGTTGCAATAATAAAGTCTTGTGGAGGTGAAAAGACAGAGAATGAAGTAATATGGAAGATTTTGAGAACATTGACACCGGTATTCAAGCAGACTACACAAATGATTGAACAAGTGATACCTTGTACACCAAAATTTTCAAGAGAGACTCTTCTTGGAAGATTGGAAGTAGCATAGATGAATTTGAGATTATCAGGAGAACTACCTAGAGTGGAGATAGCATTCAGTGCTCTTAGCATCATACTGAATTTGTCTAGAAGTACAAGTGTTAATGGAGATTATGCCAGCAGTAGTAGATCCAAATCTGATGAAGATAAGAAGATTGAAGAAGGTATTGCCTTACTTGTGAAAAAAGAACCAGATGGTAAGAAAATCTTTAAATGTTGGACATGTCAAGAATATGGTCATTTTACATCTAAGTGTCCTAAGAGAGTTAAGAAGTATAGGAACAATTTTAAGCCTAGAAGATCTAAAGAATGTTATTATGCAAATGATGAAGAAATTGATGTAGGAATTGAAAGACATTTGAGTGACAGTGATAATGATAACTTTGATGACATAGGATTTGTAGCAATTAAGGAAGAAAATTCTGAATCTGATATTAAAGAAGAAAAAGCTTTAGTTTCCCAAGTTGAAAAGAAAGCTAATTGGATTATAGACAGTGGTTGTTCACATCATATGACTGGTGATAAAGGAAAATTCATAAAGTTTAACAATTATGATGGAGGAGTTGTTAGAGTTGGTAACAATGCACCTTGTTTGATTAAAGGTATAGGATCTATTACTCTTGATGGAAAGACTAATACTGATGATGTTTACTTTGTTGATGGATTGAAACATAATCTTTTGAGTGTTGGATAGTTAGTAGATAAAGGATATCAAGTTTGGTTTACTGAGAAAACTTGTGTGATTAAGGATAAAGATGGAAATCTAATTGAAACTGGATCTAGAACCAGAGGTAATGTATTTCAGTTGAACCCTACTAAGATGACATTCTTGATGACTAAGATTGATGATAGTTGGTTATGGCATAGAAGGTTTTGTCATATAAACTTTGATAATATTGTGAAAGTGAGTTCTACACTTGCAGTAAGAGACTTACCTAAGATTATGAAGCCTCCTAGCATGATTTGCAAGGAATGTGTGATGGCTAAATAGAAAAGGAGTTCATTTCCTAGCAAGAAGTTCACATCTACAAAAAAGTTGGAGATTGTTCATACAGACTTGAGTGGTCCTACTAGGACTAGAGGATTCTATGGAGAAAGGTATTTTATGATTCTTGTTGATGATTTTACAAGAATGATGTGGATTGCATTTTTGAAAGAAAAATTTGAAGCATTTGATAAGTTTAAGGTCGTGAAGAATAAAGTTGAGAATGAATTAGGAATGAGGATTAAATGTTTGAGATTTGATAGAGGTGGATAATTTACATCTAAAGAGTTTAACACTTTTTGTGAAGTGAATGGTATTAAGAGACAATTATCAGCCCCTAGAACACCTGAAAAAAATGGTATTGCAGAAAGAAGGAACAGATCATTAACTGAAGCAGCTAGAGCTATGTTATTTGAAGGTGATTTGGCAAAGACATTTTGGAGAGAAGTAGTGAATACAATAGTATATACAATGAACAGAGTACAAATCAGAGCAGACATAGACAAGACACCTTATGAATTATGGTTTGGACATGCACCCTCAGTTAAGTATTTTAGAATTTTTGGAAGCAAATATTATATTAAGAGAGATGATGATATAGGAAAGTTTGATCCTAGAAGCGATGAAGGAATTTTTCTTGGATATTCTTTGAAAAGCAAAGCATATAGATGTTACAATAAGAGAACTAAAACTATTGTTGAAAGTGCAAATGTAAAAGTTGATGAGAAGTTTAAAATTCAAGAAAGAATGCTTGATTATGAATCTGATGAAGGAACTAATCCTCAGCCTAACATTGAAACTACTAAACAATTTTTTGAGACTGACAGTGAATTGTTGAATGAAAGTCATGCTGAAGAAAATAGAGAAGAATCTATAGTTGAAGAAAGATCAGTGACTATGACACCTAACAAGTATATATCAAGACATCATCCTATTGAACAAGTTATTGGAAGTTTGGACAGAGGATTTATGACTAGAAAGAAGGTACATTTATGTTTGATTTCTCAAATTGAACCTAAGTCTACTAATGAAGCTTGTGAAGATGAACATTGGATTAAAGCTATGAAAGAAGAATTGGATCAGATTGAAAAGAACAAGACATGGGAATTGGTCCCTAGACCTAAAGACAAAAATGTGATTGGAACTAAATGGGTATTCAAGAACAAAATGAATGAACAAGGAGAAGTAATTAGAAACAAAGCAAGATTGGTATGTAAGGGATACTCATAACAAGAAGGAATTGACTATGAAGAGACTTTTGCCCCTGTGGCAAGACTTGAAGCAGTAAGAATATTTTTGGCTTATGCAACATTTAAGAAATTCAAAGTGTATCAGATGGATGTGAAGTCAGCATTTCTAAATGGTGAATTAGAGGAAGAAGTCTACATTGAGCAGCCTGAAGGTTTTCCTTTGACTCAAGAAGGAGACATGGTATGTAAACTAAAGAAATCATTGTATGGACTAAAGAAAGCACCTAGAACTTGGTATGCTAGATTACATAAATATTTGTTAAAATTGGGATTTACAAAAGGAACAGCTGATAGTAACTTATACACAAAAGAAATTGAGAATGGATTATTAGTTTTGGTTATTTTTGTTGATGACATTATTTTTGGAGGAGAAGATGAAGCTAGTGACAAATTTGCTAATGAAATGAAGATAGAATTTGAAATGAGTATGATTGGAGAAATGAAATACTTTTTGGGATTACAAATAACACAAAACAAAGATGGTATCTTTATAAGTCAGACAAAGTACTTGAATGATTTGTTGAAAAGATTCAGTATGGAGAATTGTAAACCAGTTGGAACACCTATGATTACAGGACATAAACTATCTAGTAAAGATGAGACACCAGAAGTTGAGCAAAAGAAATACAGATCTATGATTGGTGGATTATAGTACTTGACACACACTAGACCAGATATACAACATTCAGTTGGGATGGTAGCGTTGATGACAAGAAAAGCACCAGTGGTGGAGCCTTTTTCCTTGGAGGAAGATTAGTTTCTTGGTTGAGCAAAAAGTAGAATTGTATCTCACAGAGTACAGCAGAAACAGAATATGTAGCAGCAACAAACAATTGTAATCAGATAATATGGATGAAGCAGATGTTGATGGACATTGGAATCAAGTTTGATGAGCCTATTGTCATATATTGTGACAATACAAGTATAGTTAGTATGTCTAAGAATCCAGTTTTACACTCTAAAACAAAGCATATAGAAATCAAGTATCTAGGAGTGTATCGGTTGGATAGGATCTTAACATTTCACATCAAAGAAGAAGAAAATTCAAACGATAGCCCTAATAAGGTTTGGTGCATACTCAAATCCCTGAGGAGATCCTCTTAGAGTTTTTACAAAATATGATGAAGAACATGGAACATCTTGGCCAAGATGTTGATCCAAACATACTAATGTTGTCATCTACACCAGGCGAGTCATTCAGAGTTTGAATGCCAAGATTTCTAGAGCACGATAATTCAAGTAATGAACCAAATGTCTTACATGTTTGAACTTGAAAAAGGGGCAATGACACAATCAGATGATGAAGGGCCTTCTCATTGTGAACAACCTCGGGTCCTGTGATAGAATGCCTTATACAAGAGGAATGGAGATCTTCTCATGATGGTTGCTTACCCCCATGTCATGAAGTATGGTGTGATGAAAAGGTGAAACAGAAGATGAAATGGGTGCCTCTCTCCACAAGGAATAACCTAGAATTAGGGAACATGAAGGTCCCAACCATAGAGAACCTATTGCCACTAGAAAGCCCCACTAAATCCCAAATTAGCATACATCTACTAAAGGTTGCATCGAAATCCCAAGATATGCCTTTTTCTCACAAGATTCACCCTCTATGGAAACTCAGGTTTGATGGCTCTAAATGTAAACAAGGAGTAGGGGTTGGAATCAATTTGGTCAATCCCTAGGGTGGTTCCTACTACACTACTTATAGGTTACAATTCTACTACACCAACAATGTTTCTGAATATGAGGCATTGGTACAAGGTCTCCTCATGGAACATGAAAAGAAGGTAAAGGCCTTGGTCATAAAATGAGAATCACAATTAGTAGTTAGGCATATCTGGAGCTAGTATCCATGCACTAATAAGTCTCTAGCCTCATACCATAACCACATGTGGGATTTGATCAAGGACTTTGAAGCATTTAATATCTGGAGTGTCCCAAGAAGAAGGAATATTGTAGCTGATGCTTTGGCAGTATCGGCAAGTAACTTACATCCACTAGAAAAATGTAAACTGAAAAAGTTCTTTGTTGAGTTGGTGGTTGTGCCAGCCATCCCAGATAATATCAAAAAAATCCATGTATTCCAGGATGATCAACAGATACTTTTGTTGATCATCATGAGAGCCAAGGTCTTTGAAAGATAAAACATTGATGAAGAAGAAGATGAGATCGAAGAATCAAATGATTTAGGGATTTTAAATTTGAAGACTAACTCCATCTCAGAAGGAATGGTAGACCTAGAAAGGATTTTTGATAAAGATGAATATGCTCATGAAAAGAGGAAGACACTAGTTGTAGGAGGTGATAACTACGAGCTCTACAATCTGGGCACACGATTAAAACCCAGAGAGGTTCATGTTGGGAAAATTGGTATAGACGAGGAAAAAGGGTAGATAGTAGAGTTACTTACTCAGTACAAAGATGTCAGAGCTTGTAGCTACAAGGACTTGAAAACCTACGATCATGTTGTCATTGTACACAACATCCTATAATTGAGCCAGTGATCTAGAAGGAAGTACAAAAGTTGCTCAATGCCAAGATTATATTTCCTATCCGACACTTGACTTGGCTAGAAAATCGCGTCCCAGTTAGGAAGAAAAGCAAAGAAAATTGACTTTGTGTGGACTTCTAAAATTTGAATAGGTCTTCTCAAAAGGATAACTACCTATTTCCATCCCTCGACAAAGTGTTACGAGTGGTAAACGGCTCCCAAATGATGTCTTTCCTTGATGGTTACTTTGGGTACAATTAGGTTATGGTAAAAGAAGAGGATCATCTAAAGACAACATTCACAATGAAGTGGGGAACATTTTATTACTGTCATATGCCATTTGGTTTGATCAATGTAGGAGAAACTTTCCAATGGGCTATGGAAAAAGAATTTAAAAGCCTTGTCAATAGGTGTATTTTTATATATATGGATGACCTCATGATATTCTCTAGAAACCGCATGGACCACATCAAAGATATGTGCAAGGTGTTGAAGAGATGTAGGCATTATGGAATTTCACTAAATCCCAAGAGGAACATCTTTGGGGTAACCCAAGGGAAAATCCTTGAACACATCATATATGAAATGGGTATTTCAATCAATCCTAAAAGAGTCGAGACTATCCTCAAATTGGCTCCCCCAAATAGTCGAAAGGAGCTAGAGTGTTTCTTCAGAAAGATCAACTTTGTTAGGAAGTTTATCAGTGGGTTTGCGGAGATAGTGCATCTATTGAATGACATGTTGAAGAAAGACACAAAGATTGAATGGAACACTCCTACTAAAGAATCCTTTGAAGAGATTAAGGCATTCATCACTACCGCTCTAGTTCTAGTTAGCCCCGACTACCTTCTGCCATTCAAGGTCAACTCTTTCACATCAAAACACTCATGTGCGGGAATCCTTACCCAAAAGAAAGAAGGGGAAGATGAGAGACCGATAGCTTTCATGAGCTATCCTTTGAAGAACACCGAACTCAAGTACCCCAATATCAACAAACAATCTTTTGCATTGGTCAAATTTGTCAAGAAGTTCAAACATTACATCCTCAAAAGTAAGGTCATCGATATTGTCCCCCATCTAGTTGTCAAATCCTTATTAATGCAAAATGAGCTAGGAGAATGAAGGGGGAAATGGATGTCTATACTACAAGAGTTTGAGATCAAAATTCAGCCAATGAAGTTAGTGAGAGGTCAAGGCCTCACCAAAATGATGGAAAAAACATAACAAGGTTTAGTGTGCCAAGTGTACACCATTGAAGAGATAATCACCAATGTATGGTATCAAGATATAGTTTACTACTTGGTCCAAAACCACTTCCCAGAAGGATTGAATGGTTCCTAGAGGAGAGCTCTAAGGAATAAAAGTGGCTCCTATATGCTTAAAAATAGAAATCTCTACAAGCATAATTATGATGGTCTCTACCTGCGTTGTTTAGATCAGATAGAAGCTAAGCAGGTTCTCATAGAGTTTCATGACAAGTATGGCACAACACATGGGTCAGCTGAAGCTGCAGCCCATCAGATATTGAGATCCAATTATTACTTGTTGACCTTGTTCAAAGATACACATGAGTATGTGTGTTCATGTCAATTTTGTCAAACTAGAGTTGTTTGTGAGAGACATCCAGCAATTCCTTTACAACTAGTTTACGGGGTACATCCATTTGCCCAATGGGAGCTAGATTTTGTAGGGATGATTAACCCTCCTTATTCTATAGGATATAGGTACATACTAACTACAATTGACTACTACACATGATGGATAGTGGTACAAGTTCTAAGAAACTGCACCACAAAGGTGGTAACCAAGTTCTTAAAGGAGTTCATTATCAAACGGTTCGGTATGCCTTTCTTTCTAGTATGTGATTGATGAAGGGTGCTCCCCTTAATACCACAAACACATAACATAAATAGAGAAACAACAACAATTCACAAGAACAGAAAATGGGCTTCTTATTCTATAGGAAAAAGCCTCGAATTATTACCCAGATCTACCCAGAACTGCTCTGAACTGCCTAAGACAACACTACAGCCTTCCTTATATAGGCAATTTTCCACCGCCTGGGAATGTTCCAGAATTTTAGCCAATAAGGCCAACCAAACTTAGAATTATTTTATTTTACAATTTATTACATCAGAGTTGGCTCAAAACAAATTTTGAAACCCAAACAAAATTTTTGAAGGAAAATCATTTTTCGCCATTTCAGGTGACCCAACTTTCGAAGACCATAAGTCATCACTTATTGACCCGATTGACTATTATGACCCCATTTTGGAAAGAGCATGAAGCACTCTACAACACTTTAACTAAAAAAGATTTTTTCAGCCCAAGTTTTGACATCATTTGGGGCCTCTAAAGCCTTCAAAACTGATTTCAAAGTTTCTGTACCCTGCTGCCAATACCGAAAATTTTCAATATCTTCAAAACTAGACTTGATCTGGCAATGAAACTTTACTGGCAAGATGATACGACCAAAATGAACCTCCAAGGAAGAAAATAGACCATTCTGAGCCTGAACAGAAAACTTACTAAAAATAGTAACTTTCAAATAATAGCAGCTCTACACAAGATAGCCCTTATTGAAAAGAAACCAAAAATACTTTTGGATGATGCAAGATTGCTCTTACACCCAGGATGCTCCTACATCAAACACCTAGGGTAATTTGAGAAGTGACCCTATCACGACTCAAGTGTGAAGAGGGAAACCAAGATGGTTAACCTCCTCCTTTGTTAGCCATGATGAATCTTCAATAGGTCATCCTTTCCATTTAACCAGATATTCTTCATATGTCCTGTTCCTTGTGCTTCTATCAACATGACTATCCAGTATGTCCTCAATCTCCTTGGTATATGAACTAGTTACTGGAATACTCCACTGTGTTATTGTGATCTCATCTTCAACACCCCCTTCATGATACTCTCTCAAATCTGAAATGTTAAATACTGGTGTAATATTTAGCTCTGTAGGCAACTTGACCTCATAGGCATTTCCAGAATCATGCTTCTTCAGTATCTTACATGGCCCAAACCTCTTCATTTTCAGCTTGTTATATGTACCAACTTGAAATCTCTCCTTCTACAAATGAACCATGATTTCATCCCCAACCTAAAATTCCTTATGCCTTCTTTTCTCATCTTCCTTAGCCTTATACTGTGCATTCATCTTAGTAATGTGCTTCCTCACTTCCTCATGGATGTTCTTCAAATGTTCTGCAAAATCCTCAGCTTCAACACTACTTATTTCTCCTTTATCTATCTTCCTCAACTTGGATGCATTTCTAGGACTACTTCCATATACAATCTGGAATGGTTATTTACCAGTGCTCCTATTGATAGAATTATTATATGCAAATTCTGCCTGTGGTAAAATCAAATCCCATCTTGTTGGCTTGTCTCCAGCCAAACATCTCAGCAAATTCCCCAAACTCCTATTCACCACCTCTATCTATCCATTAGTCTATGGATGATGTGATGAACTGAACTTCAAATCTATCTTCAACTTCTTCCACAAGGTACGCTAGAAATGCCCAACAAACTTAGTGTCTCGATCTGAAACTATGGTCTTTGGAAAACCATGTAGTCTCACTACTTCTCTGAAAAAAAATTCTGCTACATGAACAACATCATTAGTCTTCTTGCAAGGAATGAAATGTGCCATCTTTGAAAATATATCAACTACCACAAAAATTGAATCATGTCCCCATTATGTCCTCGGCAAACCAAGAACAAAGTCCATACTGATACCCTCCCAAGGTTTCTCTATTATAGGTAATGACTGATACAACCCTTTATTTTGCTTCAGTCCTTTTTCCATCTGACATACTCTGCAACTCTGTACAAACTTCTTGACATCTTGCTGTAACTATGGCCAATAATAATTCTCACTAACCAAAGCAAGGGTTTTATCATGACCAAAATGTCTAGCCAATCCTCCACTATGATTCTCCTTGATGAGATTCTCTCTCATAGAACCTCATGGAATGCACAACTAACTCCCTCTAAATAGAATATCATCTTGAATGATGAAATCCAACCACTTTGTTCTATCCAGAGTAATAGGTTCTTTACAAGCTTTCCAAGCTTCACCAAAATCAGGATCCTCTAGATACAAATTCTTGAGTTCCTTCAACCCATCCACCTCAATCTACATCTTTGTCAGCAATAGTTTCCTTTTGTTAAGCACATCTACAACCCTATTAGACTTTCCACTCCTATGTTTCAAAACAAATGTATAACTCTACAAAAACTCAACCCATTTCAAATGCCTTTGATTCAACTTCCCTTGACTATTCAAATATTGCAAAGCTTGATGATCATAAATAGAATATTTTCTCTTGGCATCATTTAACTTCTCACTGAAATAAGCAACAAGTTTACCTTCTTGGCTCATAATAGCTCCTATTATAGTACCACTAGCATCATAGTCTACTTGAAACACCTTATTAAAATCTGGAAGTGCTAAAACAGGTTGTTTTGTAACTTTCTGTTTCAACAGTTTAAAACTCTTATCTACCCCATTAGTCCACTTGAACTTTTTTCTATCCCCTCTCATTGTTTCAATCAAGGGTCCACATATACTACTAAATTTTTTGATAAACTTTTTGTAAAAGCTAGCCAAAAAATGAAAAGATCTTACCTCCGTAGCACTTCTTGGAGTATGCCATTCAAGGATAGTCTATACTTTCTCTGGGTCCATTTTTAGATCTTCTGTTGAAACTACAAATCCCAAATACACTAACTCCTTCACAAAACTGTACTTCTTCAAATTAATCAACAATTTTTCTTTCCTTAACTTCTCAACACCATACAAATATGCATCATATGCTCCTCCAATGTCTTACTAAAGATCAAAATATCATCTAGGTAAACAATGAAAAATTACCGATAAATTCTTTCAAAACCTCGTTCATGAGCCGCATGAAAGTGCTTGGTGCATTGGTTAGCTCAAAAGGCATGACTAACCACTCATACAATCCTTCCTTTTTCTTGAAAGTAATCTTCCATTCATCTCCTTCTCTTATTCGAATCTGTTGATATCCACTCTTCAAATCTATCTTTAAGAAATACACAACTCCACTCAAATAGTCCATAATATCATCCATTCATGGCAATGGAAACCTATACTTGATTATGATCTTGTTTATTTCCCTAGATTCTATACACATCCTCCATTCTCCATTCTTTTTTGGTGCTAAAACTACTGGTACAATACATGGACTCAAGCTCTAACGAATCAACCCCTTCTGCAATAACTCATATACTTGTCTATTCAACTCTTCACTTTCTGCTGGTGTCATTCTGTGTGATGCCTTATTTGGAAAAATAGCTCCTGGAGTCAAGTCCATCTGATGAATGATCTTCCTTACTAGTGGTAATCCATCAAGAACATTATCAGATACAATATCCCAAAACTCATTCAACAAATTTGTAACTTCTACAGGTACATCTTCTACTTCCTCTTTACCAACTTTTGGAATTGAAGAAAAACACGCATGCTCATGCCTCATACCATCTAGGAATTTTATTCCATCAACAAAATTTTTTCTTGCACTACCACATACCTTTTCTTCTATTTCATTTAATGGCTTTAGCTTATGTCACACTCCATCCTTCATCAGGGAATAAGTATTCACACGACCATCATGTACAACACGCCTGTCAAATTGCCACGGTCTACCCAACAACATATGACATGCATCCATAGATATGATATCACATAGTACCTCATCATGGTATCTGCCAATCTTGAACTTCACTAGGCATTGTTCATTGACCATGACCTTCTGGTCATCCTGCACCTAGGCAATCTGATATGGATGTGGGTGTTTTTTTCTCTTGAGCTTCAACTTTGTCACCATCTCTTCTTACACCAAATTGTCAGTGCTTCCACTATCAATAATCACATCACAACAATTACCTTCACACTTGCATCTAGTGTAAAACAAGCTCCTCCTTTTCTCAGGTTCATTCTCACCACTCAGTAGGACTCTTCTATTAATCAACATTTCTCCTTTTTCGGCATCTTCAGAATGTGATGATCTGGCATCTTCATCTACATGTGCAACTCTGGCCTGGCCTTTATTTCTCCTATCTATCCTTCCTTGGCATTGAGGACATTCAAATGCCCTATGACCTTCTTCTCCATAGTGAAAACATGTTCCACAGAAGCCTCCTCTTCCTGATCCTTGTCCTCTTCCTCTCTGATCTCTATTATCCTAATCATGGAAATGATTGAGTGTTTCCTCTCTGATCTTGACTGCTACTAGCCTCATCCTTATTTTTCAAAATCTTCATTTTAGCCTCCATATGATCATCCACTAGATCTTCCACCATGACCTCTTCCATTTTGTCTGCTCTCAAAATTCTTGTTCAGCTTTTCCTCTACTTTTAGGGAAAACTGGTATGCCTCCTCAATACTGTTCATTCAAACCAGATTCAACTCCTCTTGAATGCTCGGCCTCAACCCATTAAGATAATGGGAAACTTTCTCCTTATCAACTTCTGCATGCCCTATTCTGATGAGGATTCAATATAACTCCTCTGTATACTCCTAAATAGATCTTCCCGCTTGCTTCAAACTTTGCATCTTCTTCAATATGTCAAGCTCATAATCAACAAGAATGAACTACCACTTCAATTTATCCACCATTCGATCCCATCTTGTGATTTTATCTTTCCCTCTTCTCTTTCACTCCAATTGAATCTTTTGCCACCAGATCTTTGCATGACCTTTCACTCTAGCCTTCACAAACTTGACCCTATCAGGATCCTCAATATCTTCATACTCAAAATATTCTTCACATTCATTGATCTAGTCAATCAATTCCTCTAGGTTAAGATTCCCTGAAAATGTAGGAACCTCAATATTAGGCCTTTTCCTGATCTTGGAAATGGCTTGGAAAAGTCTTTCTTCTTCCTGATTCACAATTTCAACTTCTCCTTCAGAATTTCCTTCTTCAGCTTTCGTCCCACATTCCCTTCATGGAGGCATTTTCGCGCTGCTCACTGGAACCCTAAACCACGGTCCTGGTGCAAACTACCTCGTAGTCGATGATCTATTTACACACCTAGGAACTCCTACTCTGATACCACTTGATGAAGGGTGCTCCCCTTAATACCACAAACGCATAATAGAAACAAAGAAACAACAATAATTTGCAAGAACAGCAAATGGGCTTCTTATTATCTCCACAAATGTGGAATTACAAATTTTCAGAATTACAATATGCAAAACCACATGGGCATTCCCCTTACAATATTCTATAGGAAAAAGCCTCAAATTATTAACCAGATCTACCCAGAACTACTCTGTACTCCCTAAGACAACACTACAGCCTTCCTTATATAGGAAATTTTCCACCGCCTAGGAAGGTTCCAAAATTTTAGCCAATAAGGCCGACCAAACTTAGAATTATTTTATTTTACAATTTATTACATCAGAGTCAGCTCAAAACAACTTTTGAAACCCAAACAAAAATTTTGAAGGAAAATCATTTTTCACCATTTCAGGTGACCCAACTTCCGAAGACCATAAGTCATCACCTGTTGACCCGATTGACTATTATGACCCCATTTCAAAAAGGGCACGACATGCTCTACAACATTTAAATTAAGTAGGCTTCATTTAGTTGAAGTTTTGACCTCATCCAGGGCCTCTAAAGCCTTCAAAACTGAGTTCAAAGTTTCTGTAGCCTGTTGCCAATACCAAAAAATTTCAATATCTTCAAAACTAGACTTGATCTGGCAATGAAACTTTACTGGCAGGCTGATACAACCAAAATGAACCTCCAGGGAAGAAAATAGAGCATTCTGAACCCGAACAGAAAACTTACTAAAAATAGTAACTTTCCAATAATAGCAACTCTGCACAAGATAGCCCTTATTGAAAAGAAACCAGAAATATTTTTGGGTGATGCAAGATTTCATCCAATTTTCATCCTCAAATTTTCATCCAACTATTATCCACAAGGGAATCAGGTTGCCAAATCAATGAATAAGAACTTAACAATAATAATCAAATGCCTTTTGGATGATAACCCACAGGATTGGCACACTCAGTTAAAATATACCATGTGGACTGATCAGGTGAGAATAAAAAATGCTTTAGGGACTTTCCCCGACCAATTGGTCTATGGCCTGCAACTCATTTTTTCTATGAACTTGAAAATACCAATTCTGAGATTCATCTATCAATACATCAAAGGTGAGGATTGGGTGTAGGTTCACCTCATGAATCTATTAGATCTAGAGGAAAAGAGAACCATGGCTTTAGAGTATGTGGCCAAACATCAAGATGTCGTCAAGCGTTGGTTTGACAAAAGAGCAACAATAAAAGCCTTTAGGATTTCTAATCTAGTTTTAATGTGGGATAAAGTGAAAGAAAAACCAGACAACCACACTAAATTCTAACGTCTGTGGATAGGACCTTTCCAAATTATAGAAATTCTAGGAGAGAACACTTTCAGAATTAGTTCTCTCGATGGATAATTTGTCTCATTACCCATCAATGGCCAATATCTCAAGCACTACTTTGGGTCTTGATGAAACTTGATCTTTCTTGTATATTCATTTAGCTAAGGGTCTTGTCTTTTGTATCCTTACTTTGGGTCTATCAATTTATTTCTTTTAGGGGGTAGGTGTCTTTGAGCTTAATGTTCTACACAAGGTAGTCTCGAAAAAATATGAGTGTCTTCCTTTCTCAACCCTTTTTTTATTTAATTCTGTCTTATAGTGAGCCAGATACAAAGGTTAGAAGTGAGGTGTTTTCATCTCAGACTTCTTGAATGGATTCATCATAGAAAACCATCCTTGACACTAACACACATTTAAAAGGATCTTGGACTAGGAGACTCTTGGATAGGATTCCAATCAAAGTCAAGTAACGTCGATGGTCACAAAGGAGATCAGAAGTCAGAACCCTCTTCCACCTGGAACACAAACTAAAAGAAAAGAGAAAGAAAGCAAAAAGGAGGAATGCATAAAGACAAGGTCAACAAAGAGGAAATCTCAAATACTTGGGTAGCACAGTCTAAGTGCTGCCCAGGTTTTCACAAAAAATTGATAAAAATAGAAAGAATCAATACAAATGCAGAGGCAGCACAACCTAATCGCTACCTCAGTTCATCAAAAACACCAAATCTTAAACAAAAGATGAAATGAATTATTTAGAATACAACAATATGAGAAACTCAGTTTCAATCTGACACATGTTGAGTCTAAGAGCCTTTTAGAGAAGTTTAAAACTTTGAACAAAGCTCACCTACAAGAAGGGAATAGTAACTTTATTAACCTCTATCGGGGCTATAAACACCTGCCTAGTAGTAGAGTAAGGTTAAAATGACTTTTGGCCAAATTTGGACTTGTGGGCGGAGGTTTGATGATGATTGGTTGAGGATCCGAGAAACTCATAGTCAAGGATTTCTGAAAAAAATTTGAACACATATATACACACACTAGACATGGATGTAAAGATTTTTTTGATCTTGATAATGGTAGAAGAATCACTATGGCTGAAGGTTTTTGTGTCTGGCTCACTGTGAGATGTTATTTCATTCTGGAATGGCTTTGTGATACTCGAGATGTTTTCTTTTTCTTTTGTTGGGGCTATTTGTTGTGATTCCACAACCACACTCCCCTTTTTTAGCCACTTGGCTAAAGGGGTCCCCCTCTCTTTAGCTTGTTGTTTTGGGTTTTCTTCTTGTCAGTCTGGTCTTTGTCCCTTTGTTGTTTAGTTTGTCTAGTTTCACACTTTCGAAGTCCCCTATGTGTGAAAGGGTCGAAAGCCCAAATACCCTTATTTTCTTTAAGCACAATCGTATCTTCGGACTTTTGGAGGTCTGAAACACCAAAATTTTGATTCCCCAAAGGGAATCGGCCCTTCCATGTTTCATCCTTTTGGAGGTCTGAGACCCCTGAAATCCCAAAAGTCGATCAGCAGTGGTGGCTGACGTCGCCCCCATCAGTTGCCTATATAAGGAGGAGAACCACATTGTTTTCTCACTTGCATTTATCTACCAACAATCGATTTTGGAGCTATTTGCGCACACATTGCCCTAGTATATAGCTTTTTGGCTTGATTTGTTTGTCTTTGGTCTTCTTGTCCTTTAGCATGCTCTAGGTAGGTTTTTTTCACTTCCCTCTTTATCCTTTTCGCTTTAGGTTTTAGTTTTGTTTAGGTTTCTCATTTTAGCATATTTTTTATAGGGTTTTCTTTGTTTTGTCTTGCTTTGAGGTTGCCAGGTTATCCCCTTGGACCCCTTAGCCTTGAGGTTGTGGTTGAACTCATTTTAGGGCTCATTTTCAAGCTCTAACCCTAAAACTTTTCTTTTTTCCTTTCAACCCTAGAAATTTTAGACTTTTGTAGTCCAAAATTTTAGAGGAGGATTTTCCTTTCTATTTTTTGCTAAGTCCTGTGTTGGCATTTCAGAGGTTTCACACCCCGAAAACTTCACACTCCCGAAATGCCAAACTCTAAAATGTCAGTCGAAACAAATCCCTTTTCTTCATATTTTCAAAGGTTTCACACTCTGAGGTTTACACATTGTTTCCCCACCCAAAAGACTGAAATTTTGGTTTGAGATTCCTCTTTCGGGCATTTTGGCCTTCCTTTTGGGGTTTGACACCTCTCAAGGTCCAAAAGGCCAAAATTGGTTTTTTGAATGTTTAAACTTGGGTTTTGTAGGGTTTTCTTGATTGATTTCTATCTCATTTTCATCAGAGTTCCTCCCTATTTATTGATATGATGATTATTGATTCATGTCTCCTTTGTTCTTTGCAGAAATGGTAGATAAAGTCAACTCACTAGCTATGAGGTATCAATTCAAAGGTTACCATGCACCCTCCAAAGTTGGTAATTTACATTCAAAGATCACAAATACTAACATTGGGAAAGTCGGTTGGAATGACTATCTGATGAAGTGTGCACAATCGGCAAGAAGGTCAAAGGATTTCACTTCATTAGTGTATTATTCTCTAGTAAATGTAGTGGCACACCCTGTGTCTATTCTTTCTTTAGATCTGATAACCACACTAGAAAGCCACTACATACTAGATGAGAGACTGGTCAAAAATAGCATGTGTGAAGTGGTTCTAGATCTCTAAGTAGACAATATTGAGGATGTCTTCCATCTACCCAAAGGGATAGATAAATTCTATGACTTCTCCATTAGTATGGGTATGAAATTTTACAACAATGACATCCAGTTGTCTCACGAGATAGTGAACAGGGACTATCTTATACAATCTCTACCCAAGAATAAATGGGAGAAGATAGACAAGAGGAGAGGGTATATGAAAGAGGATATCAAGCATCCATCACCATGATCAGTTAGGTGTATGGACTATTAAATTCAATATAATTAGAACCATGGATGATCTTGCTCATTTAGAAGATAAAGGAAAGACAAGAAAGGTTTGACTGGGCCACCATCCTCAGCGACAACCTGGATCAATAGTTGATCATAGTAAAAAGTGACCCTAATTTCTACATGACATCCTATGTTGTGTACCTTTTAGCTACAAGGGAAATGTACCTGGGACTAGTTAAAGTCAGTGCCATGGGCGATCCAAATGCCTAGCCATTTATAGTCTACCCACAATTGGTCCAGAAGGAATATTTCACACAGGACCACCCGGAGTATCGCATCATTAATGATGCTTTTATCTTTTCTATCATCTACTCCATAGAGGGAGATTATGCTAAGAGGATCTCAATAGAAGTAGAAGTTAAGGTTAAGGCCCTTGGGGTATTTTACATTCAGTTCAAAACTTTCACTTACATCCAAGTGGCAGGAAGCACCCTAGCTCCAAAGAAGCTGACAAGGTATCCGTCAAATAGGATAATCTTGTTCAAGATGGCCCGACAAGTCTCAGATGCTCATGAGCATATACAACATAAGAAGAAGCATTTTTGGGATTTCCCAATTTCCATAGGTCCCTATTGCTTGCAAGATATGAATATATGCAAGTCACTAGCCTTGGAATGGGATGAATACCCACTGTAAAACTACAATCTCATAAGGACCAGATTCAACCCCATTGGTACATATAGCCATATCATGGGGAGCCATTACGTGCATGAGCCCCACATTGAGGACCACTGGATAAAATACTTAGATGATTATGAGGTTAGGATCTGTGATTACTATCAAATGAGTCTATAGTTAGCATAGACTACTCTACTACTACAAGTGCCACAGAAGGTGAAGTAAGTTGATTCTGAGGATGTTTTGGATCCTATCTACAACCAGGACTAAGGAATGGATTGCATGACCATTTCTAATGGATTCTATGCTGATGAAGCAACAACCAGCTCAGCCCTCTAAGGAAAAGAAGAAGAAAGTAGAAAAGGCATTGATGCCATAGTTCAAAGAGGTTGCACCGCTGAGGCCAAAAATAGTGTATAGACATGAGTGCCCTATGACATATGGATCGGCTAATCACTCAAAGAATAAAAAAACTAGAATGATTGGAAGCATAGAACCTCTAGATTCTCCTTCTTCTAGTGGTCCAGAACCTCCAGGTGCACCCAAGAAGGTGCCAAAAGTTAAAATAACTAGACCTAGGCCTATTAGGGTGATAAAGGGGCATGTATACAAGAGGAAGAGAGCCTTGGCACCCACACAAATGGACACACTTTTGGAAGATGAAGAAGATGAGGAGGATCAAGTGCCCCTCAATAGAAGGACCCGATCTATGGTGTTCCTTAAGAAAATGAAGTTGCAAGAAGAAGATGCACAAGAGGATATAAGGGGAGAAGCCCAAGAAGAGAAGATAAATTTGGATGCTCTAGGTAGTGATGAGTTTGACATCTCTGATTTTGATTATCTCCATGTATTTAAAGAGACTAAGAAATAGGCTCTGACTATAGACTAACCTTCTACCTTTGATTTCCTCCCTACACAATTCACCAGTCCTCTTGACAATGTGGAGGAGGAAGTTCAACAAGAGCTAATCGAGGAGGTTGCAGGAGAACCTCTAAAGGAGACTATTGAGTTGGGAAGAGATTCTTCTATAGGTGTCACCTCTGAAGAAGACATTGCAGCCCAGGTCCCTTCAGCTTCATAGAAAGTTCCACCTCCGCTTGTGAATCAAACTCCAATTCCACCTCCACATCCAACATCATCAACCACTCTACTTCTACCTCCTATTGAAACCACTCTATTGCCACCTCAACCTCCACCAATTCATATTCCTATGCCTACTCCACTTCCTCCATGAATGCCTTCCCCCACTCCCCCTCTTTCTCCTACTCCACCTATATATAACATTCCTACTCAAGCACCCACTCCACCTCCTTAGACTGATACAGTAGCTCAAGAGCCAGAGAAGGAAATAAAGGTGATCGGTGAAGTTCCAGCTCAAGAGAAAGCCAGATCAGAAAGACAAGTTGGAGAGGAAGAACAAATGAATGTGGATGAGTAACAAAACATAAGGGAAGAACTGAGAACAAAAGGAGGAGAGGATGAGATCCATGAGGAGATGGAAACAGAGCATAGGGCTACTACCTCAAGTCTAGTCATGCCATATGAGCCCATTAATGTCTTCTCAAAATCCACTTGGTTTACCAAGGAAATCCAACCAAGGTTAAGGGTATACACTGACAAAGATGATACTGATATGTTGACACTAGGATGAGCATTCCACCAAGTAGGATCTAGTGCCTAGGAAAGGACCCTCTCATATGTAACACAAGATTAGGTGGACAAGTGGAAGGCTTAGGTGGCTATCCCTATAATGAATGTTAGCATCACATAATCACCCTAGATGATTATGTACTGGAAGAGGTAGACCTAGGAGAGCCAACTAGAGAAGGGAGTAAAACTTTGGCTACACTAGGACTGAAGCATGCTCTAGGCTTCATGGACAAGGATGAAGAAAAGATAAGAGCATTGATGGAAAAAAATGAAGCCATGAAGAAATTTATTCTTAAAACAACAGGTCCCATTTACCCTAATAACAGAAGTGCTAGCAAGTATCCCACATTATTTTATTCATGCTTGTATAGATTGGAAGGCTGATTTTTGAAGAGTTTGCAAAGGCTTCTCTTAGAAATATTTTGAGGCCTTTTAGAGGTATTCTTCAAGGGATCACTTAATAGGTTGAGATTATGAGTGAAGAAGATGGTCTAGAGGAGAAAATCTTAAAGTAGCAGAAGGCTCTAGAAAACCTCATAGTAATCAAGAAGCAGTGCTCCCAAGTGTTGGTCAAAATATATAATGGGTCAGAATTGGATAATTTTGAAGAGTGGATCCAAGACATCCTCGGCACTCTAGCTATTTTTGAGAAGACATTAAAGTAAAAGGATGAAAAGAGGGATAAGGGTTTACTCTTTGCTAAGGAAATGCATAAGTTTTTCAAAGGGTTAAACTTGGATCTCTATGATGAGGATGATGAGAAAATAATGCATCCCGTAAATTTTATCATAAGACAATATCTGGATATCTTTAGCAGATTTAGTACTAAAAAATATCTTTGGAGATGTTCTATCAAAAGGAAAAAATCTAGAAAATGCTATCTCAAGAAGAGGAAATAAGGGGGTTTGCAGATGAGTTACTCACCTTCTAGGAGAAGCAACAAGAACACCTTAAAGGGGTTAAGATGGTTGATTTTGAAGAGGTGCAAGAGATTGTGGATAGGTTCCACAAAGCTCATCCAGATATCCTTCCAAGCCAATGAGTACCAGTTTTGACTTAGTCAAATTTTGGATGGAGGAAAAATATTTTTCCACACTTACCCATTCTTGAAGACCAAGATTTTTGGCATTTCAGCCTTATAGGATTTTCAGCCTTCAAAAGTCCAAAAGTTGAGGATAAGTTTTTTTGACACTTAGCCAGTTCTTGAGCTTCATTTTCTCAAGGTGATGGTTGGGGTCCAAAATTTCTGGGCATTACTGCCATTAACTCCAATCTTCTTCAACTTGCTTTTTCAATCAGAATGATCACTTTCCATGGGGTCATTTTTGCATGATTTGAGGGCGTCTTCTAGTTGAGTCCACGGAGAAGAACTATAACAATGAATAAAGGGAAGAACCACAAGTTTCATGAAGAACATGCACGAGTTCCAGACTTTTTTTTTGAGTTATTTTGTGCATAGTCTGTTCCAAAATCATATTCATAAACATTATAATGGTTTTTATTTATGATTCTTTTTACTTATGAATAATTATCCTATATATGATTTTTTTCCTATAAATAATGTGTATGAATATGATATTTTTAAGTCACCCTATATTTGAAGGATACGTTCAATAATGTGTAACTCTTATATGTTTAACTCAAAGGTATAATTTGTTACAAGTAGTGGTTGTCGTTACACCAAAAGATCAACTTTTTACTGCATGATACAACCACTAGACTTAGAGAAGACATAAGAGGCAGTTAAGCCATGTCACAAATCCTAAAGGGAGCATTGACAATTTTTCCAACAATCTCACCCTTAGCATTATCTGAGGGGATTCAAACTTTTGACCAACATCTGATACCACTTGTTACAAGTAGTAGTTTCTGTTGCACGAAAATATTGACCTTTTAATGCCCAATACAACCACTAGACTTATAGAAGACACAGGAGGCAGTTAAGCCATGTCATGAATCCTGAGGGGAGCACTAACCATTTTCCCAACATAATTGTGACTCATCCCAGTGCCTAACATGATTTACCTTAGTCTTATATATTTCAAAGTTGAGCTTCATGAAATTGTGAGTTGAGGTAAGACTACCCCTCTAAGAAGTAATAGAAAAAAAAAATAGAATAATAAAAAAATAAGTAACTCATGCAAAAGGAAGACTTATGAAAGGTTGCGACAATAAAAAATGTGAGAAATGGTGAAGGGTTGTGACTCTTTTGAATGGTGACAATTTTTAAAGGTTGTGATCATTGAAAAGGGCGAACATGATGAAAAAATGTCACTCTCACCCATATTGGAAGATACAAACACAACAATAAAAAGTACTGATTCAATTTCTTTTCTTTTTTTGGTTAACTCAAAGGTATCCTCATGACTCATCCTAATGCCAAATCTACCTTACCTTGGTCTTACATATTTTCATGTAGGGGTTCAGGAAGGCATGACCTGAGGAAACAAGAGCCCTCTAAGGATTAATGTAAAAGAAAAAGGAATATAAAAAAATATGGAAGTGAATTTTACAAAAGGAAAATTTATGATACATTGTGACATACTCATCATACTCGTAAAGGAAAAAAATGGTTAAGAGTTGTGACTCTTTTGAACAATGGAAATTGTAAAAGGTTGAAATAATTTAAAATGATAGATATGATGAAGATATGTGACTCTCCACCCCATTAGATGATACAAAGGGGAGAATATTTTATTTTAGGACATTTATGTCAAATCAATGTGGGGTATAGTATATTATTCATAGAAGCAACAATTGAAAGTGATGACTCAATTCTTTTATTTGTTAACTCAAAGGTATCCTCCTAACTCAACCCAGTACCCAACCTACCTTACCTTGGTCTTACATATTGCCTAGTTGGGGTTCAAGAAGAGCTGAGTTGAGACAAGACTATCCCTATAAGTATTAATGTAAGAGAAAAAGGAATAAGAAAAAAATATGGAAGTGAATTTTCCTAAAGGAAAAGTTATGATATGTTGTGACACTCGCAAATCAAACAAATGGTGAAGAGTTGTGACTCTTTTGAAAAGTGGTAATTATAAAATGTTGTGATGATTACAAATGGTAGATTTTATAAAGCATTGTGAATCACCCACCTTAAAATATACAAAGTGGTGAAGATTTCATTTTAGGAAGACATTTAAGTAAAATCAATATGGAATATAGTTTATTATTAACAAAGACAATAATAAAAAGTGGTGACTCAATTTATTTTTTTGTCAGCTCAAAGGTATCCTCATGCTCAGCCCAGTGCCCAACCTACCTTACCTTGGTCTTACATATTGCCAAGTTAGGGTTTAGGAAGAGCTGGGTTTAAGCAAGACTATCCCTCTAAGTATTAATGTAAGAGAAAAAGGAATAAGAAAAAAATAAGGAAGTGAATTTTCATAAAGGCAAAGTTATGATACATTCTAACACTCATAAATGACAGAAATGGTGAAGAGTTGTGACTCTTTCAAAAAGTGGTAATTATAAAATGTTGTGATAATTGCAAAGGTAGATTTGATGAAGAGATGTGACTCTCACCCACCTTACAATATACAAAGTGGTGAATATTTAATTTTAGGAAGATATTTAAGTGAAATCAATGTGGGGTATAGTATATTATTCACAAAGAAAATAATAAATAGAGGTGACTCAATTCATTTTTTTTTTAATTCATAGGTATTGTCTTGACTTAGCTCAGTGCCCAACCTACCTTACCTTGGTCTTACATATTGCCAAGTTGGTGTTCTGGAAGGAGTGAGTTTCGACAAGTGTAGCTCTCTAAGATATAATGGAAGAGAATATAGAATAAGAATAAAAATAATGAAGTGAATCTTTCAAAAGGAAAAATTATGAAAGGTTGTGACATTTGAAAATGACAAAAATGGTGAAGGGTTGTGACTCTTTCTAAGGGTGTAAATTGTTAAAGGTTATAATCATTTTAAAAGGCAAACATGATGAAGAGGTGTGACTCTTCCCCACATTGAAAGATATAAATGGGAGAAATTTTCAATTTAGCATTACATTCAAGTGAAATCAATGTGGTTTATAACATATTATTCACAAAGACAATAATGAAAAATAGTTTCTCAATTTATTTTTCATTAATCAAAGGTATTGCCTCGCGTCCCACTTCCCAACTACCTTACCTTGTTCTTACACATTGCCAAGTTGTCATTCAGGAAGGGTGAGCTAAGGAAATATTGACCCTATGAGGATGCACACAATAGATCACAAACCATATGCATTGTGTAAGCTTGAGCTTCAAAGTCAAACCTGATATCAATGGGAAACAAACCCATGGCCCAAGCCAACTCTTCTATACATGTAGGTTATGTTGACTCATTTCTTATGAATGGCAGTGACCTTTTCTATTATAAACTATAAAGAAGATTGCATTCCAAGTATTGAAGGAGGACTTATCATTCATTATGGTCCCATTTGGTACATGGAATATGGGCTCTAATTCTGGAATAACATTTTCGGATTTGTGAATTCTCTGTTTGTGTCCATCCAAACAAATAGGAATTGGAATTTTGAAATTCAAATTTTGACCACAAAATGGGCATTTCATCTTCCATTTGAAAAGGTGGAATTAGAAATCTAGGCTCTAATTCCACTTTTCAAATTCCTATTTTATGTGCCGTCGGGTCCGCTTTTTGTCATTTATAATATTTTGACATCCCAAATTTCTTTTCCGCCAAAAATTTCATTTCATTTTCCGCCGAAACACTTCGCTATTGTGCAGAGGATGGTGAAAGTTTGCAGCGCCAAGCCTGTTTCAAAGGCTCCATGATGGCACTAAAATGTTGTTTACAATGCCATTCTTTTTCATCGAACTTAACCATTTTATCTCTAAGATTTGAAACCCAGTAGTTTTATACTGTGTAGAAGAGTACCCAAAATCTCATGCTGGTGATCTCATTTTTGAGTGTTGAGACATCCAAGGATTTATGTACTGATTTTGAGGGTTTTATTATCTTTTAAAAGAAAAATATGTTAAAGGGGGACGGGGATAGTAAGTGCAAAAATGAAATTTCTATAGTTGTTGCGCTCTAGTGAAGGTCCTAACACATAATAAACTTAGAAATATCCAAATCTTGTTAATGAATGAGTAAAAGTAGCATCTCACCTAGCAGTATCAGAGCAAGAAGTGAATGCAAAAGAAACCAAGGAATAGATGGTTTCCGGACCAGGTTATGTTTACCCATACACATCTCGAATAGCATTTTCTGAGAACTATAATAGCAGTGTCTCAGGATCCTGATTTAATTTGAATTTAATTTGCAACTATTGTCTCTAGGTTTTGTTGTTGATGGGGTAAAATTACTATGATATTTGATATTCAAGTGCATCTTCTTAGTCATCTTCTGGGTGAACCAAACAGGTCATCCCATATTTCAGAAATCATTTTTAGGATTTGTATCTTCCCGAATTGCAACATCTTCCAAAATTGACTATATCTAGCATTTGGTATTCTATGCACCAAATGGGCCCTAAACTTCATCCACAGTCTTGCAAGAAATTAAGAAATTATTCAATTACAAAGATCAAGCAAAAAATAATCAAATTCACATCAATCATCACTTCAACTTGCGGTCAAGAATACATACAATTTGGAAATCAAGCATCACTCTATCAAATCAACATTAATTCAATCACCATTCATCAACATGTCAAACTAGCATTTATTATATTGGCACTTCTCAACCTTATAATCGATAATTACTTAATCATAACTCACCAATACCTCAAATCTTCAAAGCAATCTGATATGTCTTAAAATGCTCTATCTTAGAGCATACAAAATTTAAATATAACTATAAATTGGTGTGAATTATTAGTTGTTATAATAAACATTATAATGGTTCTTATTTATGATTCCTTTTACTTATTAATAATGGTCCTATATATGATTTTTTGCCTATAAATAATGTGTATGAATATGATATTTTTAAGTCACCCTATATTTGAAAGATACATTTAATAATGTGTAACTCTTATATGTTTAACTCAGAGGTATAATTTTTTACAAGTAGTGGTTGTCATTGCACCAAAAGATCAACCTTTTAATGCATGATACAACTACTAGAATTAGAGAAGACACAAGAGGCGGTTAAGCCATGTCACAAATCCTGAGGGGAGCACTGACTATTTTTCCAACAATCTCCCCCTTAGCATTATCCGAGTGGATTTGAACCCATGACCAGGCTCTGATACCACTTGTTATAATTATTAGTTTATGTTGCACCAAAAGATCAACCTTTTAATGTCTGATACAACCACTAGACTTACAAAAGACACAGGAGGTGGTTAAGCAATGTCACAAATCCTGAGGGGAGCACTGACCATTTTTCCAACATAACTGTGACACATTCTAGTGCCTCACATGTGATACCTTGGTCTTATATATTTCAAAGTTGAGCTTCATGAAGTTGTGAGTTGAGACAAGACTACCCCTCTAAGAATTAATAGAAAAAGGAAAATAGGCTAATAAAAAATATAAGTAACTCTTGCAAAAGGAAAACTCATGAAAGGTTGTGCCAATAAAAATGTGAGAAATGGTGAAGGGTTGTGACTCTTTTTAATGGTGACAATTGTTAAAGGTTGTGACCATTGCAAAGGGCATCCATGATGAAGAAATATGACTCTCACCCATATTGGAAGATACAAAGGCAACAATGAAAAGTACTGACTCAATTTTTTATTTTTATTTTTGTTAACTCAGAGGTATCCTTGTGACTCATCCCAATGACCGATTTACCTTACCTTGGTCTTCCATATTTTCGTGTTGGGGTTCAGGAAGGGGTGACCTAACGAAAGTAGAGCCCTCTAAGGATTAATATAAAAGAAAAAGGAATATGAAAAAATATGGAAGTGAGTTTTACAGAAGGAAAAGTTATGATACATTGCAACATACTAGAAAAGGCCAAAAATGGTGAGTAGTTGTGAGTCTTTCGATAAATGAAAATTGTAAAAAGTTGTGACAATTGAAAAAGATAGACACATTGAAGAGATGTGACTCTCCCCCACATTAGGTGATACAAAGGGGAGAAGATTTTACTTTAGGAGGACATTTATGTGAAAACAATGCGGGCTATAGTATATATTATTCATAAAGGCAATAATAAAAAGTGCTGACTCAATTCTTTTTTTGTTAACTCAAAGGTATCCTCCTAACTCAACACAGTGCCCAACCTACCTTACCTTGGTCTTACATATGCCTAGTTGGAGTTCAGGAAGAGCTGAGTTGAGGAAAGACTATCCCTATAAGTACTAATGTAAGAGAAAAATGAATAAGAAAAAAACATGGAAGTGACTTTTCCTAAAAGCAAAGTTATGATACATTGCGACACTTGCAAATGACAAAAATTGTGAAGAGTTGTGACTTTTTTAAAAAGTGGTAATTATAAAATGTTGTGACAATTGCAAAGGGTAGATTTGATAAAGAGATGTGACTCACCCACCTTAAAATATACAAAGTGGTGAAGATTTCATTTTAGGAAGACATTTAAGTGAAATCAATGTGGAGTATAATTTATTATTCACAAAGACAATAATAAAAAGTGGTGACTCAATTTATTTTTTGTTAACTCAATTGTATACTTCTGACTCATCTCAGTGACCAACCTACCTTACCTTGGTCTTATATATTTCTTAGTTCGGGTTCAGGAAGAGCTAAGTTGAGGCAAGACTATCTCTCTAAGTATTAATGTAAGAGAAAAAGGAATAAGAAAAAAATAAGGAAGTGAATTTTCCTAAAGACAAAATTATTATACATTGTGACATTCGTAAATGACAGAAATGGTGAAGAGTTATGACTCTTTCAAAAAGTGGCAATTATAAAATATTGTGATGATCGTAAAGGTAGATTTGATGAAGAGATGTGACTCTCACCCACCTTAAAATATACAAAGTGGTGAATATTTAATTTTAGAAAAATATTTAAGTGAAATCAATGTGGGGTATAGTATAATATTCACAAAGAAAATAATAAAAAGTGGTGACTCAATTCATTTTTTTGTTAACTAAGAGGTATTCTCTTGACTTAGCTCAGCGCCCAACCTACCTTACCTTGGTCTTACATATTGCCAAGTTGGGGTTCTGGAAGGGATGAGTTTCGACAAGAGTAGCTCTCTAAGATATAATTGAAGAGAATATATAATAAGAAGAAAAATATTCAAGTGACTCTTTTAAAAGGAAAAATTATGAAAGGTTGTGACATTTGCAAATGACAAAAATGTTGAAGGGTTGTGACTCTTTCTAAGGGTGGCAATTGTTAAAGGTCATAATAATTTTAAAAGGCAAACATGATGAAGAGGTGTGACTCTCCCCCACATTGGAAGATATAAATGGGAGAAAGTTTCAATTTAGCATGACATTCAAGTGAAATCAATGTGGTGTATAACATATTATTCACAAAGACAACAATGAAAAATGGTTTCTCAATTTTTTTTTCATTAACTCAAAGGTATCGCCTCGCGTCCCACTGCCCAACTACCTTACCTTGTTCTTACATATTGCCAAGTTGTTATTTAGGAAGGGTGAGCTAAGGAGAGATTGACCCTATGAGGATGCACACAATAGATCACAAACCATGTGCATTGTGTAAGCTTGAGCTTCGAAGTCAAACCTAATATCAATGGGAAACAAACCCATGGTCCAAGCCAGCTCTTCTTTACATGTAGGTTATGTAGACTCATTTTTTATGAATTGCAGTGACCTTTTCTCCTATAAATTATAAAGGAGATTGCATTTCAAGTATTGAAGGAGGACTTATCATTCATTATACTTCATTCACAGTCTCTCAAGAAATTAAGAAATCATTCAATTACCAAGATCAAGCAAAAAATAATCAAATTCACATCAATCATCACTTCAACTTGCAGTCAAGAACACATATAATTTAGAAATCAAACATTACTCTATCAAATCAACATTAATTTAATCACCATTCGTAAACATTTCAAACTAGCATTTATTATATTGGCACTTCTCAACCTTCTAATCGATAATTACTTAATCATAACTCACCAATACCTCAAATCTTCAAAGCAATCTGATCTATCTTAAAACGCTCTGTCTTAGAGCATACAAAATTTAAATATAATTATAAATTGGTGTGAATTAATAGTTGTTATAATAAACATTATAATGGTTCTTATTTATGATTCCTTTTACTTATTAATAATGGTCCTATATATGATTTTTTGCCTATAAATAATGTGTATGAATATGATATTTTTAAGTCACCCTTTATTTGAAAGATACATTTAATAATGTGTAACTCTTATATGTTTAACTCAGAGGTATAATTTTTTACAAGTAGTGGTTGTCATTGCACCAAAAGATCAACAATTTAATGCATGATACAACCACTAGAATTAGAGAAGACACAAGAGGAGGTTAAGCCATGTCACGAATCCTGAGGGGAGCGCTGACTATTTTTCCCACAATCTCCCTGTTAGCGTTATCTGAGTGGATTTGAACCTATGACCAAGCTCTGATACCACTTTTTATAAGTATTGGTTTATGTTGCACCAAAAGATTGACCTTTTAATGTCTGATACAACCACTAGACTTAGAGAAGACACAGGAGGCGGTTAATAAATGTCACGAATCCTGAGAGGAGCGTTGACCATTTTTTCCAACATAATTGTGACTCATCCCAGTGCCTTACATGTGATACCTTGGTCTTATATATTTAAAAGTTGAGATTCATGAAGTTGTGAGTTGAGACAAGACTACCCCTCTAAGAATTAATAGAAAAATAAAAATAGACTAATAAAAAATATAAGTAACTCTTGCAAAAGGAAAACTCATGAAAGGTTATGCCAATAAAAATGTGAGAAATGGTGAAGAGTTATGACTCTTTTGAATGGTGACAATTGTTAAAGGTAGTGATCATTACAAAGGGTGGCTATGATGAAGAAATGTGACTCTCACCCATATTGGAAGATACAAAGGCAACAATGAAAAGTACTGACTCGATTTTTTATTTTTATTTTTGTTAACTCAGAAGTATCCCCATGACTCATCCCAATGCCCGATTTGCCTTACCTTGGTCTTACATATTTTTATGTTGGGGTTCAAGAAGGGGTGACCTGAGGAAAGTAGAGCCCTCTAAGGATTAATATAAAAGAAAAAGAAAGTAGAGCCCTCTAAGAAGTGAATTTTACAAAAGGAAAAATTTGTAACAATTGAAAAAGATAGATACGATGAAGAGATGTGACTCTCCCCCACATTAGATGATACAAAGGGGAGAATATTTTATTTTAAGAGGACATTTATATGAAATTGATGTGGGCTATAGTATATTATTCATAGAGGCTATAATAAAAAGTGGTTACTCAATTCTTTTTTTGTTAACTCAAAGGTATCCTCCTAACTCAACCCAGTGTCCAACCTACCTTACCTTGGTCTTACATATTGCCTAGTTGGGGTTCAAGAAGAGCTCAATTGAGGCAAGACTATCCATGTAAGTACTAATATAAGAGAAAAAAGAATGAGAAAAAAATATGGAAGTGACTTTTCCTAAAGGAAAAGTTATGATACATTGCAACACTCGCAAATGACAAAAATGGTGAAGAGTTGTGACTCTTTCAAAAAGTGGTAATTATAAAATATTGTGACAATTGCAAATGGTAGATTTGATAAAGAGATGTGACTCACCCACCTTAAAATATACAAAGTGGTGAAGATTTCATTTTAGGGAGATATTTAAGTGAAATCAATGTGGATTATAATTTATTATTCACAAAGGCAATAATAAAAAGTGGTGACTCAATTTATTTTTTGTTAACTCAAAGGTATCCTCCTGACTCATCCCAATGATCAACCTACCTTACCTTGGTTTTACATATTGCCTCGTTGGGGTTTAGGAAGAGCTGAGCTGAAGCAAGATTATCCTTCTTAGTATTAATGTAAGAGAAAAAGGAATAAGAAAAAAATAAGGAAGTGACTTTTCCTAAAGGCAAAGTTATGATACATTGCGACATTCGTAAATGACAAAAATGGTTAAGAGTTATGATTCTTTTGAAAAGTGATAATTATAAAATGGTGTGATGATTGCAAAGGTAGATTTGATGAAGAGATGTGACTCTCACCCACCTTAAAATATACAAAGTGTTGAAGATTTCATTTTAGGAAGATATTTAAGTGAAATCAATGTGGGGTATAGTATATTATTCACAAAGACAATAATAAAAAGTGGTGACTCAATTCATTTTTTCTTAACTCAGAGGTATTTTCTTGACTTAACTCAGTGCCCAACATACCTTACCTTGGTCTTACATATTGCCAAGTTGGGGTTCGGGAAGGGGTGAGTTTAGAAAAGAGTAGCTCTCTAAGATATAATGGAAGAGAAAATGAAATAAGAAGAAAAAGAATGAAGTGACTCTTTCAAAAGGAAGAGTTATGAAAGGTTGTGACAATTGCAAATGAAAAAAAATGGTGAAGGGTTGTGACTCTTTCTAAGGGTGGCATTTGTTAAAGGTTATAATCATTGCAAAAGGAAAACATGATGAAGAGGTGTGACTCTCCACCACATTGGAAGATATAAATGGGGGAAAATTTTGATTTAACATGTCATTCAAGTGAAATCAATGTGGTGTACAAAATATTATTCACAAAGACAACACTAAAAAAATAGTTTTTCAATTTTTTTCTTATTAACTCAAAATTATCATCTCGCATCCCATTGCCCAACTACCTTACCTTGTTCTTACACATTGCCAAATTGTCATTTCAAAAGGGTGAGCTAAGGAAAGATTGACCCTATAAGGATGCACATAATAGATTGTAAACCATTTTCATTATGTAATCCTGAGCCTCAAAGTCAAACTTGATACCAATGGGAAGAAAACCCATGGCCCAAGCCAACTCTTCTATACATGTAGGTTGTGTTGACTCATTTCTTATGAATGGAAGTGACCTTTTCTCCTATAAATTACAAAGGAGATTTTATTCCAAGTATTGAAGTAGGACTTATCATTCATTATACTTTGTCCATAGTTTCACAAGAAATTAAGCAATCATTTAATTACAAAGATCAAGAAAACAATAATCAAATTCACATCAATCATCACTTGAAATTGCGGTCAAGAATACTTACAATTTATAAATTAAGCATCACTCTATAAAATCAACATTAATTAAATCACCATCCATCAACATGTCAAACTATCATTTATTATATTGGCACTTCTCAACCATCTAATCATTAATTACTTAATCATAACTCACCAACCTCAAATCTTCAAAGCAATCTGATCTATCTCACAACGCTCTATCTTAGAGCATACAAATTTTCAATATAATTATAAATTAGTGTGAAGTATTAGTTGTTATAATAAACATTATAATTGTTTTTATTTATGAATTTTTTTACTTATGAATAATGGTCCTATATAAGATTTTTTGCCTATAATTAATATGTATAAATATGATGTTTTTAAGTCACCCTATATTTTAGGGAATGTGTAACTCTTATATGTTTAACTTAGAGGTATAATTTGTTACGAGTAGTGGTTTTCGTTGCAGCAAAAGATCAAACTTTTAATGCATGATACAACCACTAGACTTATAGAAGACACAAGAGGCAGCTAAGTCATATCACGAATCCTAAGTAGACCACTGACTATTTTGTCAACAATCTCCCCCTTATTGTTACCCAAGGGGATTCAAACTTGTGACCAAGCTCTGATACCACTTGTTACAAGTAGTGGTTTCTATTGCACCAAAAGATCAACTTTTTAATGCTTGATATAACCACTAGACTTATAAAAGACACAAGAGGCAGTTAAGCCATGTAACGAATCCAAAGGGGAGCACTGACCATTTTTCCATAATAATTGTGACTCATTCCAATGCCTAACATTCTTTACCTTGGTCCTATATATTTCAAATTTGAGCTTCATGAAGTTGTGAGTTGAGGAAAGACTACCCCTCTAAGAATTAATAGAAAAAGAAAAATAGAATAATAAAAAAATAAGTAACTTCTGCAAAAGGAAAATTTATGAAAGGTTGTGACAATAAAAAATGTGAGAAATGGTGAAGGGTTGTCTCTTTTCAATGGTGATAATTGTTGAAGTTTGTGATCATTGCAAAGGGCGAACATGATGAAGAAATGTGACTCACATCCATATTGGAAGAAACAAAGGCAAGAATGAAAATTAGTGACTCAATTTCTTTCTTTTTTTTGGTTAACTCAGAGGTATCCCCGTGACTCATCTCAATGCCCACTTTACCTTATCTTGGTCTTACATAGTTTCATGTTGGGGTTCGGGAAAGGGTGAGCTGAGGAAAGAAGATCCCTATAAAGATTAACTTAAAAGAAAAAGGAATATGAAAAAATATGGAAGTGAATTTTACAAAAGGAAAAGTTATGATACGTTGTGACATACTCACAAAGGATAAAAATGGTGAAGAGTTGTGACTCTTTCAAAGAATGATGATTGTAAAAGGTTGCAAAAATTGAAAATGATAGATATGATGAAGAGATGTGACTCTCCCCCCCCCCCCCCCCCTTATTAGATCATACAAAGGGGAGAATATTTTATTTTAGAGCGCATTTATGTGAAATCAATGTGGGGTATAGTATATTATTCATAGAGACAACAATAAAAAAGTGGTGACTCAATTCTTTTTTTTGTTAACTCAAAGGTATCCTCCTAACTCAATCTAGTGCCCAACCTACCTTACCTGGGTCTTACATATTGCCTAGTTGGGGTTCAGGAAGAGTTGATTTGAGGCAAGACTATCCCTCTAAGTATTAATGTAAGAGAAAAAGGAATAAGAAAAAAATATGGAAGTGACTTTTCCTAAAAGAAAATTTAAGATACGTTGCAAAACTCACAAATGAAAAAAATGGTGAAGAGTTGTGACTCTTTCAAAAAGTGGTAATTATAAAATGTTGTGAAAATTGCAAAGGGTAGATTTGATGAAGAGATGTGACTTACCCACCTTAAAATATACAGAGTGGTGAAGATTTTATTTTAGGAAGACATTTAAGTGATGTCAATGTGGAGTATAGTTTATTATTCACAAAGACAATAATAAAAATTTGTGATTCAATTTTATTTTTTGTTAACTCAGAGGTATTTTCTTGACTTAGCTAGTGCCCAGCCTACCTTACCTTGGTCTTACATATTGCCAAGTTGGGGTTCGGGAAGGGGTGAGTTGAGGCAAGAGTAGCTCTCTAAAAATTAATGGAAGATAAAATAGAATAAGACAAAAAATAATGAAATAACTCTTTTAAAATAAAAATTTATGAGAGCTTGTGACATTTGTAAATGACAAAAATGGTGAAGGGTTGTGACTCTTTTAAAGGGCAGAAATTGTTAAAAGTTATAATGATTGCAAAAAAAAAACATGATGAAGAGGTGTGACTCTACCCCACATTGGAAGATATAAATGAGAGAAGGTTTCAATTTAGCATGACATTGAAGTGAAATCAATGTGGGGTACAATATATTATTCACAAAGATAACAATGAAAATTGGTTTCTCAATTTATTTATTTTTAACTCAAAGGTATCGCCTCGACTCAGCTCACTACCCAACTACCTTACCTTGTTCTTACACATTGACAATTTATCATTCAGGAAGGGTGAGCTAAGGAAATATTGACCCTCTAAAGATGCACACAAAAGATCGCAAGCCATTTGCATTGGGTAAGCCTGAGCCTCAAAGTGAAACCTGATACCCATGGGAAGCAAACCCATGGCTCAAGCCAACTATGTTATACATGTAGGTTGTGTTGAATCATTTCTTATGAGTAGCAGTGACCCTTTGTCCAATAAATTATAAAGGACATTGCATTCCAAGTATTGAATAAGGACTTATTAGTCATTATACTTCATCCACCATCTCACAAGAAATCAAGCAATCATTCAATTACAAAGATCAAGAAAACAATAATCAAATTCACATCAATCATCACTTGAACTTGTGGTCAAGAATACATATAATTTATAAATCAATCATCACTCTATCAAATCAATATTATTTCAATCACCATCCATCAACATGTCAAACTAGCATTTATTATATTGTCACTTCTCAATCATTTAATCAATAATTACTTAATCATAACTCACGAATACCTCAAATAAAAGAAATGGTGAAGAATTGTGACTCTTTTGAATGGTGATAATTGTTAAAGGTTGTGATCATTGCAAAGGGTGGAAATGATGAAGAAATGTGACTCTCCTCCATAGTGGAAGATACAAAGACAAAAATGAAGAGTAGTGACTTAATTTTTATTTTTTTGGTTAACTCAAAGATATCCCCGTGACTCATCCCAGTGCCTAATTTACTTGACCTTTGTCTTACATATTGTCATGTTGGGGTTTAGGAAGGGGTGAGTTTTGGAAAGACTAGCCCTCTAAGGATTTATGTAAAAGAAAAAGGAATATGAAAAAATAAGTGAATTTTACAAAAGGAAAAGTTATGATTAGTTGTGACATACTCGCAAAGGACAAAAATGGTGAAGAGTTGTGACTTTTTTGAAGAATGGAAATTGTAAAAAGTTGCAATGATTGCAAATGATAGATATTTTGAAGAGATGTGACTCTCCCTCCGTTAGATGATACAAAGGGGAGAAAAAAAAATTTAGGAGCCGGACATTTGAATGAAATCAATATGGTGTATAATATATTATTCACATAGACAACAATAAAAAGGGGTGACTCAATTCATTTTTTTGTTAACTCAAAGGTATCCTCGTGACTCATCCTAGTGTTGGAAATTGAAATTGAAGCAATTTTTGTATTGTCATTGATGTCAAACCTTAATTGGTAAGACTGTTGCTATTTAAGAAAGTACTATATCTATTTGATTGTTGCTAAGGGGTAAGGCACAGTTGGTAACAATAGCACCTAAGGAAACATTGAGTTATCTTGATACTTCAAAGAGTACTTGATTATGTAGTACAATGATAAGACAATGTATTATTTATCTAAGTAAGAATGAAGACTAAACTAGTAGGCTTAACTGAGATAAAGTGAAGAAATCTAGTTTAAGCCGAGTCTTGTTAGTGTTGACTGAGCTAGTATATGCCGAGTAAATTCAGTGTTGACCGAACACCAATTAATTTCTAAGGAAGTCAGTATTAGCTGAGGAAACAGTTTATGAGGTGACCGAGCTTTCTAGTGAAGACTGAGAAGTTGAACACAGTATTGACCAAGCATCAGTATTTTGCATTTGAGGAAGAATTCAGATTTCCAGTCGACATCGTTGAATTCTTGGATTATGTAAAACATGTTGACTTTATTTATTGATTGTATGAAAGCATTTAATGCATTGTAAAACATTTTATTATAAATCTATTGAGCGATTCAAGATATTTCTAGAAGGATAGCCAAAGAACATAATGTAGGATGGGTTCAATGAATCTGACCTAACCCTAAGATCTACGAAGGAGATTAAGTGGCAAAAGATGTATTGACCTAATGGAGGAATTACTAAGGAAACCTAAGCTAGAGGTTGTGATAGAGAGAGGATGTTGGAAGTGTTGTTGATGTTATTGGCTATCCAAGCAGAGAAGGCTAAAAGAGAAGTGTTGTGATTTCTTGAAGAGAGTTCTGAGCATATCAGTGATGGAGATGGTAAAGGTTCATAGTCAGTAAGCTAGCATATGTGTACGGAATTGGATCTGATATTTGCAAAGTGAGTTGTATGTTTTTCAAATCAATACTACTGCTACTTTCTAACCATTGTATCAGTCAAAATCCTTTTAACAGAGGTTGACCTAATAGTCATAGGTATAAATCCTTTGAACAAAGTTGCATTCTAATGGAGAGTATGTAAGTCCTATAACAAGGTGCACTTTTAATAGAGTGGTTTAAATCCTTTAACCAGGTCACACCTAATACTGTATTTGTAACCTTTGACAGGGTTGGCTTTGTTGGAAATTTTGCTAAGGTATGTACATAGATGTTGTCATTATGGAAACATATGTTCCCTATGAAGAGTGCATAAGCTAGAAAGTAAGTATGGAAGATCGCAAACTAAAATTGTCTAAGTATGAAATAGTGATTTTGACAGAGCACCCGATACAGTTTATTTTGGCGACATTCACTGGAGCATGATCAAAGTTTGCGTAGTTGAACATAGACTCTATGGTGTCTAAGGATACCCCATCTTAGTGCACAAAAGAGTACGGATAGTATGGACAAAGTTATGATTGTTTTACTGATGACAGAGTATAGCCAACAGTGCAGTTTTGAAGATAGAACTAGTAAATGAATTAAGGGATTATTTTGTTTGTCAAAATAATGACTTAATATTATAAAAAGATGACATCCTAGATGTTTACTCTTGGATAAAGATATGCAAGTTGACAAGAGAAAGATGTTATGTTTTGTATCTTGTATAAATAAAGATGTACCAAACATACTTGAAATGTAACATGTAATATATGTAAACTGTGATAGCAGTGAAAGTTGTTGATGCGAAGTTGTAAGCAGTACCATATTGTAATCGGTAAACATTTGTATTACTTTTTTGGGCAGTGAGCTCATCTGGTAATCAGGTTTTGTATCTACAACTCCTAACAGGGTTGAGGCTTCTAACAAGGCCTATAGTCCCTTAACCAGGACTGATACACTATATGATTGTAACAGGCTCCTAACAGGGTCAACATCCTTAACTGGATATCTTTTGATTAGTGGATATTTTTGGGTACCATCCCCACAAGGGTTTTCCCTTGGCCAGGGTTTCCTCGAGAACATATCATGTGTTATGAGTTCTTTACATTTACTGTTATGTATGTTATTTAGTTTCTTATGCTTTGTATGCATTAAAGTAATATGTTATATCCATAAGTGGGCAAAAGTAAAATTTTGTGAAATACTGATTCACCCCCCGCTCTCAGTATTTCCTATTTCTAAAAATTGGTATAAGAGCACAATTACTCGGAGAAGAAACATTCAAGGAAAGCCTAGCAGCTTGAGTAAGATCTCTATGGATATGGATCAATTACAGAAGAATCTTGAAGAAGCTCTTGAGAAAATTGATATGCTTACTGATGAAAGAAACACTTTGAAAAGAAAGTATGATGATGTAAAGAATCTTATTGACAAATTGAAAGGTAAGATAGAAGATCTAAAATCTGAGAAGGAATCTGAAATTCTTGTTGAAGATTGTGAAGACTTAGAAAAAGAAAATGTAATCCTTAAACATGAATTGAAGATTGCAAATCTGAAGCTTAGCTTGAAAGATGGAAATGACAATTTGAGATCTGAGAATGAAAGTTTAAAGAATGAAAATGAAGATCTGAAATCTAAACTTGGCAAGGTAACATCTGAATTTGATAAAGTCAAACTGCAGTATGATGAACTTGAGAAATACAACAAAATTGTGAAAGGTGAATTGACTCAATCCAAACAACAACTTGAGAGGTTATATTCAAATAGTGAAAAGATTGATAAGCAAGTATCTTATGGAAAACCATTTTATGACAAAACTGGTCTTGGATTTAACATATTGAAGATAGTTAGTGAAAGCAAGAAACCAGATCTGAATGAATGTCAAAGCAGTGAAGAAAAGAAGTTAGATGAGAACAAATCTGAAGATGCACCTAAGCAAGAAGAATCACCAAAGCAAGAAGAACCATCGAAGCAAGAAGAATCATCCAAAGGTATGAAAAGAGAATTCAAAGGTAGATGTTTTACTTGTAATACTATTGGTCATATGAAGAGAGATTGTACAGGTAAACAATTCAAACCTCTAAATTGTTATTGTTATAATTGTCATGGTTTTGGACATAGAGCTATTGAATGTAGAAGATCTAAAGTTATTGAGAATAATTACAATAGAAGAATGCCTAGAAATACTAACAATGCAGATCAAAGATCAATTGAAGACATGAAAAGAGGAAATGGAATAGTATGTTTCAGATGCAACAAAATTGGACATATTGCTAGAAATTGCAGGATACAAATCAATCAGCAAATACCTAGATATGGAACCAATGCAATCACTTGTCAGATATGTAACAAGATTGGACACACAACAAGATTTTGCAGAATGAACAATGGAGGTTATCATCATAACCCTAACCCTAGAAACTATGCAAGAAGGAATGAAAATGCAGGAAACAAAGAGAAAGGTTGTTGTAGCAATGAAGATGAAGTAAAATTTGTTCAAGGCATAGATAAAGGAGGTATATTCAGCATTGAAGGTAATCAGGAAGGTAATGTATCTAAAGGTAAGAATGAGTCTTTACCTAACCCTTCTTTAAGCACTTAAATTATGTAAATCTCTATAGTTTAGGAACTTAGAATTAGTATAGAGTTAGATTTTGAATGAGTTAAGTTTTGCATAGTTAGATGAAGGTTTGTTATGTTATACTGATGCTATGGTTAAGTGCACAAAAAGAAATATTGTGTTTTGCGAGGTCGCAAGAAATTTTATGGTTGCAGGTCTACAAAATCAGCTTTTTGGCATTTTGGCTGCAAAATAATTGAATGCAATGTCAGATCGAGTAAATGCTAAGTGTTAAAAGATTGAAATCAAAGTTATTATGATTATCAAGTGATTAGAAGTGATTTGGAAGTGAAGAAAGAAGTTTGGAAGTAATTTGCAAAAGTTTGAAGCGCCGATCTAGCGAAAGCCCTAATTTTGTGAATTTAAGGTATTTATTCAACTACAACCTTGAATCGGCTTAAGTAATTAGATATAATCATGGATGTGTCATTGATTTACAACATTAAGGATAAGAATAGACCTAGAAATAAGAAAGATCCAGTTGAACCCTCAGAAAGAGATGCTAGTTTAGCCTTATCATCTGTACCAGATGGAGTTCTTCATTTAGAGAATGTTAAAAGTTATCTTGGATGCAAGTATGAAACCCTAAGGGAGAGTGATTTTAATTGTGAATATAATAAATTGTACAACTCAAATATGTCAGTGAAATAAGGTTATGAACATCTAGAAAACAATGAAATCATTAAGTACTCTATGAAATATGAATTTGATGATGAGGAGTGTACTAAGATCATTTTGAGTAGGATACATAGTGGTAAATTTTGGTTAGAAGACAGAGTTATAGACATAACTACAGACCTAATTCATGATGTGACTGGATTATCAAAAGTTGGTGCAATTCCACTGAATGAGAAAAATATGAGAAAGATTGTGATTGAAAACACCGGTTCAGTATACAATGGCAGACGTATAGTTATTAGTAAGATTAAGCAAGATGATGTAAAATACTTGTGTAAGATTTTGACAACAAAGTTGTGTGGAAGCTCTAGAGAAGATGATATGCCAGCAGGTATGGTACACATTGCTTATTTGATGTGTGTGGAGAAGAAGCCTATGGATATGTCTAAAATTTTGAGAATACAGTTGTTTGAGAATTTGGAAAAGATAAAGAAAGCTAAATACACTCACTTTAGATTTTCCTCATTCGTTACTTACATGTTCTTCCACTTGCTAAGAAGATTTCCTTACACTATTGAATGGAATGATGGTGAGAATACTATGGCAAGAATCAATAAAGTTTACATGAAACATCTTATTGAGAAGGTTAATGATAGTGTAAAGTTAGTGTTGAAAACTTTTTAGAACATTGTGGTAAATAGATCAAGAATTCCTCCATCCCTAGTTGAGAAATACAAAGATGATATATGTTTTATGGTTGATACTAATTTCAATTACATTGAGGCAGTAGAACCTAGACATGAATTCATAGACCCTCTTGGCTATGAAATCTTTGAAGTTGAAACATAAGGTTATGTTAGTAGATTGTTGAAAAGTAAAGTTGATGCTCATAGCAATAGATTTGGAACTTATGATGAAAAATTTGGTTCAACAAAGACACTTAAGGAAGAGAAATAATCAAAGAAGAGAGTGGAGTCTACAATAAAGAAAATTCTAAAAGAATCAGGTATGAGTGAGGAGGAATTTGATATTGCAAAGAAGACTGTAGAAGCATTAAGGCAAAGTGAGATACTATCAGTCCCACCTTTGGCATCAAGTGCAGAACCTATTCAAGTAAAGGTAAAGGTTGAAGAACCTGAGAAGGAACAAGAAATCAGTCAGACAGAGAAACCCTTTTCTTCAGCACTGAGCAAAAGAATGAAGGCAAGTGCTTCAGGACCAGGTAAAATAAAGAAAACAATTGTTCCACCAGTACCTAGAAGAGTTGCAGAGATAAAAGATGATGAAGTGATAGCAAAGAAGAAATCATGGAAACCAAGGATTGAAAGTGTTAATGAAGATATAATGCAGCATGGAGACTTTACCAAAATGAACAAATACTATGATTTATATGGATCCTTTGACAGATTGAATCTTGAGAATGCAATGGTTACACATATGATTTTGTCAAACAAGAAATTTGATACTATTCATGGAAAGATACCAGAAGATTTGTACAATAGACTTGTGAGAAGAAAGATGAGAGCATAAGAAGAAGATACCAAAATAAGAGAAAATGTGATTAGACAGTTCTGTGAGATAAGAGATGATGACCATCTTAAACAGATCCTCAAGCCACTTGAAACCCTATTAAGAACTAAAAGAAGAATTATACAAATAATGGGAGGACAGTATGACCAAGTAAAGACTAAAACTGAACAGGCAGTTGTGCAAGTGCTAGCAAACTTGGTAGCAGGAAAAGATAGCAAAGATCAAGCAGTTGTGGAACCAGCAGAGAAACAGAGTTCAAAACAAGCAGAGGTAGCAGTAGAAGTAGTTGAAGTTGAAGATATTCCCTCTTCTTCCATAAACATTGGCACATAATCTATGGACATTGAAGGAACTAAAGTTATTTTAGATTCAAATGATGCGGTACTCAATAGTTTGGATAACATTGTTGACAATTTGGTTTTGGGAGAGCAAGAAAAGACTATTGTAATAGAGACTACACATACTAAAGTGCAAATGGAAATAGAGGCCCATACACCTATTGAACCACAAGAAGACATCAATCTTACTCCTAAGACTAGAAAGGAGAAAGGAATAGAAACATTGATTGAAGATTTGAGCAAAGAAGTTGATGAGGATGATCAAATAGAGTTTATCACTTCTTTAAACAAAATTATTGGAAAGAACAAGAAAGTTAAGAATTTGGAAGGTAGTCTGAAAGACTTGATTGAGAAGCTACAAAGTGTCATATCTACAAAAGTCTTTGATTCAGATCCACTTGAAAGAGCAAAGATGGTAATTAAATCTTTTGATGTTGAGTTCACTAATTTAACTGATATTGCTAAGGTTAAGGCTCAGGCAGCTTATGAAGTTGAGATGTTGCAGAACATAAGTTAGAATATCAAAAATGACATTGACAACCTTGATAGACACATTAAGGACTTAAGGAAACATCTGGAGACTGGAAAGTGTTTGTACATTCAGTGTACAAAATTGGAAAATATTTTAATTGAGGATGAAAAGAAGATAAAAGAGAAGCAAGATGAAATTGTAGCAGAGACAAACTCTTTGGCTAGCCTAAACATAAAGATTAGAACAGTTGAGAATAAGATCAGAAAATTATGTGATGAAATAAGGACTTTGAATGATGAGAAGAACAAGAAAATTATCAGAATAAACATCTTGAGAGAACATGTCTCAATCAAGTTGACTATAATAGAAGAGAAGCTAGATGAATGTCTTACTGCTAAGACAACATTTCAAAAATTCAAATTTGAGTCCCTCCAAGCTTGTCAAATTGTAGCATACGGATTGAGTACTCTACTCAATGTAGCAGAATCAATAAAGAAGGCATGAGAGAAAGATTTTGAGACTTAGAAGATAGATTTTGTAGATTGTGTTGCAAGCCTACTGGCTTTGCAATAAGACAGTAAGGTAAAATTTTTGACACAATTTTGTATATCCCTTTCCACCCTTTATTTTGTCATTGTTGTCAAAGGGGGAGAGATACTTAGAAAATTGTCTCTATATATGATAAGGAAGGATACTCGTAGGGGGAGTTCTATGGAGTATTATGAAGTGTTATAGATTATGTGTATATTTTGAGGAGATATAAGGATAGTATAGTTATTTTATACTATGGCCACAATTTTGATACAAATTTTGAGATTTTGACTTGTACACTTAGCCAATTTTCTCATATGTTGCCACCAATGACAAAGGGGGAGATTGTTGGCAATTTGTTTGAGGTATGTACATGGATGTTGTCATTATGGAAACATATGTTCCCTATGAAGATCACATAAGATGGAAATTAAGTATGGAAGATCACAGACTAAAATTGTCTAAGTATGAAACAATGTTTTTGACAGAGCACCCGATACAGTTTGTTTTGGCGATGTTCACTGGAGCATGATCAAAGTTTGCGCAGTTGAACATAGACTCTATGGTGTCTAAGGATACCCCATCTTAGTGCGCAAAAAGAGTATGGATAGTACAGAAAAAGTTATGATTGTTTTATCGATGATAGAGTATAGCCGACAGAGCAGTTTTTGAAGGCAGAACTAGTAAATGAATTAAGGGATTATTTTGCTTGTCAAAATAATGACTTAATATTATAAAGATCTGACATCCTAGATGTTTACTCTTGGATAAAGATGTGGAAGCTGACTAGAGAAAGATATTATGTTTGTATCTTGTATAAAGATATGATGAAGAGATGTGACTCTCCCCCACATTAGAAGATACAAAGGGGAGAAAATTTTGGTTTAGGAGGACATTTAAGTGAAATCAATGTGGGGTATACTATATTATTCACAAAGAAAAAACTAATAAGTGGTGACTCAATTGATGTTTTTTTTTAATGCAGAGGTATCATCATGACTCAATCTAGTGCCCAACCTACCTTACCTTGGTCTTACATATAGCCAAGTTGGGGTTCAGGAAGGGGTGAGCTTAAGAAAGAGTAGATCTCTAAGAATTAATGGAAGAGAAAAAGGAATAAGAAAGTGGTTCCTTGAAAAGAAAAAGTAATGAAAGGTTGTGACACTTACAAATGACAAAAATGGTGAACGATTGTGACTCTTTCCAAAGGCATAAATTGTTAAAGGTTGTAATGATTGCAAAAGGAAAACATGATGAAGAGGTGTGAATCTCCACCACATTATAAGATATAAAGGGGAGAAGGTTTCAATTTAGGACGAAATTCAAGTGAAATCAATATGGGGTATAATATATTGTTCACAAAGGAAACAATGAAAAGTGGTGACTCAATTCTTCTTTTTTTTTGTTAACTCGAAGGTATCACCACAACTCATCCCAATGTCCAACTACCTTACCTTGCTCTTACATATTTCCAAGTTGTGGTTTAGGAAGGGTGAGCTAAGGTAAGAATGACCCTCTAAGGATGTACATAATAACTCACAAACCAGGTGCATTGGGTAAGATCGAGCCTCAAATTCAAACCTGATACAAATGGGGATAAAACCCATGGACCAAGCCAACTCTACTATACATGTAGGTTGTGGTGACTCATTTATTATGAATGGGCGGTGACCCTTTCTCCAATAAATTATAAAGGATATTTCATTCCAAGAATTGAAGGAGGACTTATCAATTATTATACTTCATCCATCATCTCACAAGAAATCAATAAATCAATCAATTAGAAAGATCAAGCAAACAATAATCATATTCTCATCAATCATCACTTCAACTTGGGATCAAGAATACATAAAATTCAATAATCAAGCATCATTCTATCAAATCAACATTCATTCAATCACCATCCACCAACATGTCAAACTAACATTTATTATATCATCACTTCTCAATCATCGAATCAATAATTACTTAATCACAACTCACTAATACCTCAAATCATTGAACCAATCATATCTATCTTACAACATATAAAATTTAAATATTATTTTAAATTGGTATGAAGTATTAGTTCTTATAATAAATTCTATAGTGATTCTTATTTATGATTTCTTACTTATGAATAATGGTCTTATTTTGATTTCTTGCTTATAAATAATGTGTATGAATACGATATTTTTATGTCACCTTGTATTTGGAAAATACATGAAATAATGTGTATCTCTTATATGTTTATCGTAGTCAATCATGGTACGGATAATAATTTAATACAAGGTGGGAGAAACTATTGTGAGGTCTTTTTCTAAGCACACCACCTTGTGGTGGTGATAGATAGTCCCATGAGGCCAATGGGGCACAATGATGCCCACCCTTGGGCTTAGAAAGGAAGGATTCTCAAGACACCCTATTGTAGTTTCCTCAAATTCTTACCTTGGTTGTCCATTATGTTAAGGAACTCTAATTATAGGAGGGAGGATAAGAATGATTTTTTGGGAACCCTAGAGATGACACTAACATGTCTAGTGCATTAATTTAGTGAAATCATGATGTGTTACTTCTTAACTATAGGCATAATGTTTTTATATTAGAGTGGAGCAATAGAGGCCTAATGGAGATTTTCACAACATTGGAAATTTATCCCGATACTTTCAAAGGCTCTATTAGCCCACATCCAAGAGAGCTAGGGAGGTAGTACTTGCAGTCATGGTGCAAAATAGAGCTTTCGGTAAGTGTTCATTTTGGCCTCCACAATTGTCTTGTGATCTTGGTACTTGCTTTCAAAGGACAACTAATTTTGCTGGTGGATTGCTTGAGGGTAAGAAATCTTTGGGTTGGGGGGATTTTAATGTCCCCAAGTTTTCAAAAGTGAATTTATTTAATTTGTTAACTAAGTTCTCCAAAAATTAATTTTTTCTCCTAAGGATGACTTCCATTAATTACTTTATTTATAAAACATAGTAAAAATAGTAAATTAATAAAATAAATCACTTTATTTATTCATCCTAACCTTCCATATGTTTCCTGGAGCTCTTTATATGACATTTGGCTGGGTGAAGTAAATCATCATCAAATGTTTGGAATTTCATTGTTTCTTTTTTCGGAGGCATGCAAGCTGAAGGAGTGTACAGTTCCAGTGGTGAGACTAACTACTCTAGTTTGAAGTTGGAAATATCATTTTAGATATTCCACTTTGTACCTACTAGAGATTATACATATTTGTGAAGTATCCATTCGAAGACAAATTTGTAGAAATAAGATATTCACATGTCTATGGTCATTTATATCCTCAGATTCTTAACTTGGGGAAATATAAGTTTATCCTAAAATATAATATTATTATCGTCGGTCCCTATTGTTCATGTTATCTTTGGATATTTTGATATCTATCATATGTTGTGATTTGTAGGATATTATAATATTATTACTGAGGGTTTAAGTGCAAAGATGTGAAAATATTGTGCAACGCTCAATATACCATCATGGGTTAGATTAATATTTATATAGTTGGAAAATAAATATTTTGGTGGTGCGATATTACTTAATGAAGTTAATATGACTAGGTAGTATATTGAGTCAATGGTTGATTGAGAATATTGGGCATAGTATTTTGTGTTGGACCCAACATCCACAAATCAAAGGTTATAACCCTAATTAAGGGACAACATCAAATATTCATGTTTCTGAAATTAGAAACTAAGAAGTCAAAGATAAATATTTGTATCAACTTTAATTAAGTAGCAGGAAGATAAAATTATGATTTCTTTATTAGTACAACAGTAGTATCAGATGAAGATGTTTCTTGGTTGTATCTCAATATTGGCGTGAACATTCATGTATCATGAGCTCATATTGAGGGGTTGACCTTCATATTTTTTGGTAACTAAGATAATAGAAGGGTCAACCTCTTTCAAAGTGAGGTAATTTTAAGAGTCAATATTAATAACAATAAAAATATATATTAATTAGGTGAACCGACACACCAATTGAGTTAGCTTCATAAGGCATATAATTGATATCCAATTAGGATATAACTCCTGCTGCTAACATCAACACTTCATCTTAGATAAGGAAGTATCTCTCCAAATATCCATGTCGCAGAGTCTCTCAACTTGAAACCCACAATGGGTACACCAATCTGTGAAAAAAATAGTTTATCACAAAGTCTCTCAATGTGATAACATCATGTATTTTCTCAACACGACGTCCATCATGGCTACTCCCATGATTGGAAAGAACATAAGCACAAGAAATTCATTACAAAATTTCTCAATGTGATGTCATCATCTCATCACAATAGTCACCATGGCTACTCCTAGAGGGTGATCAAACACAAGTGATATTGTCATGGAATCTCTCAACATGAAATCCACATTGGCTACTCTCAAAGGGTGGATCCATCATGGCTACTCCCATGAATGGAAATAAAAATGAGCACACATGTCCATCATGGAGTCACTCAATGTGATGTTTTCATCTAATCATGGCATTCACCATGGATACTCCTAGAGAGTGAATAAACACAAGTGTTAAGTCATGGAGTCTCTCAACATGACATCCACCTTGCCTACTCCTAGAGGGTGGACCCACCATGCCTACTCCAAGAGGTTGGAACAAGGGCTTTCACCTAAAATTTATCTATCATAAAGAAATATGCATTAGCAAGGGCTTGCACCTCAAACTTCTCTCGCAAAGAAGAATGCATTAACAAGGGGTGGCACCTCAAACTTCTCTCTCATAGAGAAGAATTCATTAACAAGGGCTTAATGATGATTTTTCTCCATCTGAAGCTCAAGCTCTTGCATCAACCTCCTGACCTCCTTGTCCAAGGTTTCCTCTAATCATTTTTCAGACTCCCTCTAAATGTTAATTCTTCCTCTATGAAAAAATTGTTCACAATTTATATAGACTCTTCCTCTTTGAGAGATGTCTCAACTCAGTCCTTTAGGACAACATGGGCAAGCCCCTCTCTCTCCATTATGAAGATAATCATTCTACTGTCATTCTTAGCTTCCAAAAGGTTCACTTATGGATGTGCAAAAAGAATTTGGAACCGATCATGCTCTCTATGAAAAGTTTCAATAATTATACATTTGGACATATCCCACACTCAAATACTTTTATCTTTAGAATTTGAAACAATAGTGTCTTGGTGTGCATGGACAACACACAACAGATAATGTGCTTTCTCACAAACCTCTCCAAAGTAATTATAGACATAATCCACACCTAAAGAAACTTCATAACACTCCAAAGATCCAAACTTATCATACACTTCAAAATTAATATTGTTGGTCTTGTAATAGGTGACAATAGTAGAAACCTCCAAAGCCAATTGAAACTTCTTCTAGGTGTGTAAGCCTTCTCTTCATGCTCCCAAATTCTCCTATCAACCTCTACATAGTATAAATTGACAATCCAATAGTCTAATATATACACCTTTGAGTATAGTATTGGAATTGTAGGGGTGGCTAGTTTAGAATGTTCATACACATCATATTCTTCATTGATTTAACATAATATTCACACTCTAGATAATAGTGTTAGAGGATGCTAAATACACAGGCAATCAATGCACCAATTTTCTAAGAAACACCAAACTAAAGTAAGACTCAATGGATTCCCACTCTGAAACTTTCCTTCAAGTGCCTCACATCTTCCAAGAAAAGATCTTAAAAAATGACAAACTCCAATCACCCTCAATAAAATGTTTCACTATGACAAATTAATGCAGTGCTACCAAGTCTAAAACCTCATGTCTCTTAACCAAGGATGACATCCACATCCCATTAGAGTTATTTGTGTCAACAATGGGAATAATCCCATAGTGGACAAAAAAACCTCTCACTCCTTGCAACACTTCTCCACACCACATCACCTGCCTTTATCACTTAAAAATGAAATGACATGATGTCAAAGTTTGTGCAAATCATCTTCCTTCAACAAAGAACAATAAGGGTCTTACCTTGTTATTGCCAATTTCAAGGAATACAAAATCCCAATGAAAATGTATTTTCCATTCACTTTGTAGATATAGGAAGAATCTGTCTCAATTGACAATCCTCTCTATTCACGGGTAGATGCCACTACCAAACACATTAATTTTTTTATTTCAACCCATATATTCAAATCAGACTACAGGTGCAAGATTTCATAGTAAAATGCAAAGGATGAAACTCCACGCACTGGTGTATAGATACTTAACCAAGAGAAGAAACTCTTTGTATGTAAGTTTGTTAAAGTTGTAATGAGATTTTAAGGCACAAAAATTGTTCCAGAAGACCTTCCAACCGACTTGTTTAGTCTTCACTGGTCATAAAAGGGAATTGTAGAATATATTGAATAGTCCAAGATTTGGCCTAAAATATACATCCAAGACCTCCCAAATACACCCTAGCTAAGAGGTAACAAAAAGAGGGGAAATTTGTTTGTTAAATCTTTAAGTCACTTAGATATTCTCACAACTACTGCAAGTGAGCACCTAGATCTTAGAAGAAGGATAGAACAATACCCAAAATTATGTCTCAACTAGCTAGGACTCCTAATATGAATCTTACAGTGAAACCAAAAATGGAGTTGTTCTGTTGACAAAGAGTGATGGAAATATGCTCTTTCACTTGAATATCTTGAACTTCTTAGAAGCTTCTGACTTATCTTTCAAGATGCAATCCACATCATTCTAGTATAATCATCAACAAACAAAATGAAATACCTTTCACCATAGTATGACCTTGTTTGAGTTGGTCCACATAGGTCTATATGAACTAGATCCAACTTGTTCTCTTCTGAATTGTGCTTTCTTTTGAATGAATTCCTCACATGCTTTCCCATCACACATTCCCTGCAAATAGTATCAACTGGCTTTGCTATGCTAGGTAGGTCTCTAACTACCTTCGCATTACTTATCTTTACTATGTTATCAAAATTGATATGACATAGTCTTTTATGCCACAGCCAACTGTCATCAACTTTAGCAACAAAACAACTTTCTTCTAAATTAAGTTGAAAAACATTACCTTTAGTCTTTGAACCTAATGCAATCATAACACAATGAAAGAGATAATTGAGACGGGGGGGTGAATCCATTATCTACAAGTCTCAATTCTTTATCAAATTAAGTATACTTAAACATAAAGCATAAACACAATGAAAGAACACTTGAACACAACACCAATATTTTGGTTACGGGGAAACCCAAATAGGTAAAAAACCCAATGGGAATTGATACCCACTAATAATCTACACTAGTGTATTATGATCCTTGTTATAAGATCCTTAACCCTATTAGGAGTTGTCTTTACAATGCATTTAGTATAGTGACCTGGTCAAGGGTCGGACCCTGTTAGGAGTGAGGACACACTGTCCGAGAGCACACTTCTCAAAGGGGTGAAGGCTACAACCTTCTGAATAACAGATACATTCTATATCTAGATCTTGGTGAATTGCGCTTTGACCTGCTATCTAGATTAGTTCCAATGTATAGCATAAACTCTTTACTTGGTCACATAGACCTTCTCCTGATGGCTCAACACTTCACACACTCTGCTATGCTCTTCACATTCAACTCTGAACCATACTTTAGCAATCACAAATGAATGCCTATAAATATCTTTCCTCTAAATGAAATAATCAATTCGGCCTATTAGAACCACCTTGAAATCATATTAGAGAACAACAAAAATCTTCTACAACATCTCAGTTGGCTCTACTAAGCATGCAACACAAACTGGGACCTATCCAAATTAATAAGTGTAGGCGCATGCTACACACTGTCGGCTCTACCAAATTAACTGATACTTTATCCTCAAGATGAATTACATCTTGCGCTCTTAACCGAACATTCTTAACTCTTTTCTAATCACTAATCCAATAGCACATACCGAGATGATAGGTGAAACTCTTGTACTAATAAAATCTCTGTCGGCTCTTCTGGATAAACACAGGAAACTGCAACTGGTGAATAGTGACTTCATAACTTCACTTCTACTGATCATCAGAATCTACATCCATGAATGTAACATTACTAACATTTCTTCATCGCATATCCAAAGGCGCAAGGCTCCATGATAATTGTATGGACAATCACTCATAGATTACTGCCTATAACTCTATGAGGAACACTACTGACACAAGCTGCTACATAACTATTTGTACTAACAATTAACCTCTGAGTCCATGATATCATGTTGATAACATGTACATACTTCATATACTTCAAGGCTTACTGCATAAGTCCTCTATGCAAGCTACTTACCATATGTTGTCATCAATGACAAACATACAGTCAGAACTGGCTTGCTGGAAAATCTCCAACAGAAAAGGCATGGAACCATTATTGGCAGGGGAATATATTGAAACCATCATATTTAATGTTTCCACAAGACTATTAATAATGGGAAATAAATAGGAAAATTCACTCCTTAGTCTGGGATGAATATATTATGTGGTCCAACTAAATTACTCAAGACTCTATTATGCAGAGGCGTGAATTCATTGGTGGAGTTTTGGGATTCTTCTATTCATTGAGTTCTACCACAATCTTTGTGTGTAAATTTTATTTTCGATGCAATGATGGTAATCTGGTGTGACTTTGATGGTATAAAGATGATTACTATCCCTTGTGATCATTGGTAGTAGGAAGAAAATAATTGAACATCATGTGTTTCAGTTTAAACACTATTGTTATTTCTTATATGGAGGGAAGATATCGTAGATATGAAATGAATTGACGGGATTAGGAAAATAAATAATATATTGATGGAAGAATAGAAAGAAAAATTCAGATCTACATACAAGAGAGAGAGAGAGAGAGAGATTGTGCAAAGATAAAAGAGCATATATGTAGATATAGAAGGAAGACATTGATATGGTTTATGGTTGGATTTAGTGGAGATAATTCTCATGCATGAAAAAAGATTACAGATCATTGGAACCACTTTTTGAAGAAGGAAACAACATAGCAAGGAAGGGAAAGAACTGGAATATCAATTAATCAATGTGGTAGATTGGGAATAAAGAGTAATGGTGGAGCCATATCAGTCAAGCTCATTCATCAAGGAACCATCATCGAAAGTAAGGACACGACAATGTTATATGGATTCTCAAAGAGGGAAATATTAGTACTTGGTGACCTGAGTGATATAAGTCCACATCTTTGGTCACTATCAAGCTATGCTAGTTAATTCAAGTTAAGGACTATTATTAATCTATCCAATGTAGTGTAGAAGCTAGCTACCTATATCTCTTATTCATAAAATTCAAATCAAACCTTTGGAATTATTGGCTCTTCCTCACTATCTGCTATTGTGATTATCAAATACTAAGCTACATCATTGAGTATATTAGTGGTACTTTCATTTAGATGTCAAATTATTTGAAGTTACTTTTGCAATTCTTGATCAATCTAAGCCAATGATATTACTGAGTTTCTGACTACAATTATACTTATCCATTAAATCTTAAAAGAAATGGAAAAAAATAAAAGTGGTCCTAAATGGGGACATCACATTGTATAAACTATCAAGCATCTAGTTTATTCGCTACTAAGAGGAACTAGTCTATAAAGAGGAACACAATCAAACAAGGTAGCATAGATTGACTAGGATTAGGCTGCACAATAGGGTTGGTTGGTGTCCACTTGCAAGAGCTTTGGCTAGATTGGATTTAGTAGTTCTAGCAATGAGATAAACATTATATTTGACAAGAATTAGATCACTAAGGTGACCGCTCATTATAGTTGAATGTTATTATCATATTGAATAAAATTTTCAAAGAAATGTTTAACTTGAGTTCAATTGATTCATAATGTTTAGCAGTTTACAATTTAACTTTGCATAAAAGAGTATGTTTAGGATTTGAATTGAAAAGTATAATTGATATTAACATAATTTTGCACTTAGCAAATGGTGCCAAATTGTTGCTAAATAGGCCCAAATCCAAGCTTGATTTGAATCTGGTCCAAATTTGGGTCTAGTACCTATGTGGAGGCATCTAGAATCTTAATGATTATCAAACCCAACAATTAGAACAAATCTAGGTGAATCTACACAAACCCATCACAAAAATATAGCCATTTTTATCCTTTTTCCCTTATACTATTGTCCCCAATAAAGATTAGCATTGACTTTATCACAATTCTAATCACAGATAACAACACTCTACTCACAATTCTACTTCCACCTATATTGTTAACTCTTTGCTCATTCTCTCTGACCATGACTCTTCTCACACAAATCCTCTGCATATGTGATTTCTCTTGGCTCACGACTCTTCAAAATGAAATTATGAGAGAATCTTGGGAATCGTATTGAGGATGAGTAGCATGTGAGGTAGAGGGTTAATGGTGAAAATAGAAGCACTTAGATAGTGGAGAGCCAATTCTTAGCAGAAGACTCAATAGGCTTTCATGGATAAAAATAAAAGAAAATAATTTTAATAATTAATTTTAAATGTAATAATCTCAAATTTCAATAAATTTTATTTTATAGTATACTTAATTTTACCATTTACAATTTAGTACAATATTTTTCAATCTAATTTAATATTTAAAATTTAATAATATATTTAAGAACTTATGGGACAAAAAAGGCCACATAGATAATTAAGACGTTATCATGGATGGTTGGACAAACATTAGGCATCATCCACTCATCAATGTCATGGTAACACGGTGCACAAGACCACTACTTCCTTAGACTTGTCAATTCTTTTAGGAACTGCAAGGATGCAAAGTTTTAATTTCACATCCTTGGAGATACTATTGGGGAGACTGGCCCTAAAAATGTGGTGTAGGTCATTAGCTATGTAGCATGTGTGTGGAGAGAAACAGAAATGTTGGTTGCACCTACCTACAAACATGTTTTTTGGACTCCTTGTATGCATGCCATTAACAATGCACTATACGAGATGGGGAAAATTTACTAGATAACATTGGTTGTAGTGATGTGTAGAGATGTTTATCTACAATCACCACACATAACATGCAATATTTTTCATACCAATAACTTGATTCAACCTTTCAAATATTAGGCTAGTAAGGCCTTCTACAACATTCCAATAACCAATAACAACAATACTATTATTTACTAAACAAAAAACACCAATGTTTGCATTCAAACCCTCATGTAAATTCAAGTTAAATGGCCTTATTTTCCCAAAACTAACCAAATCCAAGGTTGGAGAACAAAAATTCACTAGTAAATTCAAATTAAGGTTTTGGTGGGAAACCAAAAATTTGAATTTCTAGATTTAACCATCTATCTTAACTCAAGGAACTTGATCCCCCTGACTCACAAATGACTTCATCAACCCCATACAAGACTTAAAACACCATAATAAACATGACTTGCATCACCAAGGATGCTCTTGTGTCACATTCATCCCCTACAAGGAGTGAATCCTCACTCCAATCAGCCTTGTGGTAAGTTGGCAGAGGGGGCATGTTGGATGTTAGTGGTAAAAGGAGATGCCTAGGTACAAAATCCATTCTATGCTCAATTGTCCTCCCTATTTTTGATTGAAGGTTGATGAATATGGATCTACATCTAATGATTGTAATTTCTTGCAAGTATCTAATCACAAACCAAAAGTCCAATTTGTGAAGCAACCCTTTTATTTACACTCAAGGAATCATTGGTAACTCATATTGATCCTTTACTTTCAAATGCACGTTACAAGAACTTTTCTACATAAATGAAGGTCTGTTGTACCAATCACATACACAAGAAAACCTCTGAAATATATGTTGTTCACACATTTTATCAACTAGAATGCCAAACCATAGATTTTTAATCAATGATTGAACTTCCTTTGGAAGTCAAAAGACATTCAATGACGCATTGCCAATTCTTGAATTCTTTTGAGGGCATTGACAATCATTATGATATTAGTGAAGATACTTATTATTGATGATATCATTATACAAACTCTTATGCATTTTAGTCACATGCCTCGCTATATATTCGTATTAACATACCTTTTTCAGTCATAATGCATCTTTCTTGATAGTAGGTTGTGATCGATAAATATGACTATCACTGTATCATATAGGTTTGAAGTTTAAACTTTAAATATGTTTTTACTACAAATCAGTAGGTCTCTTTTGCATTGTTAAAAAATTGTGTGGGTTTGTTTTAGGTTAGTAGCAATGTAAAACATTATTACTAATTGAGTCAAACCTTTGTGATCGGACCAAACAATTGTGACATCCTTCGAGATCATTATGGGTCCTTAATGAGTTTTTTTTCACTAGCAACCCATGATAAATTTCTACACATGCATAATAACCATGGGCCACTACTTTGCTATGAATTTGACCTTAAACACAATATGTACACAGTCCTGTTACTAGGTCCTTGGCTTCAGTTATCATAAATATTATGTACACAATATATGGTAGTTGCCAGTGCTTTCAAGTGGTTTAGACCATCGTAGTCTATACATCCAAATGTATATATTTATAAATGTTGATTAAAAAAACATTAGCCTAATTAGAACTCAATATGTTAGTTAAATTGAACTTCCTCACTCCCATGAGGCTTTAGGAAGCTACAAGGAATTTCAAATGTTATTCACACAGTGAGGGTACAAGAGGAGATTATCCTAGATTGAAGCCATAACTACTACTTTACTACTGCTGCACACATAGGCTTAGTGAATGTTATGATGCTAGGAATGGTATTTGTCGTTGTAGCATGCAAAACAAAATAATTTCTATGCCCATTTTCAGATTATTTTCAAACATACCCTCTCATTCCAGATTATATTTAATACTTAGTACATTCAACTCTACAATTCAAGTCTAAAATGGTGCTTCTACATGAAGTTAGTAGAAAAATGAGGAGTCTTTATTAGAGCTATAAAAAAACCTATTAGTTGTGATTGTAGAAAATAAATTACAAGAAATGGAAAATAAATCAAAACTATATGCAAATTTTAGCATAACCATTACACAAATATATTTGGTGCAATGTAATATTTTACAATAATGACAATAAAAATGATACCATCTACAATGTATTTATCTAAATCAAGACAAAATGATCAATAATGGGAAACCCTTTGCAAATAAGAAAATCCAAGCATTCCAATGAAAAATGAAAACCCTCCATAATTTTATTTATTTCATTATTTTTAGCAAATATATGAGACAAGAGAAAACCTGGTTTTGTAGCTTGTTTGTTGCTCTTCCTTTTCATTAAGCTCTCCCATGTTGCTTTTACACCCTACCATTGTGAGAATCGGCTATCAAAATGAATGAAATTTCTGAATTTACAAACAAAAAGACATTCCTTGAGTGAGTTGAGAATGTGCTAGCATGCATGCTGAAAACTTAGTATCAATTAATAAATCCTTTGTAGATGGTCAATATTAGAAAACATTTATTAGCAAAATGCTCAGGATCTAATTATATCTAATTATGACGGATTCAAAATTTCCAATGATTGTAAATATTTTTTTGTTGAATGCTAAGAATAAATGCAATCAAAGAAGTCTTAAGCAATCCTGAACTGAAATCCATATGAAGACCTGATCAAGGAAATTTCTTGTAGAAATTAAGAATCTCCAAGGTAAGCACACCTGACCAAATTTTTTCATGTCAATTCTTGTTTTTTTCATGTCAATTCTACTTCACAACTTGGCATTGGGTTTTTGTTAAATTTGAAGCATTCTTTCAGCATTTTCTATTTCAAAAGAAAGTTCCCGATTCGTGGAAGAAGAAAATGAGGCCGACTTTGATCTGCAAATCTATTTCAATCACATTGAACAATCAACGACGGGGGCAGCTCTGACCCAGAAAGACAGTTCGGAGCTCTGATCCCAAAACTGAACAACTTCAAGAATGAAGACATCAATGAGAAAATTGTACCTACTTTGGTTGATTATCTCAGAAGAACAGATCAACCCCAGCTTCAAATTAATGCAGCTCACATGTTAAGGTATCTGGGTAAGAAAAACATATTCATTTTTATTGAAACTAAGGCAGCCCCTGAGTTTGTGAAGATTTTGGAATCTCTCTGTCTTCCACCATTTCTGTAGTCTATCTCTGAGTTTTGAATATACTGCTGTTAAGATAAGTTAAGTAGAATTTGTTTATGTGTTGTACTTATGTATCAAAGAGTTCTAGTTTAGAATAAATAATCAACTGTAGATCTGTCCCACCAAATACATTTACTTGGCAATAAGATATTGTATAAAATTTCTCTCTTCTATCTATTCTGTTCTATTTTCTTAATTCATCCGAGCGACTCATGGCTCTACTTTTTAGAACTATGTATTTAAACAAGTTGAAAATGTGGTGGTGGCTGCTGCTACAACTTTCTACAAGCTCAGCTATCATAAAATTTTAACAAACCCCTTCAATTGTTTCTAGTGCTTTGAGACTAGCTATAGATTTTAAGACAATCGTCTTAAGACAACTTGTGAAGGCACAAGAGGCCTTGAGCGCTACGGTCATCAACACATCATGGAGTGTATACAAATAGTCAAACACAAAAGGAGCCCAAAAATTAAAAGCATGTATCATTGATGATGAGTATGTTTTGAGTTTTACCAAGCCCATCTTGAGCATGATTAGGTATGTTGATATTGATCAGCAATATTTGGGTGAAATTTATGATGGCATGCATACTATGGTGGAGAAGATAATAACAAAATAGATGATATTGAACATGACCCAACAAATGCATTCTTGAAAGATGTGGAATGAATTATTGTTGACTATTGGAACAAGATGACCAAGTTTTTATAGCCAAGAGACACTTGCATTTCCAAGGAGGGTGGCACCATATAGAGATGTAGAGGTTGCTACTAGCTACAAGGTTGCATTTAAAAAGATATACATGATGATGATTAAACTTGAAATATTGTCTTGACCAGGTTTGGCCAATTTGTATCTTCAAAATATCACGATAATACCACTCTTCACACTAAATATAGGATGAATGTTGATGAGTGGTGATATGTACATGGTCAAGGCTCCATATTCTTGTAGCCTCTTGCAATTGAAATTCTTTCCTAGGTACCTAGCTATTTTGAAGCTATGATGTAAAATGCTATTTTGATTCATATAAAAGGGAGCCAGACCTTCCACTTATTTACGTACCAAAAAAATTTGAAGTATGTGTCTTATTTTTTGTATCGTTTTACATTTGATGCTATCATATTAAAATGTTTTTATTTTTTAAATTATGTTTTAATATATTGAGTTTTAATTCTTGAATTATATAATTAAATACTAAATGTTGTATGCAAACTCAACAAGTTTCAAGTTCTTCAGCTGAGCAAAATTGGAGTACATAATCTTTCATCCACTTGGTCAAGCGCAATTGATTGGGTGCGTGTACTATCCCCCTATTTAAATAGGATTTTATAATAAAGATAAAATTACAATACATTAAAAATAATAAAATATAAAATAACATAATTACAAGTTAATTAAGTTTAATGAAAGGCTAAGAAGCGTGCAATGAAGAGTTGTGACTCACTCAAACATGAGATATAAAAGGGAGAAGAGTTTGTTTCAGAGGGAGATATGAAGGACGAAAGAATTGAAGATGTGAATCAAGAAAGATTAAAAGGAAAAGAAACGAAGGATAAGAAGAAAAAAAGAAATTGTCTCTGATGCAAAGGTAACATAGAGGAATAGGATGGGCTCTCAAGATAGTATGAATTAAGGGAAATACAAGGACTCGCAAAGTTTGACCAATAGGCCTAGTGGCAGCCAAATGGCTGAAAGTGGTTAAAACTCAAATCAACACTTACCCAACACCCCAAATGACTTGGATCACTTAAAAATGCCTAATATGATGTGGTTCAACATATTTTAGGCTCATATGCATTGGGTTTATCACCTAACCCCAAGTTACCCCTTGTAGGCCTAATTGCCCTTTTCTAGTCCTGCTGGGACTGTTTTTGACCGTTTTCTCCAACTTTTCCCAAAAAACTGACCAAAAAAAATAGATTTTTGGATACCCTTTTCAACCTTCTACAACATACCAAGAGGTTAGATAGGTTTTTTTTGGGACAATGTGTGCTGCTCACACAAGTGACCCTATTTTAGGTTTAAAAACACCCACTTTTACAAAGAAAGTATAAGAAATATCTATCCCCAATCTACCAAACCTTGGACAGTATTGTCTTATGACTCTAATGTGAGGAATATACAATCAAATTAGACCCTTGAGTTGTTTAGACACAAAAACCCCAAAACCCTCATCAACTTGAGCCTATAAGGAGGGTTTCTTGAATCTCCACCTTCCCAGCACTTCTAGGATCAATTGATGGATCCTACACCTTGTAATAAACCATATAACACTTCAGAAATCATAAAAATATACCCTTGTTCAAGCAGATCTCCTGCTGCTATAGACTAGCCACCATTCTCACACACTTTTCTTCACCAAACTCATGGGGCACCCCTGCAAATCTTAGTTTTCTTGCAAGAACAATGTTAGTCCATAAATTTACATGTTAATATTGGTTCATTCCTTGAGAATCAGGAATCCATTCAAGAAATGGACTTCGAAATCCAAGTGTCTACCAAAACTAGTCAAACAAAACCTTGATTTCCTTGCACCAGTCAGTATAAATCAGAAACTATGATGGTAATGGATTAAATAATCATACAAAATCTTGAAATATGACTGTATTAATGTAATCTATACATCCAAATACTGTGAGCAGTCAATAGAAACAAGAAATCATAGAAAACCTTGCTTTTTATTACAAAATCTCCACTTCCATTTGTACAGTCATGTATAAAAACAAATCTCTGGCAGCTACTCCTTATTACTCCTTTCTTTCCACCTCCAACACTTGCAGGCCTACCACACGCTATCACTAAAGTGGTATTATCACTCCAACATTCCCTATTGCACTAAGATCTCCTTGGGAAGAATCCTGCCTTGGTCTTCAACATGAGAACTAGGCGTTCCTACCAATCAACCATGACCCTTTTGACATATTTTAGTTTTGGTTTCAGTTTCACTACTCTTATAGTCAACTTAGGATTGCAATTTTTGTGTCATTTACTTCAGCTGTAGATGACTTCATACTTATTGGATATACAAACAGCATTGTGATGATAGAAGAAGTACTTCTGGTTACTATTCCAATAATAATGCCAGCGGTCTCTCTGTCTTCCACCATTTCTGTAGTCTATCTCTGAGTTTTGAATAAACTGCTGTTAAGATAAGTTAAGTAGAATTTGTTTATGTGCTGTACTTATGTATCAAAGAGTTCTAGTTTAGAATAAATAATCAACTGTAGATCTGTCCCACCAAATACATTTACCTGCCAATAAGATATTGTATCAAATTTCTCTCTTCCATCTATTCTGTTCTATTTTCTTAATTCATCCGAGCGACACATGGCTCTACTTTTTAGAACTGCGTATTTAAACAAGTTGAAAATGTGGTGGTGGCTGCCGCTAAAACTTTCTACAAGCTCTGCTATCATAAAGTTTTAACAAACCCCTTCAATCATTTCTAGTGCTTTGAGACCAGCTATAGATTTTAAAACACAAACAAACTGCAACATTAAAAACAGAGATTTACACAATTCTGAGAACAGGGGAAATCAGAGCATTGATTAAACACACAAAAAAATTATGTTTTCTCTGAATTCCACACATGATTTTTTCCTTCACCTAAAACAGTAGTGAGGAAGCTATTATATAGAGTACCAACGTTGAGTCTCAGTCTCTTAGAAACCATTCGTAGCCTCACAAGAAAACAACAGTTCAAAGTTCAAAGTATGTCCACTATGTAGGTGGGATTGCACGCTGTGATTATGCCTTTTTAACAAGTAAGCCAACCAACTATAGAACTAATCTACCGACTAGAACGCACCGGGTGACCTGAATGTGTTTGATCAGTGCTTGTGAATTTACCATTAAAGAATCTTGATCCTCTTTTGAGAACAGAAATCTAATTTCAGAAAATTCGTTTGGCCTAAATGGGCTTCATGAACCGATCAACTGCCAACTTATAAGGGTAATTGTTATATCCTCAGGGTCAAGCTTTGCTGTTGATTATTGCTAAACCTTAGTGAATGATAATCAGGAAGCTACAAACTGGTATGGACTATTAGGTCTGTAACAATAATACTCATCAAAACACTCACCTCTAAAGAAATCAGACCACTTCCAATTCTGCAATTAATCAGAAAATCAAATGTCATTACAATGATGTCTTTAATTAGTAGGCCCTCAAATGACAATAGTAGCATAGTAGGAAATGGCAGATTTTTCTGTGCAGGGAGGAAGGGATGGTACTTCTCTATTTCTCTCACAAATTTGTAGTAGACAAAAATTAACATTGATCCAAGAACGCTACGCACATCTATTTCTCTCACAAATAGAAAGGAAATGTAGCAGACAAGCCGAAAATGGGAATTGTGAGAAGAACAAAATATTTATAAAGATTGCTAATGCTACATACACAGCCAAAAGCAAGAAAGAGACCACGCCAAAACCAGAGATACAACACTGTGAAATGGAAATGGAAACAGACATCAAGGTATTAGTTAAAATATCTGAAAAGGGATTAAAATATCCAACCAAGCACAATGCCCCTCTCATGTCACTGCAAACCAAGAAGCAAAAAGATCTTCCTAAAACGCATTATAATACTGGAAAGGTTAGTGAAGGGAGAATGCAGAGACACAAAAAGTTTAACAGAGAGAACATTTCCCTTAAGCCAAAATTCTATTCTTAACAAGAAATAGTGAAAAGAGAAGAAAACCTCATATCTCCCACCATCAGCAACATAGTCATAAATTTTGCCTTTCTTTTCCATCCCATTTCCTCTCAGGTTTCCTAGCTCTTAATTCCTCAAGTTGACAAGAACAGGGAGTCTGCAAATACCAAGAACCAATTAATTCTAGCCAACTAAAAAATAATTTCAAGATTTAAGTGATTAAAAATACGCAGGTGAAACAAGAAATATTTCTCATAGATCTATCTCAAAAACTTAAAACATGAAGGTTGCCCACCTAGTTTGAGAAGAAAATTCTCCCGAGGCAGAGTCCCAATGGTGAGAATTCTTGACCTCTGAATTCTTGATTTCCAAAGTGGGACTCCCAATTGAAGTCAATTGCATAGGCTTTCTCAGAGACATTGTTTAGAATCCTTCTTGACAAGCGATATAATACTCCTCTGCTTTTGCTGTAATTCTGGGTGATAATCCTTCTTGACAAGCGATATAATACTCCTCTGCTTTGCTCCCGCAAAATCCCCACGAAGGTTAATTTCATTTTCCCCATTTTCTTTTCTTCTCCTTGCTCTGTATTTGCTTCATAGAAACTGGGCTGAAATTGATGAATGGCTCTGTTCCTGATTCTGACTGGCTATTGAATTACACTTTCCAGGAGGAATTTAGAAACCTAGGTTGAGCCCTTTTTATCTTTCTTCCGCATTTTTAACAAAAACTGCAATGTAACCTGCCTGAGGCAGCAAATGCAGTTTTGTTTCGGTCATAATTTTCTTTTGATGTTTTTTGTTTTATCCATGGCGGCCTCTCTCTGGTTCGAGCCGCCACTTGATGAAATAGATATAATTTCTTTTGATGTTTTTTGTTTTTTGTCATAATTTTCTTTTGATGTTTTTTATTTTATCCTGCGCAAATTCTAGTTAAGCAAAAGCAGAGGACGTCATGCCTCCTCAATGGCATAGTGTATTCCATATGTCGTGGAGGCCCAACTAACTGAAGCATGACCGTTTATATTTTTGAATTTGAATTGAGGAAATCAAAGGTATCATGTAGCCGTTTATATTGTTAAATTTCATAGATAGCTATGTCACGTGGAGATTCGAATTGGGGAAATCAAAGGAAGTGTTCACAGATATAATGGGTTGGATTTCTACTTTCTTTAGTAGGATAGTTTGTCAAAGATAATATCAGCATAGTTTATCTTTTTCACACTTCTTGGTAAGAATTATAATCTTTCATATATTTTAAATTATTAGTTCCTGTGTAAACAGGAGACTAATGTTTTGTCCTAAAGTTTGTTTTATAATTTTGTAAAATATTTATTATACAATCTATTTTTGTGATATTTTTCCATTTTTTGATTGGTCAGCAATATTTTTGTTGGTGTTTTTTCATTTTTACTGTGCAAATTTACTGTTGAATACTTTCTTTGGGTTTCATTTTATTGTCAGAAAAATTCATTCAAAATTCTATCATATTTGGTTTTCTTTCCTGTGGATTTAGCCTGCAAAATTCAGGAAGCAATTTTGTTTTTTTCGTTGAGCCTTATAAGAGCCCTTGGTTGTGCTTTTGGCTCAAACATTTTCTCAAATGTTGTCATGCATTCATGCTGTGAAACATTTTCTTGAGGTTGGCTTAAACAATTTTCCAAACTGTTGTTTGAAATGGAAAAACCCTTTTTAAAATTCTGGCTGAGACATTCTTGAGGTAAGTCGGTTGACCCCAAATTGCTCTAAATTCACCAAGTTCAACATCTCGTGACTGCTTTTCTTCATAAATCTTTGTCAGTCATCAAAACATAAGATTGAATATTTCAACATATGTAATTTATATTTAATATTCCATTCCGCCCAGCTTACATATTGGACAAGAGAAGGGGCAAAACAATTTAAGATACAAGGGTTTTTTCTCCTTTGCTAAAGATCACTCTCTCGAAGTTCTCTGAACTGATAATAAATTAGTAAGTGTTTTCTTGTGTGCATGATTGTCCAATTGTGTTTGAATTTATCTCTTCCTTCCTGCCTCCATTCTTGTTCTATAGTCCATTAGCTTTCTTATAACTACAGTAGGTGTGTCCTTGTTTACAAAATTGTGGGGCCTTTTTAATGAAAGTCTATGAAAGCGATCTGACCATTGACATAGTAGCTGGCCTTAGAACAATATGGCACATACGTGAGTCTAGTATTCAATGTTTGTTTTCCTACTAAAACTGTGTAGAATATGCAAGTTCATTCTAGAGGCAGAGTATTGCCTACGTGTTGGCAGAGAGGTGAGGATCAAAAGAGCCTGATTGGCTACCAAGATGATTGTTAGGCCATGATATTCTAGTTGATTTTGAGAAAATTTATATAAGTATGTTTTGTTTGATTATTAAGATTTTGAAGTAGTGTTTTTAATAGAATTTTCCTCGTTAGAAAGCATGTTTGACTTTAATATTTGTTAAGTTTACTTTAACAATGTTTAAATTTTTAGTTACTTTTATATGTTGTTTATACTTATTACATCCCTTAGTTTCAACTTCGTGCCCATTACCAAGCCTTGTTACTGTAGGTGTCTAAGTTTCTATTCTTACTCTATATATTTCTCATTGATTTGTCTTTTTCTATTCATTCATAACTCATTTCTTAGATAGATACATTTCTTTGAAACTTCTTTAGAATGCATCTTTTTCATTTCATTATTAGTTAGAAATGCATTCTCTCAAAGAAAATATATTCAATAATGGCTAGAAGAAAACTATATAAGATTAAAGATAACCATGGAAGAAATCTCCACTTTGTGGTTCTTTAAACACATAAGAACATGGAAGAACACAAATGTAAAGAAGATATGCCCTTATCTATTCCACCAGAACAAAAAAATTTCTAACTTCCCTCTTTTGACAATTTGGCTTTTATATTTTCATAAAGTGTTTCATCACTAATTTTCAGGTGAAACTTTTCTATTTCCCTTCGCATCTTCTCAACTTGATCTTTTGTTGCTACCATGATCTTACTAATGACATAATTACCAAAGCTTTTCTGAATTAATGTTTGAGCTTCTTTCAATGTGCACCCCATATCAATTGCATTGCTTCCACTGGTATGCTAATCATTGGGAGTCAATCTTCTGGCCTATAAACACAAAACATTTGAGTGAATGGGAAAAAATATCATCTAAATGTCTGCTTCAATAAACTAATTATAAAAGGAATTGTCTTCTATTTGTAGTAGTTATGATTGTTGTTTATTATACTTTTTAGTTGGGAATTCTTATTTTGGCAGCAACAATAGCCTCTCTTTGCTATTATAGCTAGATTTATTTCAATTTTATAAATTTACTATCGTGAATAATTCAGTTTCCTCCTCTATGAATGTCTTGAATCTGGACAATACTCTCCTGACTTCATCTCCCAAGCCAGCTTCTCCAACTTTGGCCAAATTTCATATACACGTAGATGTGATTCATCTCTCAAGCTAATTTCTCAAAATTTACATAAATTTTGTGTATATGTGGATGTGATTTGTCTCCTCACAAAAAAACATGATTTTATAGCTTGCGATGGGTTTAACTCCTCTATCATTCATTAATATTCTTATCATTTGAGCCTCACCCCACCAGCCCACTTTGACATAGATATTAGAGACAACAAAAGTTGCCAAGTTTTAAGCATTTAGATTGAAAAGCAACACCAGTAAACCTATATTCATATCCGATCTACAGGCACCAAGAAAATACATCGACACAACCCCACAAATTTTACTAGCATCTTGATGATAAGTTTAGGGTGTCCTCGAGATAGCCAACACAATGATCAACTATTGGTGTATTACAATAATTGTTATTCTTGTGGATATGTAAGGCCCTTGTTGACTACATCTGTGCATAGTTGCACACAAATAAAACACAAGCAAAGCTCACAATGTTGAGAAGTATTCTAGATGCTTAATTGCTTCAAAGATTTTGAGAGCATATCTTTCAATCGTGGCATTCTAGGAGACCACATTTCATTGAGGTATGTTGTCAAATATTTCATACGCCTTGTCTATGTTTCCACATTGCGCATACATGTCTATGAAGACACTTGCAACTACAACATCTGACAAAAACCCTACCTTCCATATTATGCTTTGATGGATATCCACACCTTGCTTCAAAGTTCCCATTTTAGGAGCAAGCTGGAAGGATGTTGGTCAAAGGTTGTGGGACTGGCTTCACACTTGCAAATCTCATTTTATTGAAAGCTTTTGAATCCTTTTCAACAAATCCATTGTGCACATAGCTAACAATCATTGTATTCCAGACTCCATGAGACCACATCTCTTTCAGGTTGTATATCAAAAAGTTCACCTGCCTTGCCTATGCTTCAACATTTTACATACATGTCTACCAGAGCACTTGTAACTACATCATCTAACAAAAATCCCCTTTCAAATATGATTTCATGCATCGTTGTTCCCAGTTCCAAAGCTCTAATTTGAGCACGGGCAGGAAGTATGCTGGCAAAGGTTGAGGAGTCTGGCTCTCTATCTACCAGATGCATTTTCTAAAAATATTTTAAATATTTTTTGTCAAAACCATTCTAAACTCATCCTCCATTCAGAGCACTTCCTTGAGATGATATCTCTTTGAAGCATTCTGTCAACCAATTCATGAGTCCTATGTTTCCACATTTTTCATAGATGTCTATAACACACAACTGTACATCTGATAAAAAATTTCTTTCCATTATGCTTCGATGGATATCATGGCGGTTATACACCTATTGAAAACCTTAATATACTATTCAAATACTTTTGTAGCAAAATGCTCATGAACCTTGAAATATATTATGAAAAACATACTATTGATTTTGCACTTATGCCTTCCTGTTAATACAACATTGTTTATTCACTCAAGTTATCTGTCATGATAGCATTCGACTAAGATTTTGAAGGCATGCATATGATTACTGTATATTACTAATCAAAAACATCATTTTGATTTTTCACTTATGTCTTTTGTTTATATAATATTGTTTCTATATTTTTTATTTGTGATGCTTACATTCAACTAAGATTTTGAAGGCGTGGATATGATTACACAAATCACTAATCTAGTACAATGTGTGAGCACTGCAACAAAAATAATCTAGCACAATCTACCTTCCCATCTTTCAAAACATTGCTATGAGGAAGAGAATCAAGAATAGCAACTTGGTTACTCAAGGAGGAGAATTAGTTTCTAATGAAGATAAATATATTGAAAAAAATGAATGAAGTAGAGCTCAATATTTCATTAATATCTAAAATAATGAAGCCTAGGTCATGGAAGCAGCACAAATATACATTTAGATTAAATTTGATATACCTAGTCATCTGGTACATGATCATGAAAGTGGTATTTAAGAGCAGTTGGTCCAAGGCAAAACATTACGGAAATTAAATAAAATTAAGTTCTTTGTTATTTTAAATACAATAAAACTTCCACCACAAACTTACTTCCATAAGACGGTTACCTTCTGAACTAACCCATAAGATGAAGAATGTTGAATACTCAAGAAATGACATACCAAGAAGCAAATATAATGAGCTCAATGGTGAAAAAAAAAATTTAAAAGGGGAAATCATGACCATAGGAAATCATAAGTAACTAAAATAGCACAACTATCATCCTATAATCATTTCTATAATGTGGGGAATAAGATTCCTAACCAAGAAGAAATTAGCTAAATTCTCACCAAACAAGTTCTCTCAGCCCCCTGAAATATCAAAAGCTTTGGGACCATCAAATTAGAGATGGTAAAGCATGCAAAGGTGAATATCGTGGTTCCAAAACATTCTTGAAGACTTTTGAAACTGATAGAGGAAGAAGTGAAAAAGTGAATAGAAGTAACACAAAACTAAAATGGTGGTTAAGCTCCTCTCCCCCCAAATTAAATTAAGTCAACATAATCTTTTATCATTAGCAAGTGAATATAGATGTATTTCTACACATGCATGACCAACTAACTAGGAGCGGAAAATCTATATTTCTAGATGAATGAACCAGGATGATCAGAAAGTGAGGGAAAATTTCCTATTAGAATGTTATGGAAAGACTTGGTATACAATTGTGACCCCTCCCTCAAACTAACCAATTGGCCATGTAAAGACATGCATGAACTCCCCTAAGAAGACCACTGAATAAATTGATATTAATACCATGAAACATATTCCCCTATCATCCTTAATTTAGTTGTTTAAAGATTTATATAATAAGGAGTTTCCTTATAATTGATAATCAAGGAATATCATCCAAAGGTTATTATTTAATTAATAGTATTAAGAATTTAATATCACACATAGATTAAATCATCTATAACTAAGATAATTTATTAATCAAGCAACTCCAATAAAATTACCTTTACAACATGGTCTAAGAACAAATGAGCATGAACTAAAATAGTCAAAGGGTGGGTATTACACTTCTATGCATGATTTCCTATCTTTTTATAGGGAGAGACCCGGCCAGTATCAAGACATCTATAAAGTCATACCGATTGATGTGGATTGCTGGAGGAATCGATGCTTTTTGTTCTTCACCGAGTCCATTACATACATCGTAACTCATAATAGTTATTATGGGAAAATTCTTTATGAAGGATATACATTAATCACTATGCTATGCATGGTTTCCTATTTTTCCATCCATTAAAAAAAATCATTTGCCCTAATTTCTTGGCAAACTATAGCTTTCACCACCCTATTTTGGTACAGTCCCCCGAGTCGCAAGAAAAATATAATTTTCCTAAACAAGGAAGTCCAAGTCAAAAAATTTCTAGAGCCTTGTGCTTTTCTTGGATCCAAGCTCGATGCATGATTTTTTCTCCTAGATCTTTAATTAAGGTTGGCTTGTGAAATCTATGTCCTGAAATGTGTATAAAAGGAGACCTCTTCCTCTCATTTACACATCCATGAATATAATCCACAATTTACACACACACACATGTGAACTATCATTCATTGTGCATTCAAGAGATCCAAGTGAAAGCAAGCATCCATTTGAATACATTCATTATCAACCATTCAAGCCCATCAAGAATTCAAGTGCAAGAAAGATGTCAAGAGTCTTCAAGCATTCAAGTATTCATTTCTATCATGCATTCAAGGCATTTCCTTCAATATATCTATATCATTTCCTCATTGGGGGGAAAGAAAAGGAGTTTGCAATCAAGTAAGGAGATCTACATTCGTCCATCAAGTCTTCTTCTTGCTCAATCCAACATTGTGGTGAATTGCCATATCTAGTGCATGAGTTTTGTCTTACATGACTTTCTTTTGGTTTTTTTGTTGATTCAAATCTTTTGTATCAACATTATTGATCATATACTTGGAGACAATTGCATCTACATGGTATGATATACTTTATTGTTTAGATCTAATCTCTGCTACATGACATCATTATTTTAATTTTATTTAATTCATTTTAGGTTTGATTCCTAAGAAGGGATTTGACTGAGGAAAAACCCTCCCCTCAACCTTCCTCCCCATATTTTCTATGTGCAAGATAAGTTTGTGGAGTTTTGGATATGGATTTGGGAGCTTTAGATACAATTACAAAATCTCAGAAAATTTCATCACATTTCGAGTTAAAAGCACAAGATCAAAATTCACACCTTGTTATTGGACTAGGTTGTCCAAGTCAGCCTCATCCTTTGGATTTGAGATTTTCATAGAAAGCAGTTACAGGCATTAGAGGCCCAAATCTAGAGTTTTACCTAATTTTGACATCTCCGCGACAGTTAAAATTAGATCAAAAGGTCCATTTGCCTCATCTTTCTTCAAGGATAGTTCAATTCCTCCTATTTTCCTCTTGCACATACTTTAATAGATCATATTTACTTTTCTTTATTCATTTATCACATTTACATATAAGATTTACATACCATTATCATTTCTTTTGTAAGGAATCCATTATTATTTCTCATTTTTCTATCCATGCATTCAATTTTGGATTTCAAGATTTGCCTTGATTTCCTAGCAGATTGTGGCTTTCACCACGCCATTTTGGTACACTCCTCTAAGTCCTAGGAAAATATGATTTTCCTAAAACAGATCATCCAAGTAAACCTTTTCCTAGAGCCTTGTGCTTTTCTTGGCTTTGGGCTCGATGTGGGGGTTTTCTCCTAGATCTTTAATTAAGGTTGGCTTGTGAAATCTATGTCCCAAAAATGTGTATAAATAGAGACCTCTTCCTCTCCTTTACACATCCATGATTATAATCCACAATTTACACACACACACACACACACATGTGCGCTATCATTAATTATGCATTCAAGAGATCCAAGTGCCAACAAGCATCCATTTGAAGAAAATCCATTATTATCCATTCAAGCCCATCAAGAATTCAAGTGCAAGAAATACATCAAAAGTCTCCAAGCATTCAAGTATTCATTTACATCATGCATTTGAGGAATTTCCTTCCATTTCTCTCTCTCTTTTCCCTATTGGAGGTCAAGAAAAGGAGTTTTCAATCAAGGAAGGAGATCTACATTCATCCATCAAGTCTTCTTCTTCCTCAATCAACATTGTGGTGAATTACCATATAATATACATGATTTTTGTCTTACATGATTTCCTTTTGGTTTTTTTTTGGAGTCAAATCTATTGCATCAACATTCTTGATCACATACTTAGAGACAATTGCATCTACATGGTTTGATATACTCTATTGTTTAGATCTAATATTTTCTACATGACAACATTCTTCCAATTACATTTATTTCATTTTAGGTTTGATTCCTAAGCAGGGGTTTGACTGAGGTAAAACCCTCCCCTCAACCTTCATCCCCTTCTTTTCTATGTGTAGGAGCAGGTTGCAGAGTTTTGGGTATGGATTTGGGATCTTCAAATACAATTACAAAAACCTCATAAATTTTCAATGCATTTTGAGTTAAAAGGACAAGTTCAAAATTTCCACCCTTGTCCTATACTAGGTCATCCAAGTCGGCCTCATCCTATGGGTTTGATATTTTCACTAAAAGTATTTACAGGCATTAGAGGCCCAGATCTAGAGTTTTACCTAATTCTGACATCTCTTTGACAGTTAAAATTAGATCTGAAGGTCCATTTGCCTCCTCTTTCTTCAAGGCTAGTTCATTTCCTCCTATTTTCCTCTTGCACATACTTTCATAGATCATATTTACTTTTCTTTAGTCATTTATCATATTTACATATAAGATTTACATACCATTGTCATTTCTTTTGTAAGGAATCCAAAAACCCTACATCATTTAGATCATGAATTGACAACCTTATTCTTTTGGTTGTGCTAATCGAATTCACTTTGTAGGGGGTTGTGTATTCTAATGCATGTATGATTTGGTGATATACCATTGATCACCATTTTCTTTATTACATTTTTGTTAACCTATACATTACAATTCCATTTTGATTTTTGTGTTAAATTCTCTTTCTTTGCATTTAGATGTCTAGATCTACTTTGTATGCATTATGATAGTCACTATCTACATCACATATTAGCTACATTATATGCATTTTTTTAATATTTGGTGGCTAGATCTTTATGTTGTCATTAGATCCTAGAAACTAAAACTATTGATTAACCTCATCTTACAAGAAACAAACTTAACAGTAAATAGATAATGCTTGAGAAGTAAACCTATGCTACAGGAAACAGTCAATGGTTCTACTACTAGTGGCTGTAGGAACAACAATATTTAACAACTTGAAGAAACTGAACTGAATCCTACTAAAACACGAATAGGAAATTCATCTCCTGTGTGGGCCCCCATGGAAGTATGAATGAATTATAACTCAAAGATTGAAATGAAGAACTGTCATATATTCATTCAATAAAATATAAGTACAATAGATTATCAAAGTATCTTTTACTCTATTTCTGGTTTACAATATGAAATTCTCAAAATGACTAACTAACTTGGATTCAACACATCCAACTTATTTAAAAGCAACTAGGAAAATAGAACTCCTATAAACTAGATCCTTCATTATAGATCATAACAACTTCAGTTATATGAATGACAACACCATTCACACAAGAAGATAAGCCACTTTTAATGTTGCAAGAATATAGGAATGGTGGCAACTAGATTAACTTGGACTGAATCAGCAAAGTGATGGAAGGAGTGGAGCTATGATTGATCATCTAAAATAGTTATCCACCTTGAAAGACCCACTCATCCTTGAGTACGCACTCCTTGCTGACTTATTCTTCTTGCAAAAGGTTAACACAATAGAATCCAAGACATAAATCTAAGGCAGGGATTATAATAAGTTTTCCTATTTTAATGTGGCCTTGTCATATAGCTGTAGGAGATCTACCCATTAAAGCTAGAGAATAAAGATACCAGATTTTATCATGACATTCATTAATATATATATATATATATATATATATATATATATATATATATATCCATTCTTGTCCTTAAGTTTCATAAGTGTCAAATATACATATAACTAAAACTTAGAAACATAAAAGATTGTATAGTGTTCATGAAAACCATAAGATATTCAAGTTTGTTCCTAGAAAATCATAAACAAAACACTCCATAATATTGTCTCATCATTCCCCCCAGCTTAACTATTTGCTGATCCTCTAGCAAATAAATTCTTTAACCTAGCTATCAACCTATAGTCAACAGCTGTTCTCTATCCAGTACCACCCTCTGCACAGCTCCAGCAGAATCCCTTTGTTTCCCTGTGCTTCTTCCATCTATCCTTTTCCCTCTGCATATCAAAACTATCCAAATTTTTTGAATTTGCAAGCAAAGGAGACAGTAGCAATGGAGGCTAAAAAGTTAACGGGATCCAAAAAATCTCCCTAATGCAATGTACCAAGGGGCACGCTGTGTTGCCATAGCAAAATTGAGAGGTGAATGTGGTTCTTTGTTTCTCATCTCTCTTGATAAACTGTTCCAACACCACTGAATGGCATTTCTAGCCTTGGGCAATTTGGAATCCATCATCTGCTCATATGCATGGAATGCTTCCTTCCTCATTGGATAAATAATCTTACTACCTGAGTTAGAAGGGGCTATCCTTAACCAATTATAGTAGTAAGTCTTAGGATCTTTAGCTTCAGGCCTTAAAAATAGGGAAGTATCTAATTCCAAATCCCGATACACCCTAGCTTGAGTGTTTCAACTTATTTCATTTTGTACCTAGGACATGAGGGCTCTGAGTTGAATATCTCCAACATAAAGCAAGGGATTCCAAATTCAATCATTAGGGACTGCTAGGTTATGGAGATAAACTTCACATAACAGATTTTGAATGGCTGCAGGAGAGTTATGGAATGCTTGAGAAAACTGGGTAGGCTCTTGTAGTGAGGAAGACCTGTCCTGCATAATACAGGTCATTTGATAGTTTAACAACTGTTCCTTTAGAAATAGAGCATAGAAAGGTGATGGAGATCTACAACCCATCAAGTCAGGAATTAAAGATGTAATTTTGTCAAGTTTCTCACTCAATTATTCTATCTTTTCCTCCTGAACAAGTGTTTCCTGATAATGAAGGTCCACTACCCTATTTAATTCTTTACGTTGTTGTTTCCACTACTCTCTCTTAGAATTTAATTGCTTAGACAATTGGAAGATAACAGACAACAAAGAATTTGAACTAGATTGACCTGTTACTATACTAGGGCTAGAATTGTTTGCTACTGTAGGAAAAAATGACTTACCATTATTAATATTCATCCTCTTGAATGGATCTGTCCAGATGATCATAGCCCTCTCAGTGTTAGAACATTGTTGAGCCACTGAAGCTAATGTATCTAATCCTTCATTTAAAATTTGCTCCACAACCTTATTGACTAGGTCTATGTCAATATTTGGATTTTCTTCATAAGGATCCCTTTCTACTGTAGGAGACTCTGCTATAGGGGAGAATGCTATTTCATCTACTTCCTTGATGTAACTATCAGAATCATCACTTCCTGAATCATCTTCCTAAAATTTCCCAGAAGCTGGTCTTCTCCTTTAAAACACATAATCCTACTCTTCTAAACTGGAATCATCTCCAATGATGATGACTTCTGCATTAGCTGGCTCATCAGGAAATTGTTTTGTTTTATCATCAGGACATTCCTCAAACGTATCTTCTTCCATAATTTCAATCCATTATCCTTCTTGCTGAGAAGTCTCAGGCTGTAATTCAGCTTCTTGCTGAATGTTTTCATCCTCTTCTTTCTTCTACCCAGAATCTTGTGTTACATTTGGCTCATTAACTGGAATCTCCTCAGTTGTTTTTGACCTCTTCCTAGCACTTCTCCTTAATGAAGTTTCCTCCTTCTTTGCTAGAGCTTTTCTCTTTCTAGTTGTGCTCGTGGCTGCAGGAGATGCCTTAGCCCGCTGACTAGTACTAGGGTTAATTTTCTTTTTCCCTTCCATTGGGGAAACCGTTTCCACTACAGGAGTAACCTCAACCTTTTCTGTAGGAGTCTCCAATTCCTCTTCATGAGTTGTTCTTGAAGTAGAAGAATTAGTGGAACTAGGGGAATTAGGGGTCCTAACCCTAGATTTATTATTGGAAGAAGAACACTGTCCTATTTCAATAAAAAATTTTTGAACCCCTTTAACAGTTTTAACCCTTTGTCCAACTCTACGCCCAATTGGTTCAGGGGTAGGTTCCTTAAACCCATGTAGCAAAAATTCCTCCTAGGAAATATTTGACTGCTCTCTTAAGGCTTTTTCCACTACCATCTTGATCAGATAGTGGTGAGAGATAGAATTTTGCTTACCCTCTTGGACTAGAACATCTTGTTTTGATAGAATTCCAAACATAAAACTAGGGACATTGATAGGCTAGTTATCATGCCTCAAGCAACTTAAGAATTTAAAGTGTACATCATGCAAAAATGAATGTCTCCCTTCATAGGTGAAATACCTAATGATATAAACCACACATTGTTTAAATGGCTTAGGGAGAGATAACCAAAATGTACCTTTTTTTTTATTCACTTCAAGTGGCGGGTCTGTATGAAGAGTGAATTGAGCTCTGGAAGTAGTTGGGTCAAAGTTCTCTACAAATTCCTCACCCTCAAGCGGTAATCCCATGACCTCTGCTAAAACCAACTGCGAAAATGGCACCTTCAATCCTTTAATTGTAGCCACTCCTTCTTTCAAGGAGCTAAGAAACTGAAGTGCAACCTCATCATCCCAGCTGGTCAATTTCTGGATATAATCCATCCAACCCCTTGCTTGGAAATACAGTCTACAAGTTTGATCTTCAAGAAAAACACCATGCACAGTAGGCTCTCTTCTGATGAGGTCACCACCCATTATCTTGTTTGTGAGATACCCAGACAGAGTTGCAGGAAATAAACAGACAACCAGAATTTCAAACAGGAAAGCTTGAAAAGGCAGATTACAGGATGATTCAAATTTAGAAATTTCTAGCAAAGCAACTCAAGAAATGAGCTTATGAGTAATATAAATGCAAAGTACCATGTTATCATTTCATAATTACTCATTAGTACACTCCGTAGAACTCGTACTCAAAATAACTTGCCACCTTAGTTTTATACGTGCGAAAGATAACACGCACCTCAATGATTTTTAAAAATGTCTAATCATGGTAGAAAAATACAAGTATGAAAGGAGAAAAGAATAAATATAAAGATTGCATGAACATAATGACAAAAAAAAATAATAAACTTCCCCCCTAGCTTAAGATTTGGCAAGTGGGCCCTCACTTGCAGTAATGACAAGGCATACACTAAAATAAAATAGAAAATAAATTAAAGTGGCATACCTTGACTTGTGTTTTAACCTAAGTACTGGTGAGGTGGCAGTTGTTAATTATCCAAGAATGAAAGAAAAAGATGAGGTGGATGGGTGGTAGACTTAGAAATGAAGTGAAAATTTATTATGGAGAAGGGACTTTCTTGAAGAAAGTGTTTATTATGAATGTGAAAAGACCGTTTTAGAGTGAGGAAGGTAAATGAGCATAAAGCTCATTATGAGTGGCTACAGAAAGGGTTTCGCCAATGATGGAAGAGAATTTTTGTAGGAACTCACCCTTGCTCTGGGGTTTGCGATACAACTTCAATCTATTACCATTAACTAGTAATTTGAAATGTACCAGATCAACTATGGAGAGTTGAACCACGCCATTTGGAAAGACTGCAATTATCTCATATGGGCCAAGCCATCTAGTTTTGAATTTCCCTAGATTATGCTGGTACCGAGAGTCATAGAGGAGCACCCAGTTACCAATTGAGAACATTTTATCCTTGACAAAATTGTCATGCCAGTGCTTGTGTTGAGTTTGGATCAATTATGTGTTATGCAAGGCAAATTTCCTCCACTCATCAAGACCATTCAAACTCAGGATCCTATCTTGCTATGTGGTAGTGAGATCCATCCCAAGATCAAGAATTGTCCTAAGTGTCTTATGTTTGAATTCAATAGGCATGATTGCAGAGTGACCATAGAGAAGCTCAAATGGTGTGAAACCAGTGGTAGACTTCCATGTAGTTCAGCATGCCCAAAGTGCTTCAGGAAGTCGGATAGCCCAATCTTTCTTATGAATGGCAACTATTTTAGTGAGAATAGCTTCCAACTCCCGATTGGTAACTTCCACCTGCCCATTAGCTTGGGGGTGATAGGGTGAAGATTTACCATGCCTAATGTTATATTCCTCCATCAGAGTAGCAATCAAATTGGAAGTAAACTAAGGACCTTGATCAGATTGAATCTCCCTTGGTACTCCAAATCTAGTGAAGATGAATTCATAAAGGAACTTGGCAACATTGTTATCCCTAGGGTGCTTCATAGGCTTATCCTCAACCCATTTTGTAACATAGTCAGTGCAAACAAGGATATAAGATTTACCTTGGGAAGAGGGCTCAATAGGACCAACAAAGTCAATCCCCCATTTGTCAAAGGGTGCAACAACTACCTGTGGTTGCAAGGGCATTTCATTAGTCTTTGTAGGGTGGTCCATGCATTGACATTTATCACATTTTTTGGTGTACTGAGCAGCATCCTTGTGGAGACTAGGCCAATAATAACCTGTAGTCAAAATCTTCACTACTATTCTTTTAGCAGCAAAAATGTCCACCACAAGGTTCATCATGACATGCCTTGAGGATATCATAGGTTTCATCCTCTCGAATGCATCTTCTAGTAACTTGGTCAAGACCAGTATAAAACATGAATCTAGAAATCCAGGAATAATTAAAGCTCTTTTCAGTTAACAACCTTCTTTCTTTAGCAGAGAAATGAGCTGGTGTCTTACCAGTTGTGAGATAATTGGCAATATCAACATACCAAGGATTGTGTACAGTTAGCAAGAAAAGATGCTCATTGGGAAAACTATCATCAATGGCTATAGGATCATCAGGGACATGCAACTAAGAAAGAAAATCAGCAACAACATTGGTTTTACCAGGTTTATCAATGATGGTAATGTTAAACTCTTGCATAAGAAGCAACCAGTGAGCCAATCTACCAGAGATTGTAGGCTTGTTCATGAGATATTTAATAGTAGAATGGTTGGTATGCACATAGATCTCATATCCAGTAATGTAGTGTCTGAATTTATTCAGGGCATAAATGACTACAAGAAGTTCTTTTTCAGTAACAGTATAGTTAAACTCAGTGCCTTGTAAATTCTTACTGATAAAGTAAATTACATGTTCAACAAAGTCCACCTTCTGGCCAAGCACAGCTCTAATAGCATAGTCTGAGGCATCAGTATGGATGTGAAAGGGTAAGCCCCAATTGGGTCCTCGCAACACTAGTGCGGTAGTGAGAACTTCTTTAAACTGCAAGAAAGACTTTGTACACTCAGAATCCCAAGCAAATTCAACATCTTTCTTGAGAAAGTTATACAGTGGTGCTGCAAGATGACTGAAATCTTTTATAAACCTTCTATAATAATTGGCATGACCAAGAAAACTGTGCACATCTTTTTGTTTTGTTGGAATAGGTAATGTGCTAATTACTTCAATCTTGGTAGGGTCCACTTGAATACGTTTTGAAGAAATGAAATTTCCTAAGACAACCCCCTCTTCCATCATCATGAAGCACTTTTCACTATTAAGAGAAAGGTTATAATCACAACATCTTTGAAGAAATTTCTCCAAATTTTCCTTGGCCTCATCAAAATTATGCCCATATGTGGTAAAGTCATCCATGTAAATCTCCATGCAATCAGCAGAGATATCTAAGAATATACTAATTACAGCTCACTGGAAGGTAGCAGGGGCATTACACAACCCAAAAGGTAGCACAGAATAGGAAAATGTACCCCATGGGTAGGTGAATGTTGTCTTCTCTTGATCCTCAAGGGCAATTTGTATCTGATTATAACCACTGAATTCATCTAGAAAGGAGAAGTATGTCTTCCCAGCCAAGTTATCAAGGACTTGATCTATGAATGGCAATGGAAAGTGGTCTTTCTTAGTGGCTATGTTAAGCTCTCTATAATCAACACAAACTCTCCATTTTCCTCCTTTTTTAGGCACTATAACAAGAGGGGAGATCCACTGACTATCAAAAATGGGATAAATAAATCCAGCATTTAGTAACTTCTGCAACTCATTCTTTACTATATCCCTTAGAACTGGGTTTACCCTTCGCTAAGGTTGTCAAACAGGTCTGAAATCAAGGCTGATATAAATTTTGTGAGTGCAGAGCTTAGGGTCTAAACCTTGCATGTCAGTATAATCCAAAGAAAAGGCTGATTGATGTTCTTTTAGAAGCTGCAGGACATCTGTCTGCTGAGAGAGTTAAGGCACTGTTTACATTTAACTCCTGTCCTGAGCTAACCTCTAGCTTAGTGACCTTTTCTGCCATGGATAGCTAAGCAATTGGGAAAGACTTCATTTCATGAGGCAGTAATGTATGAAGAAATTTGGAAGTTTCTAAATATTGCAGGGCATCAATAGGTGGTAACAAGGTGTCAAGGACATAGTCTTCCTGGGAACACACTTTGGGTTGCACCCCATACTAATTCAAAATGATGGAGGAAATTATTTCATCATCCTCCCGAGAGGCTAAAAAAGGTTCCCTTGATATCATCATTAACTGATGAATGGAATTAACCTCAAGTTCAGTATCATCCAAATCTAGCTAGATTATCTGGTCATCTTGCAATAAAGGCTGAGCCGGGGAATACAAAGTCAAATTTTTAGTGTTGACTCCATTGGATATAGTCATTTTCTTTGACCAACAAGCTATATAAGCATCTGCAGTGGCTAACCAAGGCCTACCTAAAATTATTAGATATCCTCCCATGTTAGCCTTTGGAGAAAGGACAACAAAGTCAACCGGATATTCCCAAGAATTCAAGGTGACTATTACATCCTCTACCATCCCATCAGGTGTAATGGTGGAACTATTAGCAAGCTGAAGGATGGTTGGGGTTTCCCTAAGACCAATGATATGTAATTGAGACATTAATTCCTTGGTCATGACATTTATGAATGCACCTAAGTCAACTAGAGCATTTTGGACTTGCATCCCTTGAATAGTGACTGTAACCACAGGGCTACCAGGATTAGAATACTTGGGAACTATCAATTGTTCCAACATTAGATCAGACAACTAGCCTAGGACACGGATGGATTTAGGATCCTTTTTCTTCCTCCCAGGCTACTTGATACAAGCTTCCTTGATGGATTTAGTATAGGCAGGCACTTCCTTTATGGCATCTAGCAAGGGAATCTTCACTATCATTTTCTTTAGTTGGGCAAGTAAATCCAACACTGCTTGATTTTCCAATGGCTTCACTTGTTCCTCCAACCTATGAGGAAATGGGGGTTCTTGTGCTACAGGAGTAGCAGGAACAAAAGGTTGAATTGGTACTTTAGTTGGGTCTGCCGAGGCATCCTCAACTTCGGTAATAATAGGATGTTGAGGAAGAGGAAGAGTTGTGCCTGATCTTAAATAAATGTTATTCAAGGAAATTGTATAGCTCTGTTGTTGCATTGTTGGTTTAGCATTGTTGGGATTTGGAGTAGGCTGAGTAGGCAATTGAGTCTATTTAGGGGAGGTAGTATTGGCTGTAGGAGGAGGCATCAAAGCTAGTTGTTGAGGTGGTGGCATCAAAGCTGGCTGATTGGATTGGTTCATCCAATTGTGTGGTTGTTTCCACCCCTGCTGGGGCTGCTGCCAAGATTGTTGAGGTTGTGACCAACTCTATTGAGATTGTTGCCATCTTGGCTAATGCTGTTGCTAACCTTGCTGAGGTTGTTGCCAATTATGTTGATGCATCTGCCAGCCTTGCTGAGGTCATTTCCAACCTTGCTCAGGCTGTTGCCAACTATTATACCCACTAAGTCCACCATGTTGTTGATTTTTCCATGCATTAGTATTATTAAAATTCTAAAGAGGATCTTGGGGAATACCTAGTCTCTAAGCCCATGGCCTTTTCTAGGCAACATAGAGCACCTCTCCATTCTCATCTATGGCTTTGAACTCAGTAGGCATTGGTTGGGACTCCAAGCTTGCAACAGACTTACACCGACAATTCTTTTTCTTTCCCGATAGTGTGGACAGTACTCTGCTAGCATTGCATCAACTTCATCCTTCTTTCTCCTTGCTTGCATTATGTCCAATTGAGTGGTGACATCATTAATGATGTCCTTCTTGAAATTTGATAAAAGATTAGATAACTCCATTTTGGACACCCCTGCACCATTAGATTTGTGAGGCAAGGCTCTCAAGCCTCTACCTTTCTTGACAGTGGCTCTTGAATAGTTCAAACATATATTTTTTATGTCGTCTGATGTTTTCTAAGTAATGTCTCCCCCTACCATAAGGTCAAGGGCTTCTACACTCCCATCATTCACACCCCTCAAAAAAAAATGCTTTTGAGACTCTTCATTCAGCGCATGTTGTGTGTTTCGTTGCAAGCTGAACATAAATTTGGAGACATAGTCTTCCAGGGTTTCATCTTCTTTCTATTACATTTTAAATATGTCATCTCCCTTTAAGTCTCCTCCTCAGCAATAATCTTTATAATTCTCAAGAAACATGGTGCACATTGCATTCCAATCTACTACAACATCAGCACCCAAACTCATAAACCACCATATAGCAGCCTCCTTTAAGGTGGAAGGAAATAATTTGAGCTTAGGGCCGTCAATGGTGTAATCATAGCTTCTGCAGAGGACATCAAATTCAAAGAGGAATGTCTCCGGATCCTCTGTGATGAGTCCATAGAATTTAGGAAGTGCAGCTACAGGAATGTTCTTTAGATTTTGGTTACCTTGCTGAGTAGGAATAGGAAAAGGGAAGGTAGGATGAGCCATTGTGTTATCTAAATATTCAGGACAAGCAAAGAAGGCATTTAAATGGTAACACTCCTCAGATGATGGTGGTGAAGGCAAGTGATCAAAAGCATCAACAAACACATTTTCAAACGGTTCTTCTTGATGTGAGATTTCTAATTGGGTTTCCTCAAATGTTAGGTCTAAAACCTCAAATGGTTCTTCCTGATTAAGGTTAGGTAGGAATCACCCAAGATGGTCCCTACGCCTATGCATGCAAAATTATGCAGAATGAAAACTAACTTAATGACTTTTAGGGTAGAACTAAATTGACACCATCCTTGGTAGCGACACCAAAAATGACTGGTCAGAATAATATCCTAGAAACCTAAGGATTGGACATCCTTTAACCATGATTCATTTCTACAAATCATCATGTTTTTACTCAGAACATTATGCTAGACTTCATTTAATTGTATCAATTTGGGAGTGTGAACTTGAGATGATGGTTGCAAAGTTTATGCTTTAGTTCTTCTCAATAGTCATCACTACTAAAGTAAAAGCTATTGCTACAGGAAGCTTATACTAGAAACTGATACTACTGATTAACCTCATCTTGTAGGAAACAAACTTAACAGTAAATAGATAATGCTTGAGAAGTAAACCTATGCTGTAGGAAACAATCAATGGTTCTGCTACCAGTGGCTGCAGGAACAACAGTACTTAACAACTTGAAGAAACTAAACTAAATCCTACTAAAACATGAACATGAAATTCATCTCCCATGTGGGCGCCCATGGAAGTATGAATGAATTATAACTCAGAGATTGAAATGAAGAACTATCATATATTCATTCAATAAAACATAAGTACAATAGATTATCAAAGTATCTTTTACTCTATCGTTGGTTTACAATATGAAATTCTCAAAATGACTAACTAACCTGGAATCAACACTTCCAACTTATTTAAAAGCAACAAGGAAAACATAAATCCTATAAACTAGATCCTTCATTACAGATCATAACAACTTTAGTTATATGAATGACAACACCATTCACGCAAGAAGATAAGCCACTTTTAATGTTGCAAGAATATTGGAACGGTGGCAACTAGATTAACTTGGATTGAATCAGCAACCAAAAAGTGATGGAAGGAGTGGAGCTATGATTGCTCATCTGAAATAGTTATCCACCTTGAAAGACCCAATCATCCTTGAGTACGTGCTCCTTGCTGACTTATTCTTCCTACAAAAGGTTAACACAATAGAATCCAAGACACAAATCCAAGGCAAAGATTATAATAAGTTTCCCTATTTTAATGTGGCCTTGTCATATAGCTGCAGGAGATCTACCCATTAAAGCTAGAGAAGAAAGATACCAGATTTTATCATGAGATATTCAAGTTTGTTCCTAGAAAATCATAAACAAAACACTCCATAATATTGTCTCATCACCTCTCTTTATCAGTTTCATGAAGTGAATCAAACTTTCTTGAATGTGATGATGTTTTTATTCCTTCATGGCATTCTTACCTATGATATTATGAGGTTAACAAATATATCCCTTCCTTATAAAGCATATTACAAGACCTTTATCAATATATCATGTGGATTTCTCCTTCAAGTTTTAAAAAAATGTATTGATTATATAGATAGCACAAAGACCTTTGTGAATGAGTCTAATGATAATTTTAATCCTCCTAATCTTTCTTCTCAATTGACCACCAATCCTCCCCAAGACAAAATCCCCATCAAAGTGGTTTCTAATTCCTTTATTTTATGTTAAACTCTTATTCATAATCCAGATGTTAGACATTTCCTATATGATTTCTCCAAGAATGTTTGATAATACTACTCCTTGTACTCACAAACATAAAGTTGAATCATCCTCACATGAAGAGAAAAAAGATCTAGGATTGAGCCTTAAAAATCCTGTTGACCTTCCTAAGGAATATCATGTTCCTCATGTTGATCATTATTCTCCACCACAAACTCCAATCATACCAACACCATCTCATGATCAGTTTACCTTATGATGACTATGAAGCCTTGGCTAAATGAATTTATCTAAATATAAAGTATAATTTTAGGATTATATTTGCTTATAGATTCCATACAAACCTACACAATTGCAACAATGGTGAATTATTATGTTGTTGTCATTACTCTAATAAAAATTCTCTTAGTGATTGTGTTCAATTTAGATAATTTGTTCAAGACTTAATTGATAGATGTCTTCTTCTTTTAACATCGCATACTATACATGTTCTTCATATCAAAGAAATACCTTTTCCATTCCTTTCCTATTATGTTTCTCTCCATTATGAAATATTCTTTTCATAATGTGTACTAAGGGCATGAGAGTAAGAACCAATCTCTCTTTCTCTCTATTTTGGAGGGAAATAGGTCATCATTTCTTCCTTCTTTTAGGGATCCACTTTCTCCCTTTGTTGATATATTTCTTTTATAAAATGACATCCTTTTCGCCATACATTTTTTGTTTTAAATAAGAATATTGGCATCTTGAATTGTAACCTTACACTTGCTTAAGAGCCCATAGATTTTATATATATGAAAAATCACATAGGCAACATAATGTGGTTTCCTTTTTTCAATGTATCCAATATCCCTTGTCGGATTGCATCTTTTATAGTATGATGGCTTCTCTAGAATGAATTTGTTTCCTTACCATAAGTTGCAACTTTATGCTTGAAAGTGTTTATCTATATATTATGAGAGATATAATACTTAGGATAGGTATTGGGTTATTCTTTCTTTCTATCTCCTCCTTTCATAAGATCCATTATCTCTTTGTTGTACATCTCTTTTATATTATGATGTCCCCCCATGTATAGACATTTTGTTTAGGATCTTTCTCCTTAATGATATTAGTATCCTCCTTATAATTTATTCATTTCTTAGAAGTGCATATCTTATATAATTGGGTTTACCACTAAGTATACATAAGTGGCATCCTTCTTCTTTTTCATCTCTATGAATTTGTATTATTTCATAGGGGTGCATCATTTTTGGCATGAGATACTTTGTTTGATACAAGATCCTAATATATTTCCTTAACAAATCATTTTCATGCCTCAAAGGGCATGTATTTCATCTAGTAATCTATTGGAATTATGGAAAGATAAGTACTAAGAGGGGAGGGGTTAATCAATACTCTTAAAAACTTTTAACACTTAAACTTTGAAATAGTAGATCTTAATTAACCGACTGATTCCATTGTTTGAAATATACATTCAGATAACTAAAAATGTAAAGTGCATGTAAAAAAAATAATAAATCATACATGACAATTCAAACTCATGACATAGATATTTTGGTTACGTAGAAACCCTTGTTAGAAGGTAAAAACTATGGTGGGGATGACACCCACAAATCTTCACTACTGCAATAATAAAGTATGTTGGTTAAGGCTATAAGTTGTGATCACTTCTGATGATCTTACCCTATTAGGAGTAACAAAAAGATCAACTAGATCTACCTGGTTAGAGGATTTAAACAACACAAAGTATGTGTGTACTCAATTAAGAGATTTAAACAAGAACTCTTAAGTTCACTCTATTAAGATATTTTGATTTGCTACAATGGTTAAATTGACAATAGTAAAAGTATTTGTAAATAACAACTTATACTTGTTTAATTTAGATTTGTGAAGTACCAAATAAATGTCACCTCAATGTGAAGTATTTTCTCTTCTTTTCTACTCGGTAGCCTTATATGTGTTTTGAAAACTGATTGCCTCAATCATAAAACCTTTTGTCATAAACCCTTTGTATGATCTCCTCATGGCCTTAGTGTGACTGCTCCTTCATGATACATGATCATAATCACATCTTTACAATTATATACCAAACTAACTTGACCTAATTAGAGTTCACATCATCTTAGAAAACCTAAGATCAATGGTGTACAAAATTAACCTAGATCTATCATTACATAGGAATCATCACAAAAATTAATGATTACATCCACATTAAATATGTCTTGATCTTGGTAAATCATTTACTGATTGCTGTAAACCATTTTCATAGTTATATGTGTCATTCTTGATTACTATGTCATTTCTTTCTTTACTCGGTAATCACTACATTCACCACTCGGTAAATTATTGGTGCTTAGTTCATGTGAATGCCTGGTGATCACTAGCTCGATACTCAATAATTTCCCATCATTCGGTAAGCGTGCTCATTCAAAACTATAGTCAATGATCTTGAATTTATGCCTTGTCTTTTCTCGGTGTGAATGCTTTGTATGCATGATCGAATCTTCTAATTCCAACCTTTAGTGATTGAATAACTAATTGATACTAATGACAATCCATTAATTATCAAATAGAGATAAAAATCCTCCCCTTTGGCATTAGTATAAAAACCTTATGTATATGTACCGACTGTCAAAAATATATACAAACTCAAAAATATGCTAACTCCATATATACTGACTATATACTCCGAGTCTATATACTGGCTCCCCCTTTGTGCATGCTCTCGGTGATGTGAAGTAAAAAATGGCATATATATGTAAATCTATATACATAGACTTTCCCCCTTTTTGAAATTAATGCCAAAATAGAAAGGTGTACTTACAACTTATCAAAAATGTGCTTGTGGGTTTTCTGCAGTGATGCCAAGAGGTTCTCCCATTCCTCTTTCAACTTGTCAAGAGAAATGTATCCATCATTTTCTTAGACTTCTTAGTCACCTTGACTCCGACTAGATCTATTTTAATTCTTTGTGTGGCCTCTTCATAGGTTCCAAACCTAGTTGCTTGAGGATCTTTGGGCTCAGCCAATAAATCCTTTATTGACCTAGAAGCTCGGTCAATGTCAAGTTCATAGCCCATCGGTGCTAACCATGCTATTGTCGGTTCAAAAGCCTTTATCAAAGTGGTGTCACTGTCCACTAAGAAACCAATATCTTCCTTATATTGTTCAACCAGTTGTCCTGGTATTCTACTTCTTTGATGCATTCGGTCCTTGAATTGCTCAAAATATGCATCCATAATGCTAACAAAATATTGTCCTAAACTTTGAATGAAATCATTTATTTGTAGAATTATCGGTCGATTAGTATCCCAGTCAACATTACCAACTGAGGGGGAAAATTTTTGCACATAGAAACATATGCAAAGTAGTAGTGAATCAAACTTACATGTATTAGACTTTGTCGACCTGATGGTTTTCATGTTCTCTTCTAACTGTTTCAATAGGAGCTTGATGAGATCCAATTGAAAGCCTTTATTCACCATCTTATATGCAATGTCCACAACTCCACATGGAACATTGTTAGGTCTCCTAGATTGAAATATTTTGTAACCGATTGCATATGCACCAAACCTAGTCTTAGGATCAACAATGGTGTTGATTCTCATTCCTCTACCATCCCATTCGGCTCCTGTTCCTTTTTCAATCTCAGTTCTTGGTGCACTCCTCAATGCTTTAACCTTGTCGGTTATGGAGTAACCAATGACTGCATGTATTATATCCCTGGTAATTTTGACTGGTTCATCTAGCCATAACTTTCCCTCATGCGTATGACTCAAGACTATCTTAATGTATTCATTTTTGAAAACCCTCAAGAAATACAATGCGTTAGCAAAACCTTTCACCTCCAAATGTGTACCCATCCTTGAGCTTTCCATCGACAGTCGGCTCCTGAAAGGTGGATTGTAGCTCAAAATCACCTATCTCACCAATTTTGTAGTGTATATATATGCACATATGTCTTCAACCAACAAAACCCTAGGTGGTATGCTCGAAAATGTGCCAGTTTTATTGATTTGTGATGCAACCTCGGGATGTAATTTATATTTCAGCTCAGTACAGGTTGCGCATTTGATTAAATTGACCTTCTTCTCAATTCTAGTCTTAGATTTCTCAACCTTTGATGAGGATGCCATCGTTCTTCAAATTAGGGCTTCGAGAGATAACAATGAAATAGCTCAGTGAAAATGAAGCTTACTTGTGACTATGTCTAATCTATTCTAAAACCTTTCAAATTTGTGCTCAACTACTCTGGAAATTCTCTGCTCAAATCTTGCTTGAAATAACTCTAGCTCTTCATGTTTATTTATACCCTAAATTTTTTTTCCCGCTCAAACTTTTACAATTAATACTTGACCAACCACAACTCGGTAGATGTAGTTATGCCCCGTGTATACTTCAAAAGATCATATGCTTGGTTAACACTAAGATATCACTCGGTTGAAACCACAACTTGGTTAACCTTGCCACTTGTTATCAACTAGCAAATACATGCTTGATCTTTCTTATACTAATTGTATACTATGTGTGTGAAAATTGTACCTGATCTGTAGACACAACACTTTAGTAAAACATTAGAGGTTAGCAAAAACAAAATCATGCAATAATTGAAATCTAATCTAAACAAGCGATTTACTGCCTTCTAGTAGGTGCGAGATTGATGTTCTCAGATTGTTATCGAGATCAGTGACCTAGACAACACCTAAATGAAGGATTTAAATGCAAAACTGATATGAAATATGAATGCAATTAATCTATTTTATTTGATATTTTCTATGCAATGATATGAAAAATGATATGAAATATATGATATGTAAAAACTGATATGCTATGAATCGATCTAACAATAATATGAAAAAAAATCTAAATGAATGTAAAAAAAACAAATTGATCTCACAATAGCCTTGATTCGCAATAAGCTTTGATTCTCTAAATTCCAATTCTCCAACGTGATTGTGCAAAAATATGAGATGCTTTGAGATGAGCTGAGGCTTTAATTTTATAGAAATCCAAGGCTTTGGAGGTGCATAGAAAAAAGCCATAAATCACTCAGATTAACTTAGCTTGATTTTTGAGTTATCTGATAATAAAGATAATTTAATTCACAAAAACATGCAAATCATGCAAAAACAATTTTTTAACTCAAATTAGAGTTTAGATCAACTTTAAAACTCAAAAAGGATGTTGAGTTCTAAAAAGTCAACACTTGCATTGATTTTTTGATTTGGAGTTTAACTGCTCTTTGATTGTGCATAATAATTATGAATTAATAAATAAATAAAGTGATTTGTGCTCAACTTAACTAATTTTTGAAAATAAATAATTGATTTATGGGTTAATCAATTATTTAATCAAACTTTTATTAAAAACTATATTATTAAATAATGACAACTTGCTTTAATTAATTAAATAAAAATTTAATCAATTATTCATAGGATATTAGATTTATTGTCAAAATTAAATAATACAATTAATAATAGATAGAATTAAATTTAATTACACAATTAAGTGGCAAGATATTAAATCTAATTAATTAAATATGAAAATATTCAATTAATCAAACTTAGGATAAATGTGATTTATTGCCAAATAATCATTAAATTAAAGATAATTAAGATAATTAGGAATATTGCTAGGAATATTCCCCGATGCAAAATTTAAGATAATCAATTATGATTCGATGATATTTAGATGTGCCTTAGATTAGGACTTTGATGTCGATTTCGTTTGAATTGTTGATATAGGAGATTAATGAACTTATAGCCCATTTTTGGGGTATTACATATACATTTAAAGCTCAAAACATATAAAACCATAGTGCATCTTGTTTCATGAAAATTTGGTATACAAAAACTAGATATATGGACTTGTTTGTTAGATATAACTGATTTGAAATTCAGTTCCATACATACCTGTATGACTTAGGTGGAGGTGGTGATGTCACCCAATATAATGGATGAGGTGTCACTGACTGCATTTCTTGATCCAACATTATCACTTGATGCTTTTCTCCACATTGTATTTCTTAACCTCATGATTTCCTTAATTGTATTTCCATTTCCATTTGTTTGTGTCTCTGGTGCTTGGTCTCTGCAATCCTTAAAAAGACTGACCTTATGAAAGTGCATACATGTCATACTAGTGCCTGTCCAATTGCGAGATCTTCCTCTCCAATTATTTCTCATGTAGTTTGTTTCTATATGTCCATACCTGTCACATGATGTGCAATTAACCCATGTGTTGTAATCCCAAGTATATGCATTACGTTGCCTTCTCAGTTGATATGCTTTTTTCTATTCCTTCGGTGTCCAGACTTGCTTCATCTTTGTCTTGCATTCTTATGCAATATGTCCATGCATGTTGCAAGTGCAACATCATTTCTCCATGTAGGGTTTCTTAGGATTCCTATTCAACTTAGTTCTGCACTCATGTGCTTGATGTCCATACTTGTTACAGTTATAGCAGTAACCATTAAACTGAGGAGTGGATTTAGGAATACCTTTTTCTTTTCTCCTACAAATATTTGTTGTGTGGCCCAGTTTTCCACAATGATAACATGATAGATTCTTTGGCCTTGGATTAGTGTAGGTGTTCTTTTGCTCAAATTTTCTTGATGATTCTCCCTACTCGGTGTAGCCTAAACTAGTTGTGCTATCCAATATTTTCTGACTTATCATAAATTCATCCATTCTCTTAGTACTGTCTTCATCTTTCTAAATCATCTCATTATGTTGTTGTTGCATTTTTACCTCATTCTTCAATCTTTCATTTTCTTCTCTTAATTCATTGATGACTTATAGTTTCCTAGAAAGCTCACTGTTTACTCGGTTGACCTCCTGACTTATGACAACCATATGATTGGAGATTTCAAAGTGATGCTCAGTGAGTCTCAGTATCTAAGATTCCTTCTCATATAGCATGTTAGTCATTTGTCTCCTGTCTTCAATAGCCAAGTTTCTTTCTTATTATGCTTTCCTAGCATTATTCATGATATCAATCATCCTAACCATTTGTGTCTCTTGGCTGATCTACAGATCTTTGACTTATTCAATAAGATGTAGATTCTTTTTGGATAGATCAAATATTTCTCCTTTAGATGCATCAGATATGCTACCAGATCCAGATCTGGATGTCTCAAATGGGTCATCTATCTCTTCTTCATGGTAGTCGGTCTCACTATACCGAATTTCCACATCCTTCCTTTGAACTAGTAACTTCTTCAGTTCATCTTTGGCTTTCTTGAATTGTTCAATGAAGATTTTTATTTGTATCCTTTGATTTTGAATAGTCTTGTCCAACTTATATCTTTCCATCCTTAGATATTTTCTCTTCAGTAGTTAAACTTCCTTAAGAAGAGATCTAGCTCTGATACTAATTGTTGGAAACATGGAAAGATAAGTACTGAGAAGGGAGGGGTGAGTCATTACCCTTAAAAAATTTAACACTTAAACTTTGAAATAGTAGATCTTAATTAACTGACTGATTCCATTGTTTGAAACATACATTTAGATAACTGAAAAAAATAGAGTGCATGTAAACAAAATAATAAATCATACATGAAAATTCAAACTCATGACACAGATATCTTGGTTACGCAGAAACCCTTATTAGAAGGTAAAAACTACGGTGGGGATGACACCCACAAATCTTCACTACTACAATAATAAAGTATGTTGGTTAAGGCTACAAGTTGTGATCACTTCTGATGATCTTACCCTCTTAGGAGTAACAAAAAGATCGACTAGATCTACTTGGTTAGAGGGTTTAAACAACACAAATTATGTGTGTACTTGGTTAAGAGATTTAAACAAGAATTGTTAAGTTCACTCTGTTAAGAGATTTTGATCTACTACAATGGTTAAATTGACAACATTAAAAGTATCTGTAAATAAAAACTTATAATTTTCTGATTTAGATATGTGAAGTACCAAATAAATATCACCTCAATGTGAAGTATATGCTCTTCTATTATGCTCAGTAGCCTTGAATGTGTTTTCAAAATTGATTGCCTTAATCATAAAACCTTCTGCCATAAACCCTTTGTCTGATTTCCTGATGTCCTTAGTGTGGCTACTCCTTCATGATACATGATCATAATAATATCTTTACAATTATATATCAAACTAACTTGACCTAATTAGGGTTCACATCATCTTAGAAAACCTAAGATCAACGGTGTACAAAATTAACCTAGATCTAACATTACATAGGAATCACCACAAAAATTAATGATTACATCCTGATTAAATATGTATCGATCTCGGTAAACCATTTACTAATCGGTGTAATCCATTTTAGATATATGTGCCATTCCTGATTACTATTTCATTTCCTACTTTACTTGGTAATCACTACATTCACCACTCAATTAGTAAATTACTAGTGCTCAATTCATGTGAATTCTTGATGATCACTAGCTCGGTACTCGGTAATTTTCTATCATTTGGTAAGTGTGTTCGGTCAAAAATATAATCAGTGATCTTGAAGCTCTACCTTGTCTTTGCTTGGTGTGAAGGCTTTGTATGCTTGACCGACTATTCTATTTCCAACCTTTATTGACTGAATAAATGATTGATACTAATGATAATCCATTAATGCTCAAATATAGATAACATAATCATCTATATCATCATCTTTCCTTTATGAATTTCTCATTTTATATGTGATGTCTTTTATAGCTTTAATATGTCTATTTTACATTAGTATTTCTCTCTGGTTTGCATATTATTTTTCTTGGAATTGTATTTCTATTGTGATTTAACCATCATTGGGGATGTATCATAAATTGTATCTTTCCTTCACTCTTGGGGGGAAAGGTTTCATGTTCATTATTTTTTCTCTCTTTTATAAGGATATACTTTCCTTATTATAATGGAATTTTTTTATCACATGACATTCTTTTCTTATAAAGAATTGTTTAATTTGATTCAATATTCTCTCTCATACAAGAGGTGTGCATCCTTTATCACAACCTCCACTTTATTTACAAAAATATGTTCATTATAATTAAATTACCTTACTTTGGATTTCAAAATCTATCATCCTTCATCAAGAATCCCTATTTCACCTAGCAATAGGGGGCTAAATGGGTGCGTTCTTGTTCTCCTCTCCCTCTTTATGTTGAAGATGCTATCTTTGTTCAAGAATACCTCTTGAAGGTAGATGTCTTGTATCCAAGATCTCTTCCCTTCAAGGGTCTCTTCCCAAAAGATGAATATCCTTTCATGATTATCCATTTTCTTATCTCATAAGAGTCAACACTCTTAGCGAAGTCTATGGCACACATTATTGTTTTAAGGATATTTTTTTTGTCAGAAGTGTGTATCATTGATTCTCTTCCTTATGATGTCTCCTATGTTGTTTTTATAAGGAGGGAGCATACATACAACCTCATTTGTACATTATGAAAAACATTTTTAAGCCACCTCGTGCACAAAATAACTTTAAGTCACCTCGTGCGCAAAAACATTTTTAAGTCGTGTCATGTGCAAAGCATTTTTAAGCTACTCTTAGCAAAAAAAAAATTAATCCTCTCCATTCGTAAATCCATTTTTAAGCCACTAGTAGTCACAAATTTCTCAAGGTAGATTTGAATAGCATAAAAAAATTTGCTAGACCATTAATTCTCCTTCCTCTCTTTTCTCTCCCCTTGGATAACCTAGCATAACATAATTTGCTAAGTCTATAGAATTCATGCTCTCTCTCTCTCTCTCTCTCTCTCTCTCTCTCTCTCTCTCTCTCTCTCTCTCTCTCTCTCTCTCTCTCTCTCTCTCTCTCTCTCTCTCTCTCGACTCTACTAGTAGGTTAGACCATGGATTTTGTATAATCTTTGGCAATTCTCTTGTTCTTCCTATGTGATCACTTGTTCTCTTTCAATAGCTTTCCAAATATGATATTAGTGGATAAGACATTTCTAGCTGAGGTCTCTTTCACTTATTGAATTGGAGTTTTATTTTAGTACTAACCCATGTTTGTGTCTTTAGTTTTTCTTTTTTCTTTTCTTTTTCTTTGTTTTAATGTTGTTGTGCATGGATGTGGAGTTAAGATCCCTGTTTTGGGGGCTTACATCCTTAAACTTGGTGTTATCTTATTATTTGTAATTTTCCTATCATTATCTCTATTTTTCATCTCTTTCTTTACTATGAGCATCAGATTGTCTTAAACTCCCGCTAAAGTGGGGGCTACATGTATCATCCTAAAAAGTAAGCACTTAATGTGTGCTCATTTTGGGACCATTTTGAGCCTACTTTAGTGTGTTTCTTATGGTAGGACTTCATATTGCACTTAAATTCATACTTTATTCAAATATAGGTCCTCCTCCTTCAAACTTGAGGTTAGATCAAGATTCTATGCGCAATTTCCCATTTTTCCATCCATTCACATAATTATTTTCCTCCTAGGTCCTATGCATTCAATTTTGGATTTCCTGGCATATTGTGGCTTTCACCACCCCTTTTTGGAACACTCCCCTAAGTCTTAGGAAAAATCTTATTTTCCTAGACATGGTCATTCAGGTCAGCCTTGTCCTAGACAAGGCCATCCAGGTCAACCTTGTCTTAGGAAAGGCCATCCAAGTCAACCTTATCTTAGAGCCTTGTGCTTTTCTTGGCTCCAGGCCCAATGCAAGGGTTTTTCTCCTATAATTTAATTGAGACGTTCATCTTGTGAAATTTAAGCCCTGGAATGTGTATAAAAGGAGACCTCTTCCTCTCATTTACACATCAATTATTATAATCCACAATTTACATACACACACACATATGATCTATCACTGATTATGCATTTAAGAGATCCAAGTGCAAGCAAGTATCCATTATTAATAAATTGAAGCCTATCAAACATTCTAGGGAAAGAAATCCATCAAGATTCTTCAAGAATTTAATTATTCCTTTCCATCATGCATTTAAGGTATTTAATTTCATAGATCTAGCTCAATCCCCCATTGGAGGTTGAGCAAAGGAGTTTACAATCAAAGAAGGAGATCTACATTCATCCATCAAGTCTTCTTCCTTCTCTATCCAATATTGTGGCCGATTACAACATCTACTACATGAGGTTTTGTCTTACATGATTTCCTTTTTGGTTTTTGTGTTGATTCAAAGCTATTACATCATAATTCTTGATCACATACTTAAGAGACAAGTGCATTACATGGTATGATATATTCTATTTTTTAGATCTAATCTCTGCTACATGAAAACATTATTTCAATTACATTTATTTATTTTCAATTTTGATTCCTAAATAGGGTTCTGACTAAGGAAAAACCATCCACTCAACCTTATTCCCCTCCTTTTCTATGTGCAAGAGTAGGTTGCAGAATTTTGAATATAGATTCAGGAGCTTCAGAGACAATCACAGAACCTCATAAAATTTCATCAAATTTGGAATTAAAAGGACAAGGTCAAAATATCCACCCTCATCTTGGACTAGGTCATCTAGTTTGACCTCATCTTTTGATGCTGATATTTTCATAGAAATCAGTAACAAGCATCAGAAGCCCGGATTTGGGGTTTTACCTAGTTATGACATCTCTGCGACAGTTAAAATCAGATCAAAAGGTCCATTTGCCTCTTCTTTCTACAAGGTTAGTTCATTTCCTCCTATTTTCCTCTTTCACAGACTCTCATAGATTAGTTTTACTTTTATTTAATCATTTATTTCATTCACATATCATATTTACATATCATTAACATTTCTTTCATAAGGAATCCAAAACCCTACATTGTGTAGATCACAAATTTGCACCCTTACTCTTTGGTTGTGCTAATCAGATTCACTTTGTTGGAACATTTGTATGCCAACGTATGAAGTAATTGATATCTACCATATATCACCATTTTTATTCATTACACATACATACAAGTTAAAAGCAATTTATCTAACTAATGTCATATGCACACACACACATATTTGATGTAACCTCTTTCATAACCTATTTCATACATATATGGAATGTGCATACACACACACACAAACATTTAAAAGTGAATATCTAACTAATGTCATACAAACATACATACATGTAGATAATTTAGAATTAAATTAAGGTTCCAAAAATAAACATAAAAACCATTATTATAGTGAGCCATTTCAAAAAAATTAACTATCCAATATTCAAATCATCTCTAAGTATATAAATTCTCAAAACTTGAATACGGTCCTAAAATATATATATGGTCCTCACAAAATATGAGTTTGAAAAATAGAAAATATGGAAGTAAGAGCTACAAAAAGAGAGTTTAACTTAAAGCTCCTGGAACATATAGTGTGGATAATCTCTATCTTTTATGATCTCCAAAGAAAATTCATGATCTTCAATAAGAAACCTCTACTTTTGGTTTCCACTTCCTCTTTTTGGCAATGTCTCCAACTATAATCTTGTTGCTATAACCAAGTGACTGTTGGAAAGTGCAATTGAAACAATTTTTGTATTGTCATTGATGTCAAACCTTAATTGGTAAGATTGTTGCTACTTAGGAAAGTACTGTATCTATTTGAGTGTTGCTAAGGGGCTAAGCAAGGTTGGTAACAATAGCACCTAGGGAAAGGTTGAGTTATCTTGATAATACAAAGTTTACTTGACTATGTTGCACAATGAAGAGATAATGTATTGTTTATCTTAGTAAGACTGAAGACTAAACTGGTAGGCTTAACCGAGAAAAGAATGGAAAAATCATGTTTAAGCCGAGTGATGTTAGTGTCAACCGAGTTAGTATATGCCGAGCAAAATTCTAGTGTCGACCGAGCATCAGTAAATTGCTGAGGAAGACAGTGTAAGCCGAGGAAACATTTTTAGTAATTATCGAGCTTTCTACATGAAGAACAAGTGAACAATCAAAGTATTGACCAAGCATCAGCAATTTTATATTTGAAGAGAATTTAATTTTGGAGCTGACATTGTTGAATTCTTGGATTATGTAAAATGTGTTGACTTTATTTATTGATTATTTGGAAGCATTAAATGCATTGTAAAACATTTTATTGTAAATCTTTAAGAGATTTGAGATGATTCTAGAAAAGGAGCCGAAGAACATGAAGCAGGTAGATTCAATGAATCTGACCTAAACCTAAGATCTATGATTGAGATTGAGTGGAAAAAGATGAGTTAACCTAATTGAAGAAAATATAAGGGAACCTAAGCATTGTGATATGGATGCACATGGAGAACAGAGAATGCTGGAAGAAGAAACTTTTATTGACTGAATAAGAAGAAAAGGCTGAAGGAGAAGTATGGTGATTGCTTGAAGAAAAGTTTCGAGCAGATCAGAGATGGAAATGGAAAAGTTTCAAAGTCAGTAAACCAACATTAGTGTATGGAATCAGATTTGATATTTGTAAAGTGAGTTGTATATTTTTTAGATAATACTGCTGCTACTTTCTAACCATTGTAACAGTCAAAATCCTTTTAACAGAGGTTGACCTAAAAGTCATATGTTAAATCCTTTGAACAAGGTTGCATTCTAATGGAGTGTATGTAAGTCCTATGACTAGGCTCACTTTTAACAGGGTGATTGCAATTCTTTAACTAGGTCACACCTGAAAGTGTGTATTGTAACCTTTGACAGGGTTGGCTTTTTACCGAGCTCACTTAAGAAGAGTGAAAATAATAGTAGCATGTTACAAAGTGGTTCTTCCCAAATTTGGTTTCCACTATAAATCTTGGTGTTGATACTTGTGTGAATGTTTTAGATTTGAACATTACTATGTTTTTCAAGTTAAGTTATAGCTGGGTAGTGGACTGCATTGTTAGATGTTTCTATTATTGAATCGGTGATGACCAAGTTTGTTTTGGTTTTGGATCTGATTTAAGGATAAGTTTTTGAGATTGTTTTATACATCAGGACCTAAGATCAACTGATTCACCCCCCCTCTTTGTTGTTCTAAATCATATTAACAATTGGTATCAGAGCTTTTTTGTTTATTATTAGTGTTGATAGAAATCAAGTTTAAAGGGGCTTGAAGCAAATGATCAAGATGTATAAGAAGGAGGTACCGAAGCTAAACAAGGAAAACTTCCCCACATGGAAAAGCTTGATGAAGCTGCTGTTGGAAATAATTGTCTGAAGGAAATTGCTACTCAATTATGTATTGTCTTTGATGTCAAACTATGTCATAGTTTGTAGCAATCAGTTCCTACCGAGCTCAGTCGGTCTGCCAGACAAGAAAAGTTAGTGTTTACCGAGTTCACTCGGTCATCGAAGAAAAGTTAGTGTTTACCAAGTTCACTCGGTCATCGAAGAAAAGTTAGTGTTTACCGAGTTCACTCGGTCATCGAAGAAAAGTTAGTGTTTACCGAGTTCACTCGGTCATCGAAGAAAAGTTAGTGTTTACCGAGTTCACTCGGTCATCGAAGAAAAGTTAGCGTTTACCGAGTTCACTCGGTCATCGAAGAAAAGTTAGTGTTTACCGAGTTCAGTTGGTTATCAAAAGGTAAAGGATTGTCGGTGTTTACCGAGTTCCCTCGGTCACCGAAAGATTATAGAAAGTTATGGTCACCGAGCACTGTCGGCCCTTGAAGGACTTTTGCAAATAGAGTTTGCTTAATTCAGCCGACTGTTATACTAAATAATGTCGATTTGACAAATCCCAAATCATATAAATAAAAGGTCAAATGTGAAAAATAAATATACAGCAGAAAATCTACAGAAGAAAAGAAGGAAAGGTATATGCGAATTTGTGAAGGATGTTCAGATATCCTTGAGGAGCAGCAGAGATTTATTCGATCAGAAAGGATCAGAATTATGCAGAATAGAGATCTGCAATCAGCAAGTCAGTTGCATCATTATACAGGTCATTTTTTCATTGTTACCTTCTTATCATTGTAACAGTGAATTCTAAATCTCTTAACCGAGTTGGTTTAACAACCATATTGTAAATCCTCTAACAAGGTGACAATTCCATTGAATTTTTTTCAAGACCTCTTACCAGGCCACTCCTTGCAGGGTGTTTTAAATCCTCTAACAAGGTCACACCTAACAGTGTGTTTTGTAACCTTTTACCGGGTTGGCTTCTAACCGGGCATCACTTCAGAAAAGTGAAAATCAGTATCTAGATACATTGGTGGTTTTTCCCATATTGGGTTTCCACGTTAAATCTTGTGTCTCTTGTGTTCTTAATTGCTTTCTCAATCATATACATGTGCTGATGAATATCTAAAGATAATATTGCTAATACTTTCTGCATCTTCAAAGTTACTGCAATCTATTTACCGAGTGCTAAAACAGATAACATTGTTAAGATATCCTAAGGGATCTGGAAAGAATTAATAGTGAAGTGAATTATGGTTGACTGATTCACCCCCCCCCTCTCAGTCACTTCATCCATATTCCATCAGCTGCATCTGGCTAGTATTGGTGACTCTGCAAAGTACTACATTGAGAATAGTTATGTCTCACCTGTCACACCTTTGATTGCTGAAGAAATGAGAGCTAAGCAAGAACATAATCAGGCAATGCTGGAAATTGCATCTGCCCTAAGCTATCTAGAATTTGAGGACATTAAGGACTGCACAACTACTAAGGATATGTGGGACACTCTTGCAAGGATCTATGGTGGTGACTTGAATGTGCTGAAAGCAAAGGTTGAGAGTCTTAGAGGTAAGTTTGATGAAATGAGAATTAAAGAAGGTTAAAACATTGCACAATATTGTGGTAGAATAAAAGAAGTTGTTAATGCTATTAGAGGAGCGAATGGGGCTATTGATGATGAAACTATAATTAGGAAAGTACTAAGAACCCTGCATCCTATATATGCTATTAAGTTCTCAGCTATTCAGGAATCTAGATGTAACTCTGCTAATGTGCTTACTTTGGAAAGTTTGGTTGGTAAGCTGACTGCTTTTGAGCTCTCTAACTATGATAATTTCACTATTGGAAGCATTGGAAATGTTGAATCTGCTTTTAAGTCAGAGCTAGTTCTAAACAAGACAAAGAAAGAAAAAGAAAGATGCATCAGTGAAAGTGAAAGTGAAAGTGATAGTGAAAGTGACAGTGACACTTCTAATGAAGACCTAGAAGATCTAGAAGCTCTTATGGCTAGAAGACTGAGAAGGGGAAAAGGAAAGTATAAAGGTAAACTCCCTATTATATGTTTTGCATGTAATAAAGTTGGTAATATAGCTGCTAGATGTCCTGACAGGAAGGATAAAGATGATGAAAGGAAAAGAAAACACAACAAAAAAGATGACATAAGCAATCGATGGAATAGAGACTACAAGGGAAAAGGTAAGAAATCTTGTTACATTGCTGAGAAAGAGACTGACACTGATTGTGATGATTTTGAAATTGAGGTAGTCTATGTTGCAATGAAAGATGAATCTGATGAGGATAAGAAAACTACATTGATATCCTATGTGAACAAGAATGATAAATGGATTATTGATAGTGGCTTTTCACATCACATGACTAGTAACACAATAAGTTTGAGACCCTACGTCATTACAGAGGTAAAATTGTAAAATTTGGTAATGATGCACCATGTCCTGTTAGAGGAAAAGGTTTGATTAAATTGACTGATAAGATATCTTTTTTGAAAATGCATATTGGGTTGAAGGTCTTAATTATAATTTGTTAAGTGTTTCTCAGCTTAACAAAACTGGTTATCGAGTGGAATTTCATCACAAGAAAGCTAAAATATTTGATGCTACTGGAGAACTAATTGGAAGTGGTGATCAGACTAGAGGTAATTTGTTCTATCTTGACCTATCTGAAGAAACATGTTTAATTACACAACTTGATGATATTTGGTTATGGCATAAAAGGCTATGTCATATTAACTTTGAAAATCTGGTAGAGATAAGTAAGAAGAAAAAGGTAAGAGGTCTACCTAGATTGAAGAAACCTAAGAATGTGATGTGCAATGAATGCCAGTTAGGAAAAATGACAACGTCAAGTTTCAAGAGAAAATCCTTTACTTCTGAAAACATTTTAGATTTGGTTCATACTGACCTTTGTGGACATATGGGTGTACAAAGTTATTGTGGTGCTAGATACTTTATCTTATTTGTTGATGATCATACTAAGATGATGCATGTGATGTTTCTAACAGAAAAATTGGAAGCTTTTCAATTCTTTATGTGGTATTTGGCTAAGGTTGAAAAGGAGACAGGTAGGAACTTGAAATGTCTTAGATCTAACCGAGGTGGAGAATTTACATCAAATGAATTTAATCTATTTTGCAATGATAGAGGAATTAAAAGATAGATGTCTACACCTAGAACACCTCCACAGAATGGTATAGCAGAAAGGAGAAACAAATCTATCTTGGATTGTGCAAGGAAATTGATGATTGAAAAGAATGTGGCACAGAAATATTGGAAAGAAGCTATAAGCACTGCTGTCTACGCTCTTAACCGGGTACAGATCAAGAAAGGTACAAATCTGACACACTATGAACTATGGCATGGGCATGCACCAAGTGTTAAATACTTTAGAATCTTTGGAAGTAAGTGCTATATATGAAAAGACACTAGGAATGGAAAGTTTGATGCTAAGAGTGATGAAGGCATATTCCTAGGGTACTCCACAAAAAGTAAAGCTTATAAGTGTTTGAACTCTAACACTAACAAAATTGTGGAAAGTGTGAATGTCAAAATTAATGAGTATACATAAAGAAATGAAGCTGATAGCAAAAGAGAACCAAAAGATTATAGATCTTTTGTGTGCATTGAAGAAGAAGAAGAGGCAAGTAACAGACTTGCACTTGATGCTGAGTCTCCGGTAAGCAATGCCGAGTGACAGACAAAAGCTTTCGAGCGTCAGGAAAATAGTGCCAAGAAAGAACAAGAACATGCTAAGCTACAAGGAAATGTTGTTGAGTATCAAGAAGAGGTTGCTGAGTATTCTAAAGTTGAATTTGATAATCTTATTGAGGAACATGATGAAATAGAGGAGAGAACAGCTAAACTTGTTTTGGAAAATTATGGAAGAAGACATCATAAGCTTGAACAAATAATTGGAGACAAAGATACTGGAACCTAGACCAGAAGTAAGACTAAGGATCCAACATGTCTACTATGTGAATTTGAACCGAAGACAACTAGAGAAGCATTGGAGAATGAACACTGGATACAAGAAATGAATGAAGAAATTGACCAGATTGAGAAGAATGATACTTGGACTCTGGTGCCGAGACCTAAAAATAAAAATGTTATAGGAACAAAGTGGGTGTTTCAGAATAAGATAAATGAAAATGGTGAAATCAGTAGGAACAAAGCTAGGCTGGTATGAAAAGGCTACGCACAAGAAGAAGGAATAGATTATGGGGAGATATTTGCCCCTATAGCTAGATTGGAAGGAGTAAAAACTTTTCTTGCATATGCTACTTATAAAGATTTCAAGGTATATCAAATGGATGTTAAGTCTTTTTTTTTTGAATGGTATACTAGAAGAAGAAGTTTACATAGAACAACCAAAAGTTTTTATTGATCCAAATAGAAGACACATGGTGTGAAAACTAAACAAAGCATTATATGGATTAAAGCAAGCTCCCAGACCATGGTATGAGAGGTTGCACAACTACCTGATACAGATTGGATTTTCAATAAAAAATGACACAAGCAATCTGTACATGAAGGATGAAGAAGGTAAAGGTATCTTGTTGGAAAAATTTTTTGTGGATGACATTATTTTTGGTGGACAAGATGCATTATGTAAAAGTTTCTCAATTGAAATGCAAACTGAATTTGAAATGAGTATGTTTGGTGAGATCAAATTCATTGTTGGTTTACAAGTATATCGAAGGAAGAATAAAATTTTCATTACACAGTCTAAGTATGTTAATGAAATACTAAATTTTTTTGGGATGGAAGATGCTAAACCAGTGGGAACTCCCATGGTTACTGGACAAAAGTTATCTAAGAATGATGATGATGTAGAAGTAAATTAGACTCTATATAGATCCATGATTGAGAAATTGTAGTATGCTGTACATAGTAGACCAGATATTGTATTAGCTATTGGGATTGTGGCAAGATTCTCTTCCAATCCTAAGGAAACACATATGATGGTCATGAAAAGAATTATGAGATACTTGAAAGGAACTGCTGCCTATGGTCTATATTATTAGAAGGATGAAAAATTTCAACTCCGAGTTTATACAGATGCTGATCGGGCAGGAAATGTAGATGAATGAAAGAGTACTAGTGGTGGAGCTTTCTTTCTTGGATAGAGATTAGTCTCCTGGACAAGCAAGAAACAAAATTGCATTTTCCAATCTACTGCCGAGGCCGAGTATGTTGCTGCTGCAGTAAACTGTTCAAACTTGGTATGGATAAAACAATTGTTGATAGGCATGAAAGAAGAAATTATTGAACCTGTTGTTATTTTCTATGACAACACAAGTGCTATCAATATTTCTATGAATCCAGTGATGCACACTAAGACCAAGCACATTGCAATCAAGTATCACTACTTGAGAGAATTAGTACAAGATAAAGAATTCCAAATGGCATATGTGAATACAAAAGAACAATTAGTAGACATATTCACTAAAGCTTTACCCAGAGAAGCTCATGACTATTTGAGAAGTCAATTAGGGGTTCTTCCCCTAATCGAGGCTACCTAGACAAGCTAGGAGCACTGCATCAAATGTGCTACAACAGAAAAATTGACAAATTGATGTAGAAGATTGTCACACTTTAGGGCTGGCCTAGAGTTGTGAAGAGAAGCAAAGACAAGGAATCAGTAATAAGCAAGATGACAGAGGGAGAAACACTGAGCTGCACAGATATTATCTACATCTGATGGATGTATGTTTTAGTTGCTGCTTTGGAATTTTTGTCAAAGAGGGAGATGAACTTATATGATAACACATTAGATATGATAACACATGATACCGAAAAGTAAGAGGGAGATGAACTGATGAACTAATGGGAGATGGACTGATGGAACTGAAGTTAAGGCTGATAAACTGATATGAAGAATCATGATAGAGGGAGATCTAAATACTTCTGACGGTCACAGAAGTGAGGCTTATAGGATTTTGAATCAAAATGAAGCTAAGGATATTATAAATAATTTTTTGATGGACAGATACATTTTTGGATTGGTTGCTAATCCATGTGTTATTCAGGTGATATCATATGGTGTTGCCATCAATGCAAAAGAGGGAGATTGTTGGAAACTACCATTGAAACAATTATTTTATTGTCATTGATGTCAAATCTTAATTGGTAAGACTGTTGCTACTTAGGAAAGTACTATATCTATTTGAGTGTTTCTAAGGGGCTAAGCAAGGTTGGTAACAATAACACCTAGGGAAAGGTTGAGTTATCTTGATACTACAAAGTGTACTTGACTATGTTGCACAATAATGAGATAATGTATTGTTTATCTTAGTAAGACTAAAGACTAAACTGGTAGGCTTCACCAAGAAAAGAATGGAAAAATCATGTTTAAGCTGAGTGATGTTAGTGTCGACTGAGTTAGTATATGCAGAGAAAAATTCTAGTGTCGACTGAGCATCTATAAATTGTCCAGGAAGACAGTGTAAGTTGAGGAAATAGTTTTAGTAATGACCGAGCTTTCTACATGAAGACTGAGTGAACAATCACACTATTGCCCGAGCATCAACAATTTTATATTTGAAGAGAATTTAATTTTGGAGCCGACATTGCTGAATTCTTGGATTATGTAAAATGTGTTGACCTTATTTATTGATTGTTTGGAAGCATTAAATGCATTGTAAAACATTTTATTGTAAATCTTGAAGAGATTTGAGATGATTCTAGAAAAGGAGCCAAAGAAGATGAAGCAGGTAGATTCAATGAATCTCACTTAACCCTAAGATCTATGATTGAGATTGTGTAGCAAAAGATGAGTCTACCTAATTGAGGAAAATATAAGGGAACCTGAGCATTGTGATATGCATGCACATGGAGAACAAAGAATGCTGGAAGAAGAAAGTTTTATTGAATAAATAAGCAGAAAAGGCTGAAGGAGAAGTATGGTGATTGCTTGAAGAAATGTTCCAAGCAGATCAGAGATGGAAATGGAAAAGTTTCAAAGTCAGTAAACTAGGATTAGTGTATGGAATAGGATTTGATATTTGCAAAGTGAGTTGTATATTTTTCAGATAATACTCATGCTACTTTCTAACCATTGTAACAGTCAAAATCCTTTTAACAGAGGTTGACCTAATAGACATATGTTAAATCCTTTGAACAAGGTTGCATTCTAATGGAGTGTATGTAAGTTCTATGAATAGGCTCACTTTTAATAGGTTGACTGAAATGCTCTAACCGGGTCACACTTGACAGTGTTCATTGTAACCTTCGAAAGGGTTGGCTTTTTACTGAGCTCACTTCAGAAGAGTGAAAATAATAGTAACATGTTACAAAGTGGTTTTTCCCAAATGGGGTTTCCATGATAAATCCTAGTGTTAATACTTGTTTGAATGTTTTAGATCTGAACATTACTATGTTTTGCAAGTTAAGTTACAGCTGGGTAGTGGACTACATTGTTAGATGTTTCTATTATTGAATCAGTGATGACCGAGTTTGTTTTGGTTTTGGATCTGATTTAAGGATAAGTTTTTCAGATTGTTTTATACATCAGGACCTGAGAACAACTGACTCACCCTCCCTCTTTGTTGTTCTAAATCATATTAACAATTGGTATCAAAGCTTTATTGCTTATTATTAGTGTTGACAAAAATCAAGTTTAAAGGGGCTTGAAGCAAATGATCAGGATGTATAAGAAGGAGGTACCAAAGCTGAACAAGGAAAACTTCCCCGCATGGAAAAGCTTGATGAAACTGCATCTGGCTGGTATTGGTGACTCTGCAAAGTACTACATTTAGAATAGTTATGTCTCACCTGTCGCACCTTTGACTACCAAAAAAATGAGAGCTAAGAAAGAACATAATCAGGCAATGCTGGAAATTGCATCTACCCTAGCTATCTAGAATTTGAGGACATTAAGGACTGCACAACTGCTAAGGATATGTGGGACACTCTTGCAAGGATCTATGGTGGTGACTTGAATGTGCTGAAAGAAAAGGCCAAGAGTCTTAGAGGTAAGTTTGATGAAATGAAAATGCAAGAGGGTTAAAACATTGCACAATATTGTGGTAGAATAAAAGAAGTTGTGAATGATATTAGAGTAGAAAATGGGGCTATTAATGATGAAACTATAATTGGGAAAGTACTAAGAACCCTATGTCCTATATATGCTATTAAGATCTCAACTATTCAAGACTCTAGATGTAACTCTGCTAATGTGCTTACTTTGGAAAGTTCAGTTGGTAAGATGGCTACTTTTGAACTCTCTAACTATGATAATTTCACTGTTGGAATAATTGGAAATGTTGAATCTGCTTTTAAGTCAGAGCTAGTTCTGAACAAGAAAAAGAAAGAAAAAGAAAGATGCATCAGTGAAAGTGAAAGTGACACTTCTGATGAAGCCCTAGAAGATCTAGAAGCTCTTATGGCTAGAAGACTGAGAAGGGGAAAATGAAAGTATAAAGGTAAACTCCCTATTATATGTTTTGCATGTAATAAAGTTGGTCATATAGCTGCTAGATGTCCTGACAGGAAGGACAAAGATGATGAAAGGAAAAGAAAACACAAAGATAGAAAAGATGACAGAAGCTACCAATGGAACAAAGACTACAAGGGAAAAGATAAGAAATCTTGTTACATTGCTGAAAAAGAGACTGACATTGATTGTGATGATTTTGAAATTGAGCTAGTCTATGTTGCAATGAAAGATGAATCTGATGAGGATGAGAAAACTGCATTGATATCCTATGCGAACAAGAATGATAAATGGATTATTGATAGTGTCTTTTCACATCACATGACTGGTGACAAAAATAAGTTTGAGACCCTACATCATTACAGAGGTAAAAGTGTAAAATTTGGTAATGATGCACCATGTCCTATTAGAGGAAAAGGTTTGATTAAACTGACTGATAAGATATCTTGTGAAAATGCATACTGGGTTGAAGATCTTAATTATAATTTGTTAAGTGTTTCTCATCTTAACAAAACTGGTTACTAAGTGAAATTTCATCACAAGCAAGCTAAAATATTTGATGCTACTGGAGAACTAATTGGAAGTGGTGATTAGACTAGAGGTAATTTGTTCTATCTTGACCTATTTGAAGAAACATGTTTAATTGCGCAACTTGATTATATTTGGTTATGGAATAAAAGGTTGTGTCATGTTAACTTTGACAATCTGGTAGAGATAAGTAAGAAGAAAAAGGTAAGAGGTCTACCTAGATTGAAGAAACTTGAGAATGTGATGTGTAAGGAATGCCAGTTAGGAAAACTGACAAAGTCAAGTTTCAAGAGAAAATCCTTTACTTCTCAAAACATTTTAGATTTGGTTCATATTGACCTTTGTGGACCTATGGGTGTACAAAGCTACTGTGGTGCTAGATACTTTATCTTATTTGTTGATGATCATACTAAGATGATGCATGTGATGTTTCTAAAAGGAAAATTGCAAGCTTTTCAATTATTTAAGTGGTAGTTGGCTAAGGTTGAAAAAAAAACAGGTAGGAACTTGAAATGTCTTAGAGCTGACCGAGGTGGAGAATTTACATCAAATGAACTTAATCTATTTTGTAATGATAGAGGAATTAAAAGATAGATGTCTGCACCTAGAACACCTCTACAGAATGGTATAGCAGAAAGGAGAAATAGATATATCTTGGATTGTGCAAGGACATTGATGATTGAAAAGAATGTGGCACAAAAATATTGGAAAGAAGCTATAAGCACTGCTGTCTACACTCTTAATGGGGTACAAATCAAGAAGGGTACAAATCTAACACACTATGAACTATGGTATGGGCATGCACCGAGTGTTAAATATTTTAGAATCTTTGGAAGTAAGTGCTATATATTAAAAGACACTAGGAATGGAAAGTTTGATGCTAACAGTGATGAAGGCATATTCCTAGGGTAATCCACAAAAAGCAAAGCTTATAAGTGTTTGAAATCTAACACTGACAAAATTGTGGAAAGTGTGCATGTCAAAATTGATGAGTATGTAGAAGGAAATGAAGCTGACAGCAGAAGAGAACCAGAAGATTATAGATTTTTTGTGTACATTGATGAAGAAGAAGAGGAAAGTAACAGAATTGCACCTGATGCCGAGTCTCAGGTAAGCAATGCCAAGCAACAGACAAAAGCTACCGAGCATCAGGAAAATAGTGCCAAGAAAGAATAAGAACATGCTGAGCTACAAGAAAATGTTGTTGAGTATCATGAAGAGGTTGTCGAGTATTCTGAAGTTGAATCTGACAATCTTATTGAGGAACATGATGAAATAGAGGAGAGAACAACTGAACTTGTTTTGGAAAAATATGTAAGAAGACATCATAAGCCTAAATAGAAAATTGGAGACAAAGATACTGGAATCCAGACCAGAAGTAAGACTAAGGGTCCAACATGTCTACTATGTGAATTTGAACCGAAGACAACTAGAGAAGCATTGGAGAATGAAAACTGGATACAAGCAATGAATGAAGAAATTGACCATATTGAGAAGAATGATACTTGGACTCTGGTGCTAAGACCTGAAAACAAAAATGTTATAGGAACAAAGTGGGTGGTTCAGAATAAGATAAATGAAAATGGTGAAATCACTAGGAAAAAAGCTAGGCTGGTATGCAAAGGCTACGCACAAGAAGAAGGAATAGATTATGGGGAGACATTTGCCCTTGTAGCTAGATTGGAAGGAGTAAGAACTCTACTTGCATATGCTACTTATAAATATTTCAAGGTATATCAAATGGATGTCAAGTCTGCATTTTTGAATGGTATACTAGAAGAAGAAGTTTACATAGGACAACTAGAAGGTTTTATTGATCCAAACAGAAGACACATGGTGTGCAAACTGAACAAAGCATTATATGGATTAAAGAAAGCTCTGAGAGCATGGTATGAGAGGTTGCACAACTACTTGATATAGACTGAATTTTCAAGAACAAATGACACAAGAAATATGTACATGAAGGATGAAGAAGGTAAAGGTATCTTGCTGGCAAAATTTTTGTGGATGACATTATTTTTGGTGGACAAGATGCATTATGTAAAATTTTCTCAAATGAAATGCAAACTAAATTTGAAATGAGTATGTTTGGTAAGATCAAATTCTTTGTTGGTTTACAAGTATATCAGATGAAGAATGGAATTTTCATTACACAGTCTAAGTATGTTAATAAAATACTAAAAATGTTTGGGATGGAAGATGCTAAACCAGTGGGAACTCCCATGGTTACTGGACAAAAGTTATCTAAGAATGATGATGATGCAGAAGTAAATTAGACTTTGTATAGATCCATGATTGGAAAATTGTAGTATGTTGTACATAGCAGACCAGATATTGCATTAGCTATTGGGATTGTGGCAAGATTCTCTACCAATCCTAAGGAAACACATATGATGGCCATGAGAAAAATTATGAGATACTTGAAAGGAACTGTTGACTATGGTCTATATTATAAGAAAGATGACAAATTTGAACTCCAAGTTTATACAGATGGTGATTAGGCAAGAAATGTAGATGATAGAAAGAGTACTAGTGGTGGTGCTTTCTTTCTTGGATAGAGATTAGTCTCCTGGACAAGCAAGAAACAAAATTGCAATTGCATTTCCCAATCTACTACTGAGGCCGAGTATTTTGCTGCTGCAGTAAACTGTTCAAACTTGGTATGGATAAAACAATTGTTGATAGGCATGAAAGAAGAAATTAATGAACCTGTTGTTATTTTCTATGACAACACAAGTGCTATCAATATTTCTAAGAATACAGTGATGCACACTAAGACCAAGCATATTGCAATCAAGAATCACTACTTGAGAGAATTAGTACAAGATAAAGAATTCTGAATGGAATATGTGAATACAAAAGAACAATTAGCAGACATATTCACTAAATCTTTACCTAGAGAAGCTCATGAGTATTTCAGAAGTCAATTAGGGGTTCTTACCCTAAAAGAGGTTGCATAGACAAGCTAGGAGCACTGCATCAAATGTGCTACAGCAGAAAATTTGACAAATTGATGCAGAAGATTGTCACACTTTAGGGCTAGCCTAGAGTTGTGAAGAGAAGCTAAGACAAGGAACCAGTCATAAGCAAGATGACAGAGGGAGAAACATTGAGTTGCATAGATATTATCTACATCTGATGGATGTATTTTTTAGTTGCTACTTTGGCATTTTTGTCATAGTGGGAGATTAACTGATATGATAACACATGAGATATGATAACACATGATACTGAAAAGTAAGAGGGAGATGAACTAATGAATTAATGGGAGATGAACTGATGGAATTGAAGATAAGGCTGATGAACTGAAATGAAGAATCAAGATAAAGGGAGATCTAAATACTTCTAATGGTCACAGAAGTGATCAAGATAGAGGGAGATCTGAATACTTCTGACGGTCACAGAAGTGAGGCTTATAGTATTATGAATTAGAATGAAGCTAAGGATATTATAAATAATTTTCTGATGGACAGCTAAGTTTTTGGATTGATTGGTAATCCATGTGTTATTCAGGTGATATCATATGGTGTTGCCATCAATGCCAAAGAGGGATATTGTTGGAAACTCCAATTGAAATAATTGTTGTATTGTCATTGATGTCAAACCTTAATTGGTAAGACTATTGCTACTTAGGAAAGTACTATATCTATTTGAGTGTTTCTAAGGGGCTAAGCAAGGTTGGTAACAATAGCACCTAGGGAAAGGTTGAGTTATCTTGATACTACAAAGTGTACTTGACTATGTTGCACAATGATGAGATAATGTATTGTTTATCTTAGTAAGATTGAAGACTAAACTAGTAGGTTTAACCAAGCAAAGAATGGAAAAATCATGTTTAAGCTGAGTGATGTTAGTGTTGACTGATTTAGTATATGCGGAGTAAAATTCTAGTGTTGATCGAGCATCAGTAAATTGTCGAGGAAGACAGTGTAAGCCGAGGAAATAGTTTTAGTAATGACCTAGCTTTCTACATGAAGACCGAGTGAACAATCACAGTATTGACCAAGCATCAACAATTTTATATTTGAAGAGAATTTAATTTTGGAGCCGACATTGTTGAATTCTTGGATTATGTAAAACATGTTGACTTTATTTATTGATTGTTTGGAAGCATTAAATGCATTGTAAAACATTTTATTGTAAATCTTTAAGATATTTGAGATGATTCTAGAAAAGGAGCTGAAGAAGATGAAGCAGGTAGATTTAATGAATCTAACCTAAACCTAAGATCTACAATTGAGATTGAGTGGCAAAAGATGAGTTAACCTAATTGAAGAAAATATAAGGGAACCTGTGCATTGTGATAGGCATGCACATGGAGAATAGAGAATGTTGGAGGAAGAAAGTTTTATTGACTGAATAAGTAGAAAAGGCTGAAGGAGAAGTATGGTGATTGCTTGAGGAAAAGTTCCAAGAAGATTAGAGATGGAAATGACAAAGTTTCAAAGTGAGTAAACCAACATTAGTGTACTTAATTAGATCTGATATTTGCAAAGTGAGTTGTATATTTTTCAGATAATACTGCTGCTACTTTCTAACCATTGTAATAATCAAAATCCTTTTAACAGAGGTTAACCTAACAGTCATATGTTAAATCCTTTGAACAAGGTTGCATTCTAATGGAGTGTGTGTAAGTCCTATGAATAGGGTCACTTTTAACAGGGTGATTGAAATCCTTTAACCAGGTCACACCTAACAGTGTGTATTGTAACCTTTGACAGGGTTGGCTTTTTACCAAGCTCTCTTCAAAAGAGTGAAAATAATAGTAGCATGTTACAAAGTGGTTTTTTCCAAATTGGGTTTCCACTATAAATCCTGGTGTTAATACTTGTGTGAATGTTTTATATCTAAACATTACTATGTTTTGCAAGTTAAGTTATATCTGGGTAGTGGACTACATAGTTAGATGTTTCTATTATTGAATCATTGATGATCGAGTTTGTTTTGGTTTTAGATCTGATTTAAGGATAAGTTTTTGAGATTGTTTTATACATAAGGACCTAAGAACTACTGATTCACCCCCCCTCTCTATTTTTCTAAATCATATTAGCAATTGGTATTAGAGCTTTGTTTCTTATTATTAGTGTTGATAGAAATAAATTTTAAAGGGGTTTGAAGCAAATGATCAGGATGTATAAGGAGGTACCGAAGCTGAACAAGGAAAACCTCCCCACATGGAAAAGCTTGATGAAGCTGCATCTGGCCGGTATTGGTGACTCTGCAAAGTACTAAATTGAGAACAGTTATGTCTCACCTATCACACCTTTGACTCCCAAAGAAATGAGAGCTAAGCAAGAACATAATAAGGCAATGCTAGAAATTGCATCTGCCCAAAGCTATCTAGAATTTGAGGACATTAAGGACAACACAACTGCTAAGGATATGTGGGACACTCTTGCAAGGATCTATGGTGGTGACTTCAATGTGCTAAAAGCAAAGGCCGAGAGTCTTAGAGGTAAGTTTGATGAATTGAGAATGCAAGAAGGTGAAAACATTACACAATATTGTGGTAGAATAAAAGAAGTTGTGAATGCTATTAGAGGAGAAAATGGGGGTATTGATGATGAAACTATAATTGGGAAAGTACTAAGAACCCTGCATCCTATATATTTTATTAAGATCTCAGCTATTTAGGAATCTAGATGTAACTCTGCTAATGTGCTTACTTTGGAAAGTTTGGTTGGTAAGCCGACTGCTTTTGAGCTCTCTAACTATGATAATTTCATTGTTGGAAGCATTGGAAATGTTGAATATGCTTTTAAGTCAGAGCTAGTTCTGAACAAGGGAAAGAAAGAAAAAGAAAGAAAAAGAAAGATGCATCAGTGAAAGTGAAAGTGATAGTGAAAGTGAAAATGACACTTCTGATGAAGACTTAGAAGATCTAGAAGCTCTTATGGCTAGAAGACTAAGAAGGGGAAAAGGAAAGTATAAAGGTAAACTCCCTATTATATGTTTTGCATGTAATAAAGTTGGTCATATAGCTACTAGATGTCCTAACAGGAAGGATAAAGATGATGAAAGGGAAAGCAAACACAAAGATAGTAAAGATGACAGAAGCTACCGATGGAATAGAGACTACAAGGGAAAAGGTAAGAAATCTTGTTACATTGCTGAAAAAGAGACTGACACTGATAGTGATGATTTTGAAATTGAGGTAGTCTATGTTGCAATGAAAGATGAATCTGATGAGGATGAGAAAACTACATTGATATCCTATGTGAACAAGAATGATAAATGGATTATTGACAGTGGTTGTTCACATCACATGACTAGAGACAAAAATAAGTTTGAGACCCTACATCATTACAGAGGTAAAAGTGTAAAATTTGGTAATGATGCACCATGTCTTGTGAGAGGAAAATGTTTGATTAAATTGACTGATAAGATATCTTGTGAAAATGCATATTGGGTTGACGGTCTTAATTATAATTTGTTAAGTGTTCCTCAACTTAACAAAACTAGTTGCCGAGTGGAATTTCATCACAAGCAAGCTAAAATATTTGATGCTACTGGAGAACTAATTGGAAGTGGTGATTAGACTAGAGGTAATTTGTTCTATCTTGACCTATCTGAAGAAACATGTTTAATTGCACAACTTGATGATATTTGGTTATGACATAAAAGGCTATGTCATGTTAACTTTGAAAATCTAGTAGAGATAAGTAAGAAGAAAAAGGTAAGAGGTCTACATAGATTGAAGAAACCTGAGAATGTGATGTGCAAGGAATGCCAGTTAGGAAAAATGACAAAGTCAAGTTTCAAGAGAAAATCTTTTACTTCTGAAAATATTTTAGATTTTGTTCATACTGACCTTTGTGGACCTATGGGTGTACAAAGTTATTGTGGTGCTAGATACTTTATCTTATTTGTTGATGATCATACTAGGATGATGCATGTGATGTTTCTAAAAGAAAAATCTGAAGCTTTTCAATTCTTTATGTGGTATTTGGCTAAGGTTGAAAAGGAGATAGGTAGGAACCTGAAATGTCTTATATCTGACCGAGGTGGAGAATTTACATTAAATGAATTTAGTTTATTTTGCAATGAGAGAGGAATTAAAAGATAGATGTGATGTAGGAGCATCCTGGGTGTAAGAGCAATCTTGCATCACCCAAAAATATTTCTATTTTTGTATTCAATAAGGGCTATCTTGTGAAGAGTTGCTATTTATGGAAACTTGCTATTTTTAGTAAGTTGGTCATACAATCTCAGAATGTTCTAATTTTACATGTGGAGGTTCATCTTAGTCATATCATCATGCTAGTAAAGTTTCATGGCTAGATTAGGTCTAGTTTTGAAGATATTGAAGATTTTTGGTATTGGTAGTAGGGTACAAAAACTTTGAACTCAGTTTTGAAGGCTTTAAAGGCCATGAATGAGGTAAAAAATTTGGGTGATAGGCACTTGCATGAGTGAAGCCCGTAGAGAACTTCGTGGCCTTTCTGAAATGGGGTTATAAAAGTCAATTGGGTCAACTGGTGATGACTTATGATTTCCAAAAGTCGGGTCACCTGAAATGGTGGAAAATAATTTTCCTTCAAAATTTTTGGTCGGGTTTCAAAAGTTATTTTGAGCCGAATTTGATGTAATAAATTGAAAAATAAAATAATTCTAAGTTTGGTTGGCCCTAAGGGCTAAATTTATGGAACCTTCTTGGGCGGTGGAAAATGCTTATATAAAGAAGGCCCGTAGTGTTGTCTAGGGTATTTCTAGGTAGTAGATCTAGGTATTGATTCGAGGCTTTGTCCTACAAAATATTGTAAGGGAATGCCCATGTGGCTTTGCATATTGTAATTCTAAAAGTTTGTAATTCCACATTTGTGGAGATAATATTCAGCCAATTTTTTGTTCTTACATTTGTTGTTGTTTCTCTATTTCTATTATGTGTTTGTGGTATTAAGGGGAGCACCCTTCATTAAGTGGTATCAGAGTAGGAGTTCCTAAGTGCATGAATAGATTGGTGACTGTGAGGCAGTTTGCATGAGGACTGTGGTTAGGGTTTCAGCACGCATCACAAAAATGCCTCCATGAAGGGAACATGGCAGAAGAGCCGATGTTGTAACACCTGAGGTTAGAGTGCTCCAGAGATAAGTGCGATCATTGCAAAAGGAGATTCATAGAGGAATGAATCTTAATGTTAGAGATGAAAGCGAGGATGAAGCCGAAGAAGAAGATCAAGGAGAAGTCGAAGTTGTGAACCAGGAGGAAGAAAGACTTTTTTAGGCCATTTCCAAGATTGAAAAAAGACCTAAGATTGAGGTTCCTGCATTTTTAGGAAATCTTAACCCAGAGGAGTTGATCGATTGGATTAATGAATGTGAAGAATATTTTGAGTACAAAGATATTGATGATCCTGATAGGGTCAAATTCACAAAGGCCAGACTTAAAGGTCATGTGAAGATGTGGTGGCAAGAGATTCAATTGGAGCAAAATAGAAGAGGGAAAGATAAAATCACAAGATGGGATCGAATGGTGGATAAATTGAAGTGGCAGTTCATTCCTATTGATTATGAGCTTGACCTACTGAAGAAGATGCAAAGTTTGAATCAGGCAGCAAGATCTATTCAGGAGTATACAGAGGAGCTAAATCTGGTTCGAATGAACAGTATTGAAGAGGCATACCAGTTTTCCCTAAAAGTAGAGGAAAAGATGAACAAGAAGTTTGAGAGTAGACAAAATGGAAGAGGTCACGGTGGATGATCTTGTGGACGGTCATATGGAGGCTGAAATGAAGATCCAAAAAATAAGGATGAGGCTAGTAGTAGTCAAAATCAGAGAGGAAACAATTCCAATCCTTTCCAAGATCAGAACAATAGAGAGCAAAGAGGAAGAGGAAGAGGACAAGGTTCAGAAAGAGGAGACTTTCGTGGAACATGTTTTCACTATGGAGAAGAAGGTCATAGGGCATTTGAATGTCCTCAATGCCAAGGAAGGATAGGTAGGAGGAATGAAGGTTAGGCTAGAGTGGCACACATAGATGAAGATGCCAGATCCTCAAATTTTGAAGATGTTGAAAGAGGAGAAATGTTGATTAACAGAAGAGTATTGCTGAGTGGTGAGGATGAACCTAAATAGAGGAGGAGCCTATTTTTCACTAGATGCAAGTGTGAGGGTAAATATTGTGATGTGATTATTGATAGTGGAAGCACTAACAATTTGGTGTCAGAAGAGATGGTGACAAAGTTGAAGCTCAAGAGACAGAAACACCCACATCCATATCGAATTGCCTAGGTGCAGGATGACCACAAATTCATGGTCAGTGAACAGTGCCTAGTAAAGTTCAAGATTGGCGGGTACCATGATGAGGTACTATGTGATATCATACCTATGGATGCATGTCATATGTTGTTGGGTAGGCCATGGCCATTTGACAGATGTACCGCACATGATTTTCATGCAAATACCTATTCCCTGACAAAGGATGGAGTGTGACATAAGCTAAAGCCATTGAAGGAGACCAAAGAAAAGGTATGTGGTAATGTGAGAATAACTTTTGTTGATGGAAGAAAATTCCTAGATGCTATGAGGCATGAGCATGTGTGTTTTTCTTTAATTCCAAAAGCTAGTAAAGAGAAAGTAGAGGATGTACCTGTAGAGGTTGCAGATTTCTTGAATGAGTTTCAGGATATTGTATCTAATAATGTATCTAATGGATTACCACCGGTAAGGAAGATCATTCATTAGATGGATTTGATTCCAAGAGCTAGTTTTCCAAATAAGGCAGCACATAGAATGACACCAGCAGAAAGTGAAGAGTTGAACAGACAAGTACATGAGTTATTGCAGAAGGGGTTGATTCGAGAGAGTCTGAGTCCCTGTGCCATACTAGTGGTATTAGCACCAAAGAAGAATGGAGAATGGAGGATGTGTATAGATTCCAGAGCAATAAACAAGATCACAATCAAGTATAGGTTTCCATTTCCATGAATGGATGATATTATGGATTGTTTGAGTGGAGCTGTGTATTTTTCAAAGATAGATCTGAAGAGTGGATATCACTAGATTCAGATCAGAGAAGGAGATGAATGGAAGACTACCTTCAAGACAAAGGAAGGACTGTATGAGTGGTTAGTCTTGCCTTTTGGGCTAACCAATGCACCGAGCACTTTCATGTGGCTCATGAATGAGGTTCTGAAAGAATTTCTGGGTAAGTTTGTCATTGTTTACCTGGATGATATTTTGATCTTTAGCAAGACATTGGAGGAACATATGATGCATAGTCATATGATTTTTGAGAAGTTAAGAGATGAGAAATTGTTGATTAATTTGAAGAAGTGCAGTTTTGTGAAGAAGGAATTAGTGTATTTGGGATTTGTAGTTTTAGCAGAAGGTCTGAAAATGGATCTAGAGAAAGTACAGGCTATCCTCGAATGGCCTACTCTAAGGAGTGCTATTGAGGTAAGATATCTTCATGGTTTGGCTAGCTTTTATAGAAATTTTATCTAAAATTTTAGTAGTATTTGTGGACCCTTGACTGAAACAATGAGAGGGGATAGAAAAGAGTTCAAGTGGACTCATGGGGAAGATAAGATTTTTAAACTATTGAAACAAAAGGTTACAAAACAACCTATTTTAGCACTTCTAGATTTTAATAAAGTGTTTCAAGTAGACTGTGATGCTAGTGGTACTACAATAGGAGCTGTTATGAGCCAAGAAGGTCAACCTATTGCTTATTTTAGTGAGAGGTTAAATGATGCCAAGAGAAAATATTCTATTTATGATCAGGAATTTTATGCTATAGTTCAGGCATTGAAAAAGTGGAGACACTATCTACTTCCTAAGGAGTTTGTTTTATATACAGATCATCAAGTTTTGCAATATTTGAATAGTCAAGGAAATTTGAATCAAAGACATTTGAAATGGGTTGAGTTTTTGTAGAGTTATACATTTGTTTTGAAACATAGAAGTGGAAAGTCTAACAGGGTTGCAAATGCACTTAGCAGAAGGCAACTATTGCTGATAGAGATGTAGATTGAGGTGGTTGGGTTCAAGGAACTCAAGAATTTGTATCTAGAGGATCCTGATTTTGGCGAAGCTTGGAAATCTTGTAAAGAACCTGTTACTCTAGATAGAATGAAGTGGCTAGATTTCATCATTCAGGCTGATATGCTATTCAAAGGGAGTTAGTTGTACATTTCAAGAAGTTCTATGAGGGAGAATCTCATCAAGGAGAAGCATAGCGGAGGATTGGCTGGAAATTTTGGTCCTGATAAAACCCTTTCTTTGATTAGTGAGAATTATTATTGGCCACAGTTGCAACAAGATGTCAAGAAGTTTGTACAGAGTTGTAGAGTATGTCAAATGGTGAAAGGAGTGAAGCAGAATATAGGGTTGTATTAGCCATTACCTGTACTAGAGAAGCCTTGGGAGGATATCAATATGGACTTTGTTCTTGGTTTGCTAAGGATGCAGCGGGGACATGATTCCATTTTTTTGGTAGTTGACAGATTTTCAAAGATGGCAAATTTTATTCCCTGCAAGAAGACTAATGATGTTTTTCATGTAGCAGAATTGTTTTTCAGAGTAGTGTGACTACATGGTTTGCCAAATACCATAGTTTCAAATCGGGACACTAAGTTTTTGGATATTTCTGGCATACATTATGGAAGGAGTTGAAGATAGATTTGAATTTTAGTTCATCACATCATCCACAAACTGATGGATAGACAGAGATGGTGAATAGAAGTTTGGAAAATTTGCTAAGATGTTTGGTTGGGGATAAGCCAATAGGATGGGATTTGATTTTACCACAGGTAGAATTTGCATACAACAATTCTGTCAATAGGAGCATGGGTAAATCACCATTCCAGATTGTATATGGGAGTAGTCCAAGAAATGCATCTGAGTTGAAAAAGATAGATAAAGGAGAAATAAGTAGTGCTAAAGGTGAGGATTTTGTAGAACATTTGAAGAATATCCATGAGGAGGTGAGGAAGCACATTACCAAGATGAATGTGCAGTATAAGGCTAAGGTAGATGAGAAAAGGAGGCATAAGGAGTTTCAGATTGGAGATGAAGTCATGGTTCATTTGTGGAAGGAAATATTTCTAGTTGGTATATATAACAAGCTAAAAATGAAGAAGTTTGGGCCATGTAGGATACTGAAGAAGCATGATTTGGGAAATGCATATGAGGTAGAATTGCCTACTGAGCTAAATATTTCACTAGTATTTAATGTTTCAGATCTGATAGAGTATCATGAAGGAGGTGTTGAAGATGAGGTTACAACAGCACAGTGGAGTATTCTGGCAACTAGTTCAAATATCAAGGAGATTGAAGACATACTAGATAGTCATGTTGGCAGAAGCACAAGGAACATGACATATGAAGAGTATTTGGTCAAATGGAAAGGATGACCTATTGAAGATTCATCATGGCTAACAAAGGAGGAGGTTAACCATCTTGGTTTTCATCTACATACCTGAGTCAAGATAGGGTCACTTCTAAAATTACCCTAGGTGTCTGATGCAGGAGCATCCTAGGTGTAAGAGCAATCTTGCATCACCCAAAAATATTTCTATTTTTGTATTCAATAAGGGCTATCTTGTGTAGAGCTGCCATTTATGGAAACTTACTATTTTTAGTAAGTTGGTCATATGATCTTGGAATGTTTTGATTTTACATGTGGAGGTTCATCTCAGTCATATCAGCATGCCAATAAAGTTTCATGGCTAGATCAGGTCTAGTTTTGAAGATATTGAAGATTTTCAGTATTGGCAGTAGGGTGCAAAAACTTTGAACTTAGTTTTGAAGGCTTTAGAGGCCCTGGATGAGGTCAAAAATTTGGGTGATAGGCACTTGCACAAGTGAAGCCTATAGAGCGCTTCGTGACCTTTCTAAAATTGGGTTATAATAGTCAATCAGGTCAATTGGTGATGACTTATGGTCTCTAGAAGTCGGGTCACCTGAAATGGCAAAAAATAAATTTCCTTCAAAATTTCTGTTCGGGTTTCAAAAGTTATTTTGAGCCGACTTTGATATAATAAATTAAAAAATAAAATAATTCTAAGTTTGGTCGGCCCTAAGGGCTAAATTTCTAGAACCTTCTCAGGCGGTGGAAAATGCCTATATAAAGAAGGCCCGTAGTGTTGTCTAGGCAAGTTATGGGTATTGATTCGAGACTTTTTCCTACAGAATATTGTAAGGGAATGCCCATGTGGCTTTGCATATTGTAATTCTAAAAGTTTGTAATTACACATTTGTGGAGATAATAAGAAGCCAATTTTCTATTCTTGCATATTGTTGTTGTTTCTTTGTTTCTGTTATGTGTTTGTGGTATTAAGGGGAGCACCCTTCATCAAGATGTCTACACCTAGAACACCTCCATAGAATGGTATAGTAGAAAGGAGAAACAGATCTATCTTGGATTGTGCAAGGACATTGATGATTGAAAAGAATGTAGCATAGAAATATTGGAAAGAAGCTCTTCAAAAGCCAAATTATCTGAACTTCAACTATCAATGATTAACTTGCAACATTTTTCAGTGATCTTACATCTGGTTCTAAACAAATATTTCCTCATAATAGGTTCCTCATCAGTTTCTTCACTCCACAAGATCCTTCTTTGCATGAAGTTTTCACCATGTTGAAGTTCATTAGATAATTCCTCAATTTATTCACAAGCTAAATTATTTTCGCAATTACCTCCAGTCTTCTTTCGAGAGTTACTACATTCAAAAGCTCTATGTCCTTCACCACATTTGTAACAAGTACCTTTAAACCAAGATTTCTCTTCTCTTTTTCCATTATTATTATTCCTAGATTAAACAGTATAGATACCCATAGAATAATTACCTCTTCTACCAATAGGTTCATCTTTCCATCCTTTATCTTGCACTGCATTGTTAGATCTACTACCTTCTCCATAAGTTCTACCTCTACTTCTCTGAAATATACTACCTATTCCTCTCTATCTTTGATCATGTCTTTTTGTCAATTGTTCTTTGGCCTTCAAAGAAAATTGGTATACTTCTTTGACACTATCTATTTTAACATAGTTGATCTCATATTGAATCGATGTCCTCAAGTCATTCATGTATCTAGCCACCTTCTTAACTTCATCATCCACATGTCTAGATTTGATATCCAATTTATGAAATTCCTCAGTATATTCCTTCACACTCATATCCTTTTGTCTCAAATTTTTCATTTTTCTCATCAAAAAAACTTGGTAATCAGCTAGAAGAAACTTCTTCTTCATCTTTCCAAGCATCTTCATCCATGTCTTCATCTTTTCTTTTCCTCTCTTCTATCTCTCAGTTTACAAATGATCCAACCAAAGAGATGCATGACTTTTCAACTTTGTGACTTCTATCTTAACCTTCTTATTATCAGGAGTACCTTCATAATCAAATTATTTATCCATCTTAGAGATCCAATCCAAAAGTGCATTGGTCTCAAGTCTTCGATTAGCAGACTTATCTCCAACTAAACATCTCAACAAGTTTCCCAAACTTTTTTTCACAAATTCAGTCTATCCATCTATCTGAGGGTGAAATGTAGAACTAAACTTCAATTCTGTATTCATCTTTTTCCAAAGAGTTTTCCAAAAAGTGACCAGTAAACTTAGTATCTCTGTTTGAAATAATAAATTTAGGCAAACCATGCAATCTTACCACTTCCTTGAAAAATAATTCAACTACATGTAATGCATTAGATGTCTTCTTACAAGGTATGAAATGAGCCATCTTAGAAAATATGTCAACCACTACCAAAATAGAATCATTACCTCTCTGAGTTTTGGGAAATCCAAGAACAAAGTCCATATTCACATCTTCCCAAGGTCTATCATGTACAGGAAAAGGTGTATACAACCCTAAATTCTGACTAGTTCCTTTTGTTATTTGGCAAATTCTGCAACGTTTAACCATTATTTGTACATCTCTATAAATATGTGGCCAAAAGTATCTTTTTGAAATCAGTTTCATAGTCTTATCAATCCCAAAACATCCATCAAGTCCACCAATATGTTTCTCCTTTATTATGTTCTCTCTCATAGATCCTCTAGGTATGCACAATTGAACTCATTTAAACAACATGTCTTCTTGAATGAAATAATCAGTCCACTTATCACTCATTGTTTGTTCCTTACAAGATTTCTAAGGCTCTACAAAATCCAGGTCAATTTCATACAAATACTTCAAATGATCAAAACCAAGTATCCCAACTCTCATTCTGTCAGCAAATTTATTCTTCGGCTCAAAGCATCAACAACTTTATTTAACTATCCACTTTTATGCTTCAATGAAAAGGAAAACTTCTGCAAGAACTCAACCCACTTCATATGTCTTTGATTCAATTTATTTTGACTTCCCAAATACTATAAAGCTTTATGGTCAGTATACAACACAAAATCTTTAGGCAGAAAATAATGTCTCTATATGCAATTTAGATGTCTAATTACTAGAAATGAAATACGAACTATTCTAAGCTACTAAATTAATCTAAAGCAAACACAATGAAGATTACAATAACCAAATAAAATTAAAACAAAGTTTTACCTTCACCTACCATGTACCTTGTCTCCATTTCCCTTCTAGCCTTGATTCCTTGGATGTGTTGAGCTCTCAAATTTCCAAATGAAGCTCCTTGCCCAAGATGTGACCAAAGTGTGGAGATTGAGTGATTTGTATGCAAAATGGCTTAAAAGCTTAATTATGCAACTAATGGATAATTGGATAAAAACGGCTCACAAATGATATGAATTGCTTGATTGCTTTGAACATTTGAATGTCTGGATGCTAGAATGCTTATATGCTTGAAATTTACTATTTCTATTAGGCTCACAAAGGAAGAATGATGCTCCTTTTATAGGTTTTTTGATGACTCAAGCCTAGGTGGCACAATCCTAGGTTGGAGATTGAAAGGTGGAAGATCCTAGTGCTATGATTGATTTGGTTGAAGGGGTTGAGAGAAAGGGGGATGTAGTTGGAATGTGAGAGGAAGAATAGGGAGGATGTTTCTCCTACATTGACATGGAAGAGAAGGTGCAAGAGAAAGACACATGTCAAGCATCTCACAAAGACCATTGAGAGGAAGGGTGAATGACCTTTTCCTCATGAGGACTCTTGGTACAAGTGTCCCATGAGTCACCTTTGACTCCTTGAGGTGGCTTAAGAATCTCCTTAGGAATAGGGATTACTTCTTGACTTAGTTTAGAGGAAGACATGTGGTCATGAGACCAAGTCTTATGAGGCCACATAGCCCTTAAAAATAGGACGTGTGTGTGAGGATAATGATATATTAATAATTAATCAAAATTAATTATTTTAGCCAAGGTGATGTGTCAGGTGACTAGGTCTATGAGGTGGACTAGGGGTCTTAGTCATATTAGTGATTGTGTAATTGGTTATTTAATTAAATCACTTTAATAAGACTAATTTAGAGGACTTAGGATAAGAAGAATAGCTATAGTGAATTTATCAAATAAATTGAATAATTTATTTAATAATAGAAGAAATAAATACTAATTAAATAATAAATATTTAATTAATTCATCAAGTCAATATTAATTAAATAATAAATATTTAATTAATTAATCAAGTCATTTTTTAGTGATGCATTTTCCCCCTCTTTGTAATAATGTGTTGGTCACACTGTTTCAAAGAAAAATTAAGCATTTTGCCCCTCCCCTGATAATGTCTCAGATGAAAGTGACCTATGCAGGCCCCCTCGAGAGATTGATTAACAAAAAAATATTTTATTTTTATGATATATTTTTGTGTAATTATTTATTTTTTTGTTGACAATCAATCTCACGAAAATATTCAGAAGAAATGTTTGTGAAAATGAGGTGAATAGGAGAAGTAATTTAGGTAGGGTCCACATATAAGAAAAATAGGTCTAGAGGCTATATATAGGGCCAAAGGGTCCACTATAGGGTCATTGTTTACACATGGCATTTAGAGATTGGAGCTTGGAGAGAGAAGTGAGTAGAGTTGATATGATCTTGTTCCCACTATTAGATCATTGATTTGAGAGGGTCAGATGTTTCAAGAGACTGCCAGATTCTGGAGAGTTGGTAGGGGACTCAATCCTCTTAGTCAATTTGATGAATTTTTCATGATTTAATCAGATTTATAGCATGTTTAGGTTAAATTGAATCATAGGTTAGTTAAGAAACAAAATTCATAGGTGAAGAACAAATACACAGGTGCGGTGCATGTATGCACAGTTACGACACATGTATGTGTAGCAACTGGTAGCATTCGCGCAGAAAACTGCTAGTTCTGTGCATCCATGTGGGGTAGTTGCGCATTCATGCTTAGAAGATTTCTGGTTGCACATTTGTGACATAAATGTACACAAAAGTGATCTGGCACATTTGTAAAAATGTCTGGTGCATTTAGTTAGGGTAATTGCACATTTGTCGATTCTACGTAAATATTAGGGGGTTTTGCACAAACACTTTTCTATGTTGTGCATTTTTTTTGGATGGTATAATTTGGAAAATTAGAAGGTCAATTAGGTCAAACTTGATATCGAGAGGCTCATATGATCTATTGGGTTGGATTTTAGATCGATTGTAGTCAAGATAGGTAACATTGTAGCATGGCCAATAGTTAACCTTTCTGATTTTAGATAATTGATAGAATTATCTATTTGTACATGTGATAAACATGTGTTCGATTAATAGGATAGGATAGGATAGATAGATAGATCAGTTTGATAAAAAATTGATAGTTTGATTGTTTGATTATTATGATAGAGAACATTACTGACATTCTGATGTCACGAGAGAGATATCTTGTGACTTAGAGTCTAAGGCCAGGGCTGTCAAAGACTGACAGGCTTCTGATTGGGGTGACTGGATTGTACCATATTATTTACACATCCAAGATTCAGGTGAACCTAGAGATGCTTATGATACTTGCAGAGAGATGGCACTCGAAGATGAGTATCTTTCATCTCCCAATAGGAGAGATGACTATCACACTAGAGGATGTGTATCACATCCTATGACTACGTATTACTGGAGAGCTTGTGCAGTATGACAGACATGGTGCCTTGGCAAAGTGTAGAGTAGTCTTCGGTGACGATGACATAGAGGAGTCGAATATTAGATGGGAGGACATGGTGTATTTGTATGAGCCTCTCCCTATTGTTTTGGCCAGTGCGATCGGTGGCTGTGTTTTCCCAAATTGTCAATCATAGGACTTCGTAGTTGGATGGTGTCACACACTTCAAAGGATGATAGAGGATGGGACCCATTTTTCTTGGGGAGTGTATCTGTTAGCGCATCTATATCATGATTTACATCAAGTGGTGTATCATAGAGGAGAATCACTATCAGGTGGAGTTTGTGTGTGTGAAAATTGTACCTGATCTGTAGACACAACACTCAGTAAAACATTAGAGGTTAGCTATAATCAAAATCTTACAAAATTGAAATCTACCTAACCAAGTGATTTATTGCCTTCTAATAGGTGCGAGATTAATGTTCTCAGATTGTAATCGAGATCAGTGACCTAGATGACACCTAAATGAAGGATTTGAATGCAAAAGATAGATATGAAATTGAATGCAATTAATCTATATTTTTGATATTTTCTATGCAATAAGAATGATAAAAACTGATATGAATCTATGCTAGATGAAATTGATATGCTATGAATTGATCTATCTAACAATGATATGCAAAGCTATGAAATTCTATGCTATGATATGAAAAATATGCAATTGAAATTGATCTCACAAAGCTTTGAATTCGCAAGTTGATTCTTTCAAGCTCCAATTATGCAAATTATCCAAATTTGATATGCTATGATTCCTGTAGAGTAAGTTTGCAATTTACGAGATGATTGAGAGATGAATTATGAAGAGATGAGCCTTGTTTTTATAGAAATCCAAGGCTTTGGAGGTGCATGGGAAAAAAAGCCATAAATCACTCAAATAACTCAGGTTGATTTTTGAGTTATTTTTAAATAAAGGATAATTAACTCACAAAAACATGCAAAAGCTAAGTTTTAACTAAAAATAGAGTTTAGCTTTAATTGATAATTGATAGTTGTCTGCTTTTATGATTGTGCATGTTTTATTTATGAATTAATTTAATAATAAAGTGATTTATTTCCAACTTAACTGCTTTTAAAAATAAAACAATTGATTTATGGGTTAATCAATTATTTAATCAAACTTTTATTAAAAACTCTATTATTAAATAATGACAACTTGCTTTAATTAATTAAATAAGAATTTAATCAATTATTCCTATGATATTTTGATTTATTGTCAAAATTAAATAATACAATTAATAATAGATAGAATTAAATTTAATTAAACAATTAAGTGGCAAGATATTAAATCTAATTAATTAAATATAAAAATATTCAATTAATCAAGCTTTAGGATAAATGTGATTTATTGCCAAATAATTATAAAATTAAAGATAATTATGATGATTAGGAATATTACTAGGAATATTCCCCGATGCAGAATTTAAGATAATCAATTATGATTCGATGATGTTTAGATGTGCCTTAGGTTAGGACTTCGATGTCGATTTTGTTGGATTTGTCGATGTAGGAGGTTAATGAACATATAGCCCATTTTTGGGGTATTACATTTTGCCCCTCTTTGAATTACTGTGCGAAGCGCAGTGGTTTGAAGATAGTCTGTGTTTGATAGAGATATGAAACTGATGTTTGAAATTGATAATTGATATGAGATAGAATTTGATTGATATTGAATTGATATGGAGATAATAGGTCCTGAATGACCAAAGATAATGTTCACTGTAGCAGCAAATGAACCTATGATTGCGAAAAAGTGTCAAAATGCCTGATTCTAAACCTTAGGATTGCAAAGAAGTGAGTGACCCATTCTAGACTCGATTGTCTTAGCAGAACTAGCAGGTATCACATCCAAACCCTTCAGTTGCCGAAGAACCAAGGAAAGAAGACTATGATATGATGGTTGCAAAAACTGATACAGTTTACAAGATTAGGAGAATACCAGATTGATATGGATCTTGATGAATCTGATATGCCCCAAGTGATGATAGATTTGCCTCGAGTGATGAGGACTTTTGATGAATCAGTAAGTAGACATGATTGTTTATCTTGATCCCTGATGAACGATATTGATTTCCAATTTGATTACAGACTTTGAATGATATGCAATACCATGCCCCCTTCGAGATTAAAATTGAAATCTGACAAGAAAAGTCAGTGTTGAGAGTTTAGAAGCATGTTAATTGATTTGAGAAGTGGTTAAACACATCCGATGAATGCATTCTGCATCGTTTAGAGGTCCTGGAGACCAAGGTTGACTAGGTTTGATCATGAGTTGACCATAGTTGACCAAGTTGAAATTTTGATAGTTTGATGTAAGATAATCAGTTAAGTTGAAAAATGGATTTCTACTATGATTGAAGGTTGATTATGCAAGTAGTTGACAATATGAATGATCTCAGATTTTGATTTTGATCCCGAAAAATGATTCTACTTGCTATTTCATTGGAGGAACCTTCGTGTGGGATTCAGCTCTTGTTAGATTGGAAGATGCGAGTGGAGAATCATTTAAGCTTCGAAGTTTATTTAGCCATTGTGAGATCATGCAAACATGCAAAATGCAAAAAGACATGCAAGATGAAATGCAACCTAAGACCTAGGACCTAGTCACTGATCATGTGTCGATTTGTTATCATCATTGAACTTTTAGGTAACCGGATAAATCAATACAATGCCCACTAGCCATGAAACCATAGACATATGAATATCGATTTGTATGTGCAAGAATCAATACAACACCCACTGGTTATACAACCATGGACATATGAATATTGATTTATTTTCAGAATGTTGGATTAGATATAAGCACCAAGGCACAAACGCCAGGATGACATGAATATCATGTCCATTTTGATATAGCAATTTGTATAAGCATCAAAACATAAATGTCATGATGACCTCAATACGCCTTGCATTGCAAACACATCAAACAGTCAAGAGATCATTCTAAATCCAATGTGAATTACCCGTAGTGACCCTTTATCATTCACATCCTTAGGCAAGATCGCGTTCCACGGTAGGAGAAAGAACTTACTTTAAAAAGATAATAGTTAGATCAAACGTCCTTGAATTTTTTGGGTATCAATGGTCGAGGTACACATGGCCATCCAATTCAAGATAGAGGCTCTTACAGTCGGACACCATTTCAATCCAGAATTTCCAAAGTTATTAGATTTCACATACGAGCAGAAAACAAAGAAAAGATTATGCCCCCAGTCATCACTCTCTAAATCCTATAAAGGACATCATCGAAGAGCTCGAAGGGACACAATATGGAAAAATCTCAATGCGAATCAGTAAGCATACAAGGAGATAAAAGCATGAAGCACAGATTGTTTTCAGTTTGAGTTTGATGTTTGATTGCGTTGTTATAGATGCAAAATCCTTTCTGGAGACAAGACTGACTGACTGACTCAAATGAAGCTTCAAAGGACTCTGAGTGGATATGATCCATCTAAGATACATGGGAGACCATAGGATATGACATTGATTGCCCCCAAGTGTTAAACATTGATAGGATACAGACACTTGAGCCGATTGGTGTACAGACTGACCTATTGAAAATAGGATATGTAGAAACAAACTGGGAGATATGTACAAACTAAAGCAAGACTGAAAGCTGGGAAAGACCAAGATTGTGCTGATAAATGGAGCATTTTGGAACAAGTGGCACCCATTTGCCAGGTTTTCACCATTTTGGCAGAGATTCTATTTTTGCTACCAAGGCGCCTGTTTCCAGGTTTTCACCAAGGCACTTTTTCTCTATTTTTCATTTTTTTGTATTTTTCATTTTTCAATTTTTTTTTTCATTTTTTTCAATTTTTTTGTACTTTTGATATTTTCTAATTTTTTTTGAATTTTTGATATTTTCTAATTTTATTTTTTTTGAATCATCAAGGTGCCTATTGCTAGGTTTTCACCAAGATGTTCATTTTTTCAGGACTTTTTCCGATTTTTAAGAGTTTTTTCAGGACATTTACCAAGCACTCAATGCCTTAGGCATAGAATTTCTTCAGATGGAGAACGTTGATTGGTTCTCGGAGCTGTTCTCCTTCAGTCATTGAGAGTTGATAGGCACCATAGCCAAAAGTAGCAGTGATAACAAAGGGACCCAGCCAGTTGGGTTCGAACTTCCCCTTGCGTTCTCGATGTGATTGATTTTTAGGATTTTCTCTCAACACTAGATCACGAACCTGAAATTCTCTATGTCTAACTTTCTTGTTGTAGCCTCTAGACATTCTTTTCTGATACACTCTGAGATGATCATACGCTGCTTGTCTGCGCTTATCTAGTAATTCCAGTTCTTGTAACCTAGACACTCTGTAGTCTTCATCAGTGACAAGTCCATGCATTCTGATTCTAAGTGATGGGATTTCAACCTCAATAGGCAGTACCGCTTCAGACCCATAAACTAAAGCGAAAGGTGTAGCCCCTGTAGGCATTCTGATACTAGTTCTATATGCCCAGAGAGCTGGATTGATCATGAGATGCCAGTCTCTTCTTGTTTTATTCACTATTCTGTGCAAGATCTTCAGGAGATTTTTGTTTGAAGCCTCAGCTTGTCCATTCCCTTGAGGATAGTAAATAGAAGACCAATGTTGTGTAATCTTGAATTTAGCACATAAGTCATCTAGATCCTTATTTTTGAATTGTCCCCCGTTATCTATGATTATAGAGTGAGGGATCCCATATCTGCAAATGATGTAGTTCAGGATGAACATAGAGATCTATTTCCCCATTGCTTGTGTTAGAGGAACTGCTTCTACCCATTTTGTAAAATAATTTGTGGCTGTGATTATATGGGTATGTCCATTAGAAGAGTATGGATGGATAGCACCTATGAGATCAAATGCCCATTATTGAAAAGGCCATTGTGTAGTAAAGGGAATCAGATCTCTCCTTGGAGCATGAAGCAAGTTGCCATGTACTTGACACTGTTGACAGTTTTTAGCAAATTTAATAGCCTCTTTCTCCATTTCAGGCCAATAGTGCCCAGCCCTAATAAGTTTTTGAGCTAAGGTTAAACCGTTTGAGTGTGACCCACATATACCCTCGTGGACTTCCTCTAATGCACATTGAGACTCTTCCCGTTCTAAACATCTAAGTAGTGTACCATCTAGACCTCATTTGTATAGATCATTACCAATGATGACATATCGGGATGCGGATCGGATAAGGTTTCATTTCTCAAAATGGTTAAAGGACTCAAGGATGATTTGGTCATGGAGATAGGAGAATAGATTTTTGTAGCGGGATGAGTCATAACCTACAGCGGTGCAGATCATGTGGGTTTCAGGGGAGTCATATGCAGGATAGGATAGGGCTTCCACCAGAAACTCATAGCGTAGCTCATGTTCAGGCTACTGTAAGAGAGTAGATAGTGTCACCATTGCATCGGCAGCCTTATTCTCCGTTCTGGGTATTTGCTCAAATGTGATAGAGATGAAGTATTTCTTTAAATCATCTACCATTCTCTTGTAAGGAATGAGCTTTTCATCTTTGGTTTGGTACACATCATTGACTTGATGGATAACTAATTGTGAGTCTCCATGGATGTGCATCTCTGTAACTTTCCACTGTATTGCCATTTTCATACCATTGAGAAGTGCCTCATATTTAGCAATATTGTTTGTGCAAGGAAACTTTAGTCTGAATGCTTTGGGTATCGAGTATCCTTGAGTAGTGATGAACAATATGCCTGCTCCAGATCCATTTTGTGTGTAGGAGCCATCAAAGAATAACCGCCATGCTCTAGAAGAGAGGTGCATGATAGAGGAATTGGGAAATTCCATTTGCATGGGTGTATCATCAAACATGGGTGCATCTGCTAGTTGATCAGCAATAACTTGACCTTTTATAGCTTTTCTTTCAACATATTCAATATCAAATTCGCTTAGAAGCATGACCCATTTAGCTAGTCTACCGGTGAGGGCCGCCTTGCTTAGTAGGTATTTCAGTGGATCAATTTTTTCTACTAGATGCGTGGTATGAGCTAACATATAGTGTCTCAGTTTCTGTGATGCAAAGATCATGGCTAGACATGCCTTCTCTATCATTGAGTAGTTTTTCTCATAGGCCACTAAAGTTCTACTGATATAGTAGATGGCTCTTTCTTTCTTGTCTTCATCATGTTGCGCTAGCAATGCCCCCAGTGATGTGGCTGTTGCAGAGACATACAAGATCAATGGCTTCCCATGAATAGGAGGCATCAAGATAGGCGGATTTGATAGATACTTCTTGATATGGTTAAAGTTGTTCTCACATTCTTCATTCCATGCAAAGGTCACGCCTTTATGTAATGTTTTTGTAAAAGGTTGTGATATGTCAGCTAAATGTGATATGAATTTTCTAATGGACTGTACTCTCCCTTGCAACATCCTCATTTGACTGATATTTATGGGAGGTTGCATCTCTATTATAGCCTTGACTTTAGCCGGATCAACTTCAATGCCTTTCTTTGAAACTATGTATCCTAAGAGCTTTCCAGAAGTGACACCAAAAGCACACTTCTTAGGATTTAGTCAGAGACTAAACTGTTTCATTCTGTCTAGGATCATGCTCAGGTCTATTAGATGTTTAGTTCTAATCATGGATTTTGCCAAGGTATCATCCATGTAATCCTCCATTGTTTTATGCATCATATCATGAAAAATAGATGTCATTGCTCTTTGATATGTAGCTCCAGCATTTTTGAGTCTGAATGGCATAACATTCCAATAGAAGGTTCCCCACGCATATGTGAATGCAGTTTTCTCTTGGTCTTCTAGAGCAATTTTGATTTGGTTGTATCCAGAAAAACCATCGATAAGGGAATACATTTCATAGCCCGCAGTCATGTCCACTATCATATCAATGTTAGGTAGTGGAAAGTCATCCTTAGGGCATGCTCTGTTCACATCTCTAAAGTCCGTGCACACTCTGATTGAACCATCTGGTTTTGAAATAGGTACAATGTTAGAGATCCACTCAGCATAGTCTATGACATGGATGAATCCAGCTTTTAGGAGTTTTTCTAGTTCTGCTTTGACTAAGAGTGCAACACGAGGATGCATCTTTCTTAGTTTTTGTTTGATTGGTTTTACTCCAGGAGCAATGGATAGATGGTGCATAATGAGATTAGGATCCAATCCTGGCATATCTAAATATTTCCATGCAAAGTTGATCTTTTTGTCTGATAAGAATGTAGTGAATTTCTGTTTCTCTTCTTCTGATAGAGATTGTGCTACATGTACCAATTGTGGTTCCTCTGTTGTACCCAAATTGATGGATTGAGTTGGCTCAATCAGAACTGGAGATCTATCTTGTAAATGACTTAGAAGGACATCAAATATCTCATCCTTAGGCACCTCAGAGAGGTTTTCACCTTCAGCTACGTCTTTTCTTTTTACTTTTGTCAGTTCTGAGACTGCCACAAAGTGGTTTTCACCCTCAGAACTCTTTTTCTTTTTCCTTTTACTCTTGTTTTTTTGACTAAGATATTTGATGTTTGACTTGGTCATGCTGACGCTCGGTTCACTGATGGAAGTCCTCATAGGCTCGACTGCATTGAGGTAACAAGCAAGGGCATAGTCACTGGAAAAGGTGTAAACACCATGGCTTGGGTTTGTGGAAGTTTGGTCGATAAGATCAGGGCATTGGATAGTTAAAGTGGGAAAGGCTTGGGATATGGTGTTCACGGATGGGGATATGTCATCATTGGTCCTAACCCAATGCTCAAGTTCAAAGGTGATATTACAGCTCAAAATGTTCAATTCGTGAATAGGCTCAACATCATCATGGGAGTCCTCTTCAGCCATAGGTGGATCTGACATGTTAAGTTCATTGTTTCGCTCTAGACCTACGTTGGGTTGAGATACATATTGGTGAATAACATCAATATATTTCTCTATTATAAGCTCATTTTCTTCTGGAATGGCACCCCATTCATAGTCATTTGACTCAGCTTCTGATTCAGGATCTCTAGGAAATCTTAGAAAATGTGTGAAATCAGGATGAATACCCCAAGAAGGATTACCCTCAGTTTCTGACTTGAATTCATATTCATGGGAATCAGTGTCAGAATAACTACCCCCTTCTTCTTGATCAGTTTGATCACCTTTGAGATTGGTTGGTTCTTGTGGTGCAACCATCTCTTGCACTACAGTAGGTTCTTGTGTTTCTACTACATTAATTCTTTTGATAGGATCATCTGTATCATCAAGAAGATCTTTGATCTCTTTAGGCAATTTTTCATAGGGGATAAGCTCAGAGCTATCTGAATCATCATCAGAGGGTTCTATTTCTTCTTTCTTAAGAAGGGTTTCTCCTGGTGCAATTTGTTCTATGACATGAGAACAACCACCTTTGAGATGATAGGGTTTCTTCTTAAACCCTAAGCCACCAGTATCTTTTTTGGCTCTACCAATATGTGAAATGGGTGTCACAAGACCCTTTCCACTGATTCCTAAGGTCCTTGACCGGAATATCCCATCTTGGCTATCAATTTGTTTCCCAGACCATATGAATTAGAAGGGATTGTAGGTGCTATAGATTCACTAGGTTGAACAATTTTGGATTCAGAATCATCGTTGTATAGCCATGCAAGCATAGCTTCATCTTCTTCAAATTCTTGTTTGGATACTTGCTCCGCTACAAAATTTCTTTTGTATGCTTCCATAGGTTCCATAGGTTCTGATTTAGATTGCTTCAAAGATTGTCCATATGACTTGGGCGAGATAGGGAGAGATGTCAGAGACAAGACTAGCTCTATAGTGTATTCTCCCATCCCATTTTCTTTGATATTGATCTCTTTAGCAATGTCTTCCATCTTGGATGTGGAAGGCACATTTTGTTGCTTGATGGAAGATTCTCTATTATTAGGTACAAGCTTATCAACACTTTCCTTCAATGTATTACAAGTTGTACTCAGATCTGCTGGGATAGTAACTTCTACCCCTTCATAGGGAAATTTCAAGCATTGATGGTACGTAGAAGGGATGGCTTGCATTTCATGGATCCAGGGTCTCCCTAGAAGGATATTGTAAGCCAATGGTAGATCAAGCACCTGACATGTGGTATCTTTGATGACCGGACCCACTCGGATGGGTAAGACAATGGTGCCTTTAGAAGCTCTTTCTTGTTCATCATAGGCTTTTATGGTGATCTTCTTTCGAGGATCAATAGCCATCTCTGAGAATCCCAACTGTGTGATTAAGCTGTAAGAACAAATGTTGAGGCCTGTGCCCCCATCTATCAACACACGTTTGACTCGACGGTTTTGGATCAAGACTTCTATGTGCAAGGGCTGATTATGTGGGTGACTTAGGGAGTTGTCATCTTCCTCTGAAAAGGAGATATATTGTGGAGACATTAGATGACCAACCATAGTCTGGACCCTGTCTAGATCTAGATCATCAGGAACATTAGAGCTGAGCAAAGTTTTGTCTAGGATATCTTTGTGAGCTAGAGATATTTGAAGTAACTCAAACATAGAGATTTTGGCATTGGTATGTTGGAGTTGTTGGACGATGCTGTAAGATGTAGGTCTTGTATCCTTTGGATTGGAAGATTTTGAGGCAACCTTCTGTTTAGAAGCAGATGTGAGATTGAAAGGTATCTTAGGGACATTAGATGAACTTGGTGTTTGTCCTTTTAGATGAGCCTGAGCTTGTGATCTGGTAACCACATTAGCTGAGGAATGATTTCTATCTCTTCATACAATCATGATGACATTGCAGCTCTCAGAGAGATATGGTTCAACCATATTGATGACAGCATTGTTTCCAGGGTAGGCATAGTTGACTTTTGCCCCCATGTTAGTCTGAGAAGTGGAAACTCCCTTGCCATGTTATGGAAATGGTTCTGTAAATGCTGTGTGATCATTATTGCTGGTAGGATTATCGATCATGATGTCCCCTTGATCTATCAAGTCTTGAAGGGTATGCTTCAAGTGGAAGCATCCATTAGTTCTGTGGCCTTTAGTCTAATGGAAAGCACAGAATGCATTATCTTTCCACCAATATGGTTTTGGATCTGGATCAGGGTTTCAGATTGGTGGTAAAGAGATCATGTTATCAGTTATCAGGGTTCTCAGGGTAGATTCCAAAGATTCTCCCAGGGGAGTAAACTTTCATTTATTATCCCATCGTTTGAATGGCTTCTTTGGAGATGGTTCAGCAGATTTTTGCTTTGAAGCTTCAATGGCTTTGGTTGCAAGGGTGAGATTGTAGGCCAGTGCCTTTGATGGGGTGCAGATAGTGTCAACAACACCATCAGAGACGATACCTTTGTTTCTATTCCAGCTCTTGTTTTTATCTTTTGAGCTAGATCCAGATTCAGACTTGTCCTTTTGAAGTGTGATTTCTCCTTTCTTGACAAGTACTTTCTCAATCTTGATTACATTATCCACCATTTTATCAAAAGATACATGATCTTGCATTTGTAATGGATAATTGAGTTCTGGAACAAGGTTATTGATAAAGATTTCAAGTTTCTCCATTTCGGGAATTTGTCTAGCATATAGAGAGAACTTCTTTCTCCACCTCTTGAGGAAAGTTAGGAATGATTCCCCTGGATATTGCTTGAGGTTACAGATATCGATCATGGTGACCAAATGTTGAATATTGTAGGAATATTATTGATAAAACAATTTAATCAATTCCTCAAAAGTTTTGATCGTAGAAGGTAATCTTGAAAACCACTGAATGGATGCTCCTCCCAAGGATCTAGGAAAAATATGCATTAGATAAGTCGGTTCATGCATGAATTCCATGGATTGCATATAGAACTCTCTGACATGATCTTGAGGATCAGAGTGTCCATCATGTTTGTCATACTTTGGTATCTCCACTCTTGTTGGGAATGGTGGCATATACAAGTTTTTGTCGAACGGGAAAGGACATAGGGCCTCCATGGAGAACTCCTTGGGTTCCTTCTCCTTCTTAAGATTGTTAAATTCAACTTGTATAGCATGCATCTATTTTGTCATAGCTGTGAGTGGAGTTTCTTCCTCATGTGTGATTATATCATCAACATTAAAGTTGGGAGGAAGCTTAGTCCCTTCCTGGGCTAATTGTAAAAAGTATGCCTCTCTATCCACTTTCAAGAAATGCCTCATCATTCTCTGGAATTCATCGTCATTCTGACATCGATGGATTTCAGAGGGGGTAGGTTCTTGGTTGGCATTATGTTGAGAATGGTGTCCTTGGGACCCTCCTCCTAAAGAACCATGGTTTGTCCCTGCTTGAGACATGGTAGGAGTTTTTGAACTCCCTGGAACAGATTGAGGAGGAGTTTTCTGGTTACCTCTATGAGTTGATAAAGGAGGTATGTAACCAGTTTTCAATCAAAATTTACCGAGACCGTCATCTTCATAGATACCTGACTTGATGAGTTGTTCAAGAGTTGGACCTGGGGTATTGGTCAAAAGTAAGTTCTGAGATGTTTCTTCTGATTTTTTGTGTGAAGAAGCTCTAGTCTCCACCATTAACTTTGAATGAAACAGAAGAAAAGGATGAAGACAATTGAAGAACAATTTGATTCGAGAAAATCGGATGACGCAACCTTGTCAAGATTATGATAGTTTTGAAGATCTGATGAGATGTGGGTGAAGGAAACTGTGCCCTGGATGTATGGGATAGATCGCCCAAAAGATAGCGGACACGAGTTCTCAACACTTAGTCTATTTTTGAAGATTGATTGAAGATTGATAGTTATGACAAGGTTTTGACATGAGATAAAAAGGACTCAAATTGATCAAATAGAAGACTAGATCGGATTCAAAAGATCAAACTCAAAAAATGGTAGAATGCTCAATAGCTACTGCTCTGTTCCTGACACAATGATATTTTTGACAGATTCTAGAACTAGGTTGGAAACATTGGATATCTTGCAATTTGACAATTTCTGACAACTCTCTCAAATTTTTCCAAATGACACTCTGCAGACTCATACGACACTGGGTAGTCTATGAAACGACAGTTGCTAAACTCGTACGACAGTTGGGTAGAAATGAAATGACAGTTGTAAAACTCGTATGACAGTTGGGTAGCAATGAAATGACAGTTGTAAATATCATACGACAGTTGCTAATAGGATTTTGACTTCCTTGGATTTGCTGGCATGAAAACTCGTACGACACTGGGTTCTCAATCGTACGACAGATGGGCAATACTGAAATGACACTTGACAAAACTCGTATGAGTTTTGACTTTCTAAAACAACTTTTGACTCCAGAAAGAATTTACGTCAATTTTTGCAAAATTTAAGGTCTTCAGTTCTGGATTGTTTGCAAATTGTACTGTCCAGATTTTGAAGGTTATACCAGATTTGATCATTTTTAATAGCCAAGTAGATAAACAAGCATGCAGAACAGCAAGCAAGTGATTCCAAGCACGTCTAAAAATAATGAACAAGGGCAAAAGCAACCTTGCGCATGAACAATCAAGTGACCAAATTGTGCTAATCCCTGAGAGTACTAATTGTGTATATTCTGAAAAGTTTTGCAATAACACACATATACTTGAAAGTGAAAAATTGGCCTCTCTAGGGTTTTTAGTAATGGTTTGACTCTGCAACTTTTATGATTCAAAGGGGTGAACTCCAATCCCGGTGCACCAGGGTTTTGACATAGTCCAAGAACTTAATCTTCAAGAGCTACTAGGGAGATCTGACAACCCAACAATGAACCATACCCGTGGAGATTTCTTCCATAAGGACATTTATATAGCGGCTGTCACTACCATGGTGAAAATGGCTATTACCACTTGAGGTTCTGTCAACGCAGTTTGCCCTATGAAGGGATTGTCCACTATGGTTAACCCTCTCTAAAGGTGACTCATAGATTCGAGGTTTTGACACCTCTTCACTTTTAACCCAAACAAAGCAAGCAGATTAATCCGACACGCTAAGACAAAGTTCTGTCCCACCAAGGTCTGTGATATCAACTCCACATGATCTATCAAACTCTCCAGGAAGAGAATGTATCAATCAATAAGAGAAGATGCACTTACCAATTTTGATTCACCAAAGCTCATGATGTCAACCCCACATGATCTATCAACCTCTCCGGAGAGAGAATGTGTCGATCAATAAGAGAAGACTCACTAACCAAGTTGAATGTGAAATGCACTAAGTATCCTCCCTACCTACAAGGATTCTATCATCAAGGAAGGATTTCGTTAGGAATCCAATCTCTCAAGAATCACGAATAGTGTTCATAGGGCCTAATTACTATGTGAGCACAGATATATTCCCGAAAGCAAATCTACCAAAAGCATCCAAAAAGTAGAAAGAGGAACACTTAACGCTTAAAAAAAATATGAGATGAGTCCACAAGGTGGAACACTTAACACCTCACACAAGCTGAAAATGAGTCCACAATTTAGAAAACAAGTGAGTTCCTAAAAGCACAAAAGGGTTTCCAAGTGGAACACTTAACGCTTCTGTCCTATTGACCCCTCCCCTTTATGGCGCTGAGATTGCAACCACGGGGTGGAAATGAGGGGCCAACAGATTAGCAAGTTCAATAACCCAAGATAGCAATCAAGATCAATCACAAATATTCTAAGACTACTTAATGAATCCTTAAGGGTTCACAACCTAGTATCAATTATGCAAGTGTGTAGAAATAGATCAAAAGCATGAAAAGATGCACACAAGCTTGACACATAAGAGATTTATTTTAAGTCCCAAATTGAAATGTTATTAGATGAAGGAGAATACCTGGGATCCTTGCAATGTGCTTAGTAGATTTTACCTAATTTTTAGCAATTTTTGTTGAGCTTTACTATGCAAGCAAGCTACGAACTCTCCAACAAGCCAACAAGCAAACAAGATATGCAAGGTATATTCAACTTATGAAAACCCTAGGGTTAGATCTAAAAATCAATTATTGGGAGCAATAACGACCAAAAATTAATCCAAATGACAACTCATATCATGCATTGAATCATATGAAAAATAAGTGCATACCCATCACAAAATTTTAATTTTTTTGCACTGCATTTGACCTAGTCAACAAGATCTAATTTTTTTGATATGATTTTGGCCACAAAAATAGAAATTTAGAATAGAGACCCCTACTAAAAAATAGAGAGATTTCCAAAAATGTAAAATTTTTAGAAAAATCTCTTCATTTGTGCCCTAGAGACCCGTTTTATCAAAACAGACCAATTTTTGTAAATTAACTATTTGAGCTATGATATTATGTCCAAATTTAAAACACAAAGAATAGACCCGCTATATAATTTAAAGAGATTTCCGAAAATATAAAAATTTCTAAAAAATATGCTAATTTGCGTCAGATATTAATTTTTCTAAAATTTAAAGAAAAAATTATTAAAAATTCAAAACATCTCAAAAAATTCTAAATTTTTTACTGTAGCTTTCCTGACATGTCACCAACCTGCCAAAAAAAGTTCAAACCAAAATTCTAAGCCGTTTGGGAGATAAAATTAAATCTTGGAAACTTTGGGGTTTTAGCTCCCAAAAAAATCAAAACCAGCATGCAAAGGTGGGTTGCCCCATGGTGGGTGCCAGAAATGTGTGTGTGAAAATTGTACTTGATCTATAGACACAACACTCAGTAAAACATTAGAGGTTAGCTATAATCAAAATCGTGCAAAATTGAAATCTACCTAACCAAGCGATTTACTGCCTTCTAATAGGTGCGAAATTAATGTTCTCAGATTGTAATCGAGATCAGTGACCTAGAGGACACCTAAATGAAGGATTTGAATGCAAAAGATGGATATGAAATTGAATGCAATTAATCTATATTTTTGATATTTTCTATGCAATAAGAATGATAAAAACTGATATGAATCTATGCTAGATGAAATTGATATGCTATGAATTGATCTATCTAACAATGATATGCAAAGCTATGAAATTCTATGCTATGATATGAAAAATATGCAATTGAAATTGATCTCACAAAGCTTTGAATTCACAAGTTGATTCTTTCAAGCTCCAATTGTGCAAATTCTCCAAATTTGATATGCTATGATTCCTGTAGAGTAAGTTTGCAATTTGCGAGATGATTGAGAGATGAATTATGAAGAGATGAGCCTTGTTTTTATAGAAATCCAAGGCTTTGGAGGTGCATGGGAAAAAAAGCCATAAATCACTCAAATAACTCAGGTTGATTTTTGAGTTATTTTTAAATAAAGGATAATTAACTCACAAAAACATGCAAAAGCTAAATTTTAACTAAAAATAGAGTTTAGCTTTAATTGATAATTGATAGTTGTCTGCTTTTATGATTGTGCATGTTTTATTTATGAATTAATTTAATAATAAAGTGATTTATTTCCAACTTAACTGCTTTTAAAAATAAAACAATTGATTATGGGTTAATCAATTATTTAATCAAACTTTTATTAAAAACTATATTATTAAATAATGACAACTTGCTTTAATTAATTAAATAAGAATTTAATCAATTATTCCTATGATATTTTGATTTATTGTCAAAATTAAATAATATAATTAATAATAGATAGAATTAAATTTAATTAAACAATTAAGTGGCAAGATATTAAATCTAATTAATTAAATATAAAAATATTCAATTAATCAAGCTTTAGGATAAATGTGATTTATTGCCAAATAATTATAAAATTAAAGATAATTATGATGATTAGGAATATTACTAGGAATATTCCCCGATGCAGAATTTAAGATAATCAATTATGATTCGATGATGTTTAGATGTGCCTTAGGTTAGGACTTCGATGTCGATTTTGTTGGATTTGTCGATGTAGGAGGTTAATGAACATATAGCCCATTTTTGGGGTATTACAGAGTTACCTTGCTCCATCTTTTGGCATGGGAGCATATTGTTATTACATGACCTACAACTCTGAGATTCTGAGGTGTAGGGAAACCGTACATTTTTCTTTATGCATCGATCCAATATCAGCATAAGCTAGGATGTCTTAAGTTTTTGTGGCATGCATTTGATACTGTTGATGTCGTGATCTAGAGACCCTACCTTGGATGTGAGTCATGGGAGGATGAGCATCATCTCGACTACTATTTTGAGTCCCAATAGTTGATAGGGAGGACACCCTATATTATTGAGAGACAGGTAGTGAGTTGGGTCCTACGATAGTTTGGCAGGATCTAGGGGAGACCACAAGGGGTGACCGAGTTTTCTCATACCCATTAGGAGAGATGAGACTTGGGGCCCATGGTATCTTTTGAGATCACCCAATAGGATTTCTTGGACATGCCATTTCAGGCATGATCCATGAGATAGGGGTTTGTAGACCCAAGCATGACAACAGACTACAAGAGACATCTCAAGGATCATCCATTCCTAAGATTGATTAATCCAATAGAGAGGTCACTACAGAGGGATGCTGGAGAGAGACGCTAAGAAAGGAAATGAGGCCATTATAGGAGAGGTCAAGGGAGAGGTGGAGGTGGTGATGGTGGTCCTGATGAAGGGAGGGGAGAGAGATATGGGCCTTAGATGAGAGGTAGAGGTGTGTGACCATAGGGGTTGATGCCACCCCCTGTAAGAAAGGTGTGGAGCTATCCACCAGTACAGGTTCTTGCAGGTGCCCCAGTATAGATACCATCAGCCACCTTTACATAGGGAGATTTGGCTCCACAAGTACATGTTTAGTACCAGGTCAGATGCCAGTAGGTGCATAGGTGCCAGGACATGATGAGGAAGATGACATACTAGTTTAGGGGAGACTGGTTTAGGGTGGACTACTACAGGGTGACATACAGGATGAGAAGATGCTCAACATGGTAGGAAAAGATGTATATATGTTAGATATTGGTGCCGAGGGTGAGCAGGATGATATGGATATTGGGGATTAGGATCCCTATATACAGAGAGATGTTGCAAAGGAGGAGGACATAGAAATTGATGCATTTCTAGTTAGACTATAAATGACATAGGTATAGGAAGACCGTGTCCCAAGACTGGAGAGACGGGTAGAGAGATTAGAAGTTGAGATCACAAAGGGTAGATAGGAGTGAGATGTCACCATAGAGAAACTGGGGGAGGCCAATGCGCTACTGGATGAGTTAGAGTCCACTAAGACATTGGGACCACATGCATAAAGCCTATAGATTATGATGAGGAACGATATGGAGATCACCTACTAGAAGGAGGCTTATAGACAGGTTGTTCCTAGGGATCAATGGATCGGGAGCTTCAGAGAGATCTCATATGAATTTAGGACAGTTGTGCATCATAGGTAGGGATCTACCGATAGCGGAGGTACATCTTTACGTCCTCCAAGACCACCCTCAGGTTTAGGAGATCCAGTGACAGTAGGACCATCCATTGCATCACATAGATATCAAAAAATTGAGTTTGGAGACAGTGGATCTTAGTTATTTTGTATACACTTTATATCTGTATCATCATTGTACTAGTATTGTTTCATTGTGTATATGACTTGATGGACACATTTGGACACTTTATTATTTTATGAGATATCATTGGACATTTGGACAGTTTATTTATTTTTATGGACTCGATATGATGGACTCTTTATGCATGATGCAGTTATATTATGATTTCTTTTATGATGATATATACATGTGAATACTGACAAATGCAGGATGTGATGATTTACTATGACATGCACGATACTTATGTTCTACAAATGTGATGATTTATCTTCATGTGGATGCATAATGGTTGATGTTTTATCATGTGATGATGATGGTTATATAAATGCATTTCCTAAATGGTTATTTATTTTTAATTCTATGTAATTCTAATGTAATGAATGAATGATGATGAGATATAAATAAAGATATTGAATATGATAATGTAAATAATGGATAATAAATGAACAAATGATAATGCATGTAATGAATGAAATGTATTTATGAAATCACAAAAGTGTTGGACTAATCTAATATGATAAAATAAGATGAAATGTAATAACCTATAATCATGATGGATAAAATTTGATGATATGATAACCATGATGAAATGTTACTTAAATGATCTAAATATACATGTTAATATACAAATGAATAAACCTAATAAGATAAATGAATAATGACACCTACATAATGAACTGTGATTAAATGATTAAATTTGATAATGAAGATGGATTATGAAAAATTGAAAATGTAACATGAAATCTATATTTTTGTTACCCAAATGTCCTCAATTTAAATAATAATGTATCCAACATGAGAATAATGGACAAAAAAATAGAAGAATTTATAAGCAAGATAACCTACAAAACCCTATAAAAGGAGCACTTATATGAAACATGATCGTTAAATGTAATGCAAAATGAAATATGAACATATCCACAACTTCATGAAACATCTTAGATCACGGTAAATGGAATTTTATTATCATCATTGAGCTTGATATGTTGCAAGGAAATGCAAGCATCATGGTATAATTAAACCAGGATGAACTGAGCACCTCTTTCATGGAGTTTAATATAGAAAACTTGACAAGCATCTAGGTATAATTGAACCGAGATGACTTGAGTTTTTTTTGCATAATAGAAAAGGAATATCCCCCCTCCATCAGGGAAAAAATATTTGGAGTTGAGGTATGTGTGGCATATCACCATTAATAGCATTCCCATAACAACATGAATTGTATGTGTCAATGCTTATTAAACTGATGAAGGCACTTACACACAAACACACCAATTACTTATTCCTTTGACTTCATCAGAAAATATCCCACAAAAAATAATCAAAGAGAAATATAATGCCCCATCCTAGCCATTAAAATCAATGAAATATGGGAGTTTTAAACTCATGTCAAGGATATCTCGGAAGAGCATAGGAACATGATAACAATGAAATTCATATATGAATGCTAATCCGTATCTGTTTGGTTTATATTTAGCCATTTCAAATGTATAGATAAACGACCATGTTTTGAAAGATAGATCACATATTATGAGTCATGATGAGGACATGATTATGTAAGAACATTTGATCATGTTTTTAGGAATGGGAACACTGAGAGAGGGGGGGGGGTGAATTAGTGTTCACTATATTTTAACTTTTCACTTTAACCTTTATGCTGAACTTAAATTCTTAAGTACTGAAATCAAAATTCACATAAACATGAAAAATGAAATCAACACATGACACCAATATGGTTATGGGGAAACCCAAATAGGTAAAAACCCCGGTGGGAATGGACACCCACTAAGATTTTGCACTACTATTTTGTGATCCTTGTTAGAAGATCCTTAACCCTGTTAGGAGTCTTTTACAATAGTCCTTTTTAGGGGAGAGGATGCACTTTCTAAGAGCTCACTTCTCAAGTGGTGAAGGCTACAACCTTTTGATCTCAGATACACACTATATCTACAGGATGAACTATCACTGTGACACTGCTTGTCATATTAGTTCCTTTGATGCGCTGATGCTTTGACCTCTAGCAAAGATCTAATACATCATATAGTGTCTTTTCACACTTCTTATCAGCTTATTACAAATCTCTATCAACTTCCATGCCAAATACAATGGGCACATCTTATACTTATACGCTCATACAAAATAAACAACTAGGTCGGCCCTATAACTTATTACAAACAATGCTTCCAAATGAATTGGCTTAAGCATACTTACAATTAAACATATAAATATGTTGGAAACCTAAATAAAATGGGTGCATATCCTTTACAATATTACATTATAACCGCAAACCAAAATACTAACTATTGGCTTCATGATCTATTCTTCACTGGCACACACTGGCTGTGTAACTTCAACTGACTATAACTTTCTCATCCTTCCACATTTGATCATGCACTCTTAGAATAAGCATGAATATATTCTAACCAACTTAAATTTTAGGGTGCATACCATAATTATGTCATACACACGTGCGTTGATGCTTTGAGCTACAAGAACTCTGTACATCATCTAGTCTTCAACAATTAACTGATTTCTGATCTTTTCATCAAGTGCGTTGACTCCAAACTACTTTATGACTTTGTTGCCATAATGAAAACACTATATCAAGTCATATACATCAGTATAGCTAACTTTCCAACAATCTCCCCCTTTGTCATTGATGGCAACAAAGGAATATGGCCAAGTTGCTAACTATCTTTAATACAAATTTTTTTTTGTCATCTATACATATACTTATATCTCCCTATACATATTATGATCCATATTCTATACACAACTCCCCCTTTAAAATTAATGACAAAGGTATGCCAAAAAATTTATCTACACATAATCACTGAGGCAAAACATATGGATATGCAATCTTTAGGTTTTGGATCTCCTTCCAAAATGAGATCAGAGAGTTTACTATCTAGAGATGGGCACATAATGCATACTGAAGCTTCTCCATCTTCTTCAAGTATGTGGAAGGACCTTGATCATAGGTTATCATGGTGGCATCAATATCCTTGATGTTCTAATTAAGGATGTCTAATGAGGGTGCAAGAGCATTCCTCAATTGAGTCTATCTACACCTTATCTTTTCCATCTCTTTCTCTGCTTTCTCAATTTTGTCCAACTGACCATGGTAGACATTGTTGCACATATTCACATTAGTGGATGTGTCTTTCACTAAACTCTTCACCTGCTCAATCATAGCTTCTATCTCTTTTATTTTCTTGAAATGAGGATTAGTAAGCTTGTCCTGATCCATGCAGTCTACAATGAGTTTCCTTCCTTGATCAACAAATTATTTTAAAGATGCTTGACTAGTCTTGAGTGAATTCAAATCTAGTGCAAAGTTGCTCATCAAATCATTCAATCTCTTCTTCAGATACTTTTCTTCTACAACTAGGGATGCAAATTCTTTAAGGCTTGAGAAATTACTTTTGAACCGAGAAATGATTGTACTTACATCATCAAAAGAGTGTATCTTAGACACTTTCTTGTCTGCAGGCAACAAAATATTCAATATGTTCACTAATTCCATAAGGAGAGGATTTCTCATTACTTTTTTCTCCTTTTCCTTCTCCATAGCTAGGATGTTGAACTTAATTAGGTCTTCTTCTCTCCATGAGTCCAAACTAGATGTGTCAGGTGTCAAACTTGACAACAATGCTGAGGAGGGAGTGATGGGAGTGCTATCCATCACTTCTAGTTTTACCTTGGCTAATTCAATAGAAGTTTCATCTTTCTCTTGTTCTTTTTCTTCTTCTTCTTCTTTCTTTTCTTCCTCTTCCATTTTCTCTTCTTCTTTCTTATCTGTTATACTTTCAATCAATACCTCTTCTTGATGAGTGGGAGGTGAGTTGCTACATAAAATCTTAGCTTCTTGTGTGCTCACAAAAGCTTCCTCAAACTTGTCCAATTCTATGTCAGTGGTCACCATGGCTATCTCCACATTATAAATGATAATAGTGTTGTCCTTGAGTGATTCTGACATGGGCGCAGACTTGTCTATGTCTAATTGTACGTCCACTATAGGTGCTAAATCTTGAGGACCTGTAGAATGTACTTTGATGGTCTCTGACCCTTTGGTAATCATTATGGGTACATTAGCTATGGGCATAGTAGGTGGATACATGTTTCTATTCATAAATACCTTCTCAAAGTCTTTCTATGTCTCTTTTGCAATTAGCTCATAATTTTTATCCATTATGTCCAAAGTTCTTGTCTTAGTTTTGAGGTGAGGCTTCACCAGATCTAACAACAATTTCTTTTCTTCTAGTTCACACATAGGAAGGGTATCATCAAGAATCTTTTCCCTTATCCGCAAATCTTCCTCAATAGTCTATTTCTTTTGGAATTGAAGGATATTCCATACATTGTCAGGAATCATTGTTTTTAGTTCCAAAATTGTCCTTTTGAACTTGATCACGTGCTTTATGATCATGCTATGAATCTTTGACTTGTCAATTTCACTATACTTATCATAAAACTTCCCTACTTGATCAATTCATCCTTCATCAACTATTATGGCACTTAGCACACTGAGACTGGGTTTGAAGCTTACTTCAGAAGGTGCTTGAGTGTTCCTTCTATTTCTTGTGACTCACAAGGATGGATGCTTGGTGCCAACCTCTTTCTCCCTCTTAGGAATTTCCTTATACTTAGGAGGAGTAGTAAGGTCAATGGTTATTTTTATACACTAAGTTTTGCACCCTTTTCAAAATCTCTTGGTCTTGATAACCTATTATAACATGGGAATCATCTCCAAGTTGTGGGACCTATGCTAACTGAGATGGGAATTATCTCCAGGTTGTGGGACCTATGCTAACATGGGAATCATCTCTAGATTCTAGGCTGGTTCCTCTTGGATAATCACCTTGCTTTGTTTCTTTAACAGGAAAGTAAACTCTTCAAGGAAAAGGGATAGAAGGAATGCATGAAGGGGAAATGACTAAAAGCAAAACTACCTACTAGGTGATACACCGAAATGATGGTATGAATCATAGTAGAATGAATGAAATTAGTGCACAAACTTAGGTCTAGGAGATCACAACTTACTAAATAGGTTTGCATCAATATTTCATAGAAGGGCCTACAATAGAAAGAGGCTATTCAGGGAAAGGGAAAATTTCAAAAAAAATAGCATTCCTAAGAAATTTAGACAACAATCTATAACTTGTAAACAAACATTCACCTCTACAACTAGGTATAGGAATGAGATAGATTGATAGGGGGTTGAAGTATACCCACAAGGTCATTCAAATCAGATCATCCATAGAAATACACATGAATTGCAGAAAGAAAGAGGGATTAGGAACCCTAAGATATCACTGAAAGCATACATATACTTGATTCAATGAGAGAAAACTTAGATAAGAAAAGCATAGGGATAGAAAGAATGTCATAGATTGACTTTGAAATATCTAAGAATCAATGAAAGATTATAGACTGTAGAAGCCAATGGGAAGGAAAAATGCCACAGATAACTCCTAAGAAAGAAAACCTCTCTTGGAACCGATTCTAAAAAAAATTTCTAGAGAATTCTCTCCCTTGTAAATGACCTTGGGAATCCTCTTATAATAACAAGGATTTCTACAAGCTTAGGATCATTTAGGACATAATTAGGAAAACATTTCCAACCACTGCAGCATGAATTTAGGAAACTATTTATTACCGAAATGACAAGCGAGCAATCCTAATTAAAAACAAGAAATATTAGAGACAAATCTGGTATCTATTACATTCTATAAACCCTAGCAGTCAAACTACAAATCAAGGTATGATCTTATTATCCCTAAGACAAGCACATCATTTATAAATATCTCAGCTACCCTTGCAAACCAAGAAATAAATTATGCGACAATTCGGTTCAAGACACCAATACTGCATCTAGAAGGAAACCCTCTGCAAAATATCAAACCCACGATAGCCAATAAGATCAAATCATATTCGGCCTCAACCACCACATAGTTCAATCAATTCTCAACTGCAAACTTGCATATTATGGTTCTTGAAAAAAATAAGATTGCACACGCTCTGACACACTATCTCCTTTACTTTCTGAAAAACATTGAATCTTAAATTCAAAAATGACCGACAACGGTTAATTTATTAAGTTTAAAACATAGCCGTCAATCCATATTTTTGTAGGCACATCGGATGGTCCTTAAAATCGCCACAACAGTCAACAAGCCAACAAGACACATCATAGTCTCTTGGTTAATGAGAAATGTGCATGTCGGCAGGACCTGGCACTGGACCCACTTGTTTGAAGTGTTGTGTTGTAAGGAAGATCGAGGGTTGTCACATGATTGCAAGGAACAAGATTAAGCTTTACGAACATGTGACAACCCTCTGATTAAAAGGAGATTAACCCTCTTAATCAAATGCCGAAACATTAGAAAAATTAACTGCTTAGGAATTTTTAAGAAACTGGGCCCACCATGGAAGATGACAATTGGTTGCAGGTGCATGGATAGGAAATGCTGATGTCAATGAAGAGCTGTGAAGATGCAAAGAAGTGGAAAACATCCCAGGTTTTACACTTAGACAATTTTTTAAGCCCCATGACATAAAAAAAACATTTTCTATAAACCTTGAAACTCAAATATCTCCCAGGTTTTTGCAATTAAGCATATGCAATTAGAACTGGAGCTTGGTGATGTCATGAACCATCTAAGGCTAAGGGAGAAACCCATGAAACTTCATATATTTCACACACAAGATGAAACAAGCTGCAGGTAGGACGTGACAACTCAGAGCATAAAAGTTTTCAGAGAACACAACCAAGACCAGGCAAAAAAGGTCACCCTCACAGGTTGGGCTCAACCCTTGTCAAAGCCTCATTTCACTCCACCTGTGGCCAAAATTTATATGATAGGAAATTTTGAGTAAAATTTTGGTGATTTTTGCTGGATGTCAGCCTGCTAGACATGGAAACTAGTGACCTTGATGCAATCCATTGGGCATAGGAGTCATCTCTTGAACACAAAAAAATCTCTTGATAGAGAGAAAGATGGAGGGAGGAACAAAACTATGAACAAGCACTTCTTTGAAAGTAGGAAATACTAAACTAGAAATCAGGGATGTAAAACTAGGAGAACTAATATAGAGATCTACAAGGAAGGACTAACTTCAAAACAAGGCTTCAAGTGGAATCCATTAACTCATATTGGCAAGGCATCTTCAATAGTAGACAACTAGAAAGAATTATATCCCTTGCACTTTGTGATAACAAATGGTCCACTCCAAAAGGAATCAAACTTTGTATGTCTACCAGGCTTTGATCTGAACTCATCCCATTTGAGAACTACATCTCCAACTTTGAAGTTTCTAGCCCTGACTCTTTTATCAAAACTTTTCTTTGTTTGTACCTGATGGAACTCCATATCTTTCATGGATTTATCTCTGAGTTCCTCTAACTCCATAAGTTGAGCATATCTAATTTGTAAGGAGTCTCCTCCTTCGAATAAGACATATTGAGTGGCGAAGTCTACAGCTGGTAATTCAGTTGAAATGGACAACTTAGCTTCTCTGCCATATACTAACATGTAAGGAGAAATCCCAATGATCTTCTTTGGGGTTATCCTATCTAACCATAAGGTAGATTTTAATTTGGTATGCCAATCCCTTTGGTTATCTTGTAGGGTTTTCTTGATTATCCTAATCAAGTTCTTGTTAGTTGATTCTGCCAAACCGTTGCCCCAAGGGTAGTAATTTGAACTTGTATTCAGATAAATTCCATTTATGATTGCCCATTCTAAGACTTTAAGTCCTGTGAATGCCAACACATTATTTGATATTATGGAGTATGGAGTGCCAAATATGTGAACTATATCATCATAAAAAATTAAGACAACACTCTCATTTTCTTCTTTCAAGGAAACTACCTCTGTCCATCTAGTGAAATAGTCTGTTGTAGTGATTATCCAATCGTGGCCTACACTAGATGGAGGATTAATCATGTCAATGAAATCAATGCCCCATCTCATGAAAGGTTTCTCTATCCTGATTAGCTAAAGGGGCAGAGTTGCAAGCCTTTCTTTTCCTACAAACATGGCACACTTGATGCATTTTCTCACACAATCATGACACTACTTGAAGATAGATGGCCAATAGTATCTGGCCCTCATGATTTTAAAAGTAGTCCTAGGAGAGAAGTGACCTCTAGAAGGTCCATCATGAAATTCAAATAGGACATTAGCTACCTTTTCTGAATCAATGCATCTTAAAAGGACACCATTGTGATCCTTTCTGAAAAAAACTTCATCTATTAGCACAAAGGGAATAGATTGTAATCTATAATACCTCCTTTTTGCTGAATCTAGGTCTGTAGGACATTGTCATGTCCTTAAGTAATGAATCATGTTAGGCAACCAACCTACTGCCTTAGCATGTTCTTCTATATAATGCACAACTAGAGATGCATCTATTTGCTCTGATTTTTTTGAACTTTCACCCTCTGTCAAATGCTCACAAAGACCTCTTCCTCTAACTAGCTTAGTGGTTTGGATATCAATGTCATACTCCATCACTTTAGTAATCCAACCAACTCTCTTTTCCTTTAGGTCCTTGGAGAGAAAAAATTCTTTGACACTTGGATGAGAAAATTTCAAGTGTACCTTGTTATGTATTAATAGATATCTAAACTTTTTAAGGCTCTTTTCCACAACAAGTAAATGTTTTTCCACAAAAGAGTATCTATGTTCATACTCTTCTAAATCTTTGCTAAAAAAAGCAATAGGTTGCTCCAATCCTTCAAAATTTTCTTGGGTCAAGATTGCAGATATGACATCGTGACCTCCATAAGCATAAAGGATAAAATCCTTACTAAAATTTGGGTTTAATAAAGTGGGACCTTCTATCAAAGCTTCTTTGATAGCCTGGAAATTAGCTTTCCCTTCTTTAGTCTAGTTGAAGACTAAACTCTTCTTTAACATGGTTGTCAAAGGCTTCAGTAATTCTGCAATATTGGGCAAGAAACGCCTAATAAATTTAATCCTTCCTATGAAAGATTGAAGGCTTTTCTTGTGAGGTGGCAAGGGTAGCTCTAGGATGGCTGAAATCCTTTCAGCATCAACTATGATTCCTTTCTTGGATACTATATATCCTAACAATTTCCCCTCATGAACTATAAACACACATTTCTTGGGATTAAGAGATATCCCAAACTCTCTACACCTTTCAAAAATCTTCCTCAAATGTTTGATATGATCTATTGCATGTTTGGAATAGATAGTTATGTCATCTAAATAGACTAGTACAAACTTGTACATGAGTTTTTTAAAGGCCATATCCATTTCCTTTTGAAAAGTAGCACCTGCATTTGACAAACCAAAGGGCATCTTTTGATATGTCATTGTTCCCCACTTAGTTGTGAATGCAGTCTTGTATTGGTCCTCTTTATTAACTAGGATCTAATTATATTCTGAATAGCCATCTAATAATGAAAATCTCTCGGATCCAAAGACACATTGCAAGATTTCTTCCATAGAGGGTAATGGATGATGGTCTTGTAAAGAAGCCCTGTTAAGATCCCTGAAGTCAATACATAACCTAAACTCCCCATTGTTCTTCCTTACCAAAAGTGTGCTGAGTAAGGGCTGGATTAAAACCTTTAAGGTCTTCATATTTCCATGCAAATACATCATTGAATTCTTTAAACAATTAGGTGTAAGCCTACCTTTCTGAATCAATATTTACTTTTCCAAATTGTAAGATTTTACCTAGTTCCAACTCCAATTCAACACAATGTTTTTGTTGAACCACTAGGCCAGCTTTGTTCTTCTTAACTTGATCATCCTTGTTGAAGACAACTTCTAAGGTGACAAGACCTCTAGGCATATTATTAAAACTAAGTTGAATCACTTGATCACCATAGTTTTGCAATAGTCTATCATGGTTATACTCTGAGAAGACATCCTCTTCAAACAAGAACTACAAAATTTGCTCATCATTGTCAAACACTTGCCAATTGACATTGTTATCAGGAACTAAAGGTCTGATAACTACTTTAATGTGCTATTGGTCTCCTTCTTTTGAAATACTATCAAGAATGTCATACTGAGACCCAACGACAACTAATTTGTCTGTATTTTGATTTAATTTCCTAGGGATGGAAACAATATTGAAAGCATGGAAATCTTCAATTGCATCCCAAACTCTATGTTTGTATGCTTTCATGGTGTCAATTTTGGTCTCACTTGATCCTCTCACTTGGATGACTACTAACTCACTATCACCATAAACTTTTAGGGCTTTAACCCCTTTCTTCCTAGCCCACTCCAGTCCATTTACTAGGCTTTCATACTCTGCGCTGTTTCTAGTGTAGGAGAAACTGAATCTAAAAGCTGTATAGTATCTTTCTCCTTTTGGGGACACTAACATAGCACCATCACCAAAGCCATGTCTACTTCTAGCACCATCAAAAAACAATTCCCAAACTTGATTTCTCTGATCTTCTGAATCAGTGTCCTCTTTGAGAAGGATTGGCTCTATGGATCCACTTTCTTGTATCAAATAGCTTCCCAAACCAGCATCCCAAATAACATTTTCTTGGGCCTCTGAGGCCTTTTTTGATTCTAGTTCATCTAGTAAAATATCAAGGATATTTTCTATCTTAGTGTTTGTTTCTCTAATAATTGGGAAGTCATTTCTATCAAGTGCAAGGCAAGTTGCATTGATCATATTGGACACATATGGTTCTATATAGTGTGCTGCCAATGATTCAGATTTAATGGTGACCTTGGTCCTATATATTGTGTGGAAAAGTATGTGAGACAAGTCAGAAGAAAGATAGCCTCCTATCTTGGCTGTAAACTCCCTCGATAGACATATGGAAAATAAAGTAGGGAGATCTATGATATATATATCAAGTAGGATGGAGAAATTAGGACTTGCATGGAGGATTAGACTAGTATCCTTGGCTACACGTACTATATTGATAGAGGATCCATCAAGTTGTGTAACCTTCTTTTGGAAGGGTTAATATTTAAGTCCTTTTTGGTCAGCCACCTTTTTTGGCATTACAGTACTAGTAGCTCCACTATCTACCATACAATTATGTACTAAGGATTTTCCAATGATTAAAGATACATAAAAGGGTGGTGGCTTTAAGTTCCTACCTTGCAGGGGATTTTCTTTGGAGTTTCTACTTGGAGCCTCCTTTTCTAGATTAGTGTTGACCAACACTGGCTTTTTTGCATCATTTGTAGGCTGAGGATCTGTCACTTCACCCATGGCCTTCCTCAAAATCTCAGGTTGCCCTGGAATAGCCAAAGAGTCCCACATAGACATAGTAATGTTCACCCTCTTCATGTTGTCTACAATGTTGAAAGGTGTCATAGTGTGTACTCTTTTTTGTGCTTTTACTATGATAGGATCCACCTCTTTGGAAGGTTGGCCTTCTTTAATAGGAATGATGGGAGCCTTATTCAATATGGTAGGGGCAGATGGTTGCAGTGGTTTTGCAGATGTAGTGGCTTTAATCCTAGAATCTACTCACTCCATGTCCTGGGCTCTTCTCTTTGACCTTGTGTTGACAGTAATGGAAGATTCACCATTGACTCCATTGGAGTCTTGCTGCTCCCAATTGAAAAGAGTAGTCTCATCAATTTGTGATTCTTGTTGAGGAGTTGATCCACTAGGAGGGGCCTCTGATTGAGTGTATGAGGCATTCTGAACCATTAGGGCCTGATTCATCCATCCATTTGAACATGTAGCTTGATTGTGAGGCTGATTACAAGGAAAGCACAATTCATTGTCCAAAGCCATGTTATTTTGACTAGGAACCACATCCCTAACTAGATTTGTATAATTAAGGGGTGTTGGATTATAGGGTTGGAATGGTCTTTGATTAAAATTTTGCCTTTGTCTCTGATAACCTCCTTGGTATGGTGGCCTATTCTGCTAATAGGACTATCCTTGATTTTGATATTGTAGATTGGGACCCTGACCTTATGGCTGGAATGGTGGTCTAATTCCTTGCCCCTACTTCTTTAGGTTTGGCACCTCTTTAGTTAAAGTCAACAATAGATCTATCATTTCTTTCTTACTACTTTTCTAACTATTCCTCATTTCTTGCAACTCTTGAGAGAGACTTGCCTTTGACTCCTCACTGCTAGTACTAGCTTGAGGTGTTAATATGGTGGGAATAGGGGTAAAAGAATGTACTTGCAGAGGTGCAATGGGCTATAGGTTGGGAAAGATGGGCATGGGTGGCCTTCGTGCTATCATGCCTACTTAGATTAAACAATTTTCAGCTCTGACAACTACATCAAAAGCTTGGGGTAAAGAGGTACCTCCCATAGATTGGATCATGACAGAGATCTGGTTATTCAAGCTTTGCAAGAAATATAAGAAAGCATGATCGGTTGATGGCCTTACTGAGATTAGAATCCTATTCCATGTCTTGAGAAATCTATTGTTGTAGTCTTTCATTTGCTCTTGAGAATCTCTCTTTATGGTTGTTAGTTTCTCAACCAAGGATAAGTTGTCTGATTTGTCTTCAAAGTTTCTACTTAATGCATCCCCTAATCCATTCCATGAATTAATAGAACCAACAACTAGAGTTCTAAACCACTCAAGAGCCTTACCTTTTAGAGAGGTTGCTAACAACTTAGTGGCCACATTCTCTTGAGTTATATTGTGTATACTACAGATAGTTGTCACATCTCTTATATGTTCAAAAGCTATTGTTTGTCCTTCACCTATGAAATCAGGTAGCCTCTTTAGTGCCACCAGGGGAACATCATAATGTTGAGCGAAGTCCAATGGACTTCCTTGGTTGAAAGGTGCAAATGAAAACTATCGAGCCATTATAGGGGCTGAAATTTGCTAAGTAGCAACTTAATGGGTTGTATTTGATGTTAGGTTGGAGTCCTCTTCTAAATCCCTAGTTAGAGATCTTCCATTTCTTCTAAGATGAGAGGGAAAAGATCTCCTCTCTGAAGTATCAGGTGGTGTAGACTTTACTCTCCTTGTAGGGGATGTCCTCTGAGATGTTCTCCCTCTATATTTCCTTTTTTGGGGCAGCTCTGAGAATTTGGTGGGCTTTGAGCTCCTTGTCTCAATATTTCTCATAAACTTTGAACAAGGCTAATCCTGAATCTTTACACCATTGGAGTAACTAGATATACTTGATAATTAACCTCTCTAAGCTATGTGTTATGCAATCAGTATATCATAGATAGCACAATCTTTGTAGATAAACTTCTTTATGATGTCCCATCGGGTGTGCCAGAATTGTTATACACTAAGTTTTGCACCCTTTTCAAGCTCTCTTGGTCTTGATAACCTAGTATAACATGGGAATCATCTCCAAGTTGTGGGACCTAAGCTAATTGAGATGAGACCTCCAAATTCTAGGCTGGTTTTGCTAGAGATTTTCCAACATGTCAGTACCAACTATATGTTTGTCATTGATGACAACATATGGAAAGTAGCATGCATGGAAGTCTTATATAGTAAGCCTTATGTATCATGGACATGATATCAACATGATATCATGGGCATAGAGGTTAACTATTAGTACAGACAGTTATATAGCAATTGGTGTCAACAATGTTCTTGATAGAGTAACAAATAGTGTTCTATGTATGGTTGTTTGTATAATTATCATGGAGCCTTGCACACTTGGATATATGTTGAATACATGTTATTGATGTTTTAGTTATGGATGCTTAGTCTGATGATGAATGCAAGTGAAGTTATGCAGTCCTTATTCGTCAGTAGCAGTTTCCTATGTTTTTTCAGAAAAGCCGACCAAAATTTTATTGGTTCTTGAGTTGCACCTATCTTGAGGGTATGTGCCCTTAGAGTTAAGCTTGGAGAAGTGTTACTGATGTTCAATTAAGAGTGCATAAGTTAATTTAGCTTACAGAGAAATTTCTAGTTGTTTTGGTAGAGCCAACAGTGTGTAGCATGCGTCTACATTTATTTTATTAGACAAGTCCCAAAATGAGTTGCGTGCATAGTAGAGCCAACAAAATGTTTGTTGGAGTTTATTATGGTTTCTCTAATATGATTTCAAGGTGGTTCTAACAAGATGACTTGATTATATCATTTGGAGGAAAGATATTTATAGGCAGTCATTTGTGATTGCTTGAGTGTGGTTCAAGGTTGATTAAGAAGAGCAGAGTAGAGTGTGCGAAGTGTTGAGCCATCAGAAGAAGGTCTATGTGACCAAGTAAAGTACTTGTGCTATTCATTGGAACTAATCTAGACATTAGGTCAAAGCATAGTTCACAAAGATCCAAATATAGTGTGTATCTATTATTCAGAAGGTTGTAGCCTTCACCCATTTGAGTAGTGAGCTCTCGGACAATGTATCCTCTCCCCTAACATGGAAAATTGTAAAAGACTCCTAACAGGGTCTGACCCTTAACTAGGTCTAATGTACTTAATATATTGTAAAGCTACTCCTAATAGGTCAAAGGATCTTCTAACAAGGATCATTATACACTAGTATAGAATATTAGTGGGTATCAAGTCCCACCAGGGTTTTTACCTATTTGAATTTTGTCATAACCAAAATATTGGTGTTGTGTTGAAGTGCTCTTTCATTGTGTTTATGATTTATGTTTAAGTATACTTAATTGGATAAAGAATTGAATCTTGTAGATAACTGATTCACCCCCCCCCCCCCCCTCCCTCTCAATTATCTCTTGGGACTATTCCTAACAATTGGTATCTGAGCTAAGTGCCTCAGAGAGAAAGTTTAATAGCTTGAGGTTGATCAGATGGCGTACTTTAGGAAAGAAAGTCCTAAGTTTGATGGAGAGAATTATTTTGATTGGAAGAACAAGATGGTAACTCATTTGTAGTGTATTGCTTTTGAAGTTTTTGATGTAACCATCAAAGTAGCCAAGATTCCTACCTTAGAAGACCTTGCAAAAGATGATGCTACTGACAGACAAAAGGACTTGTTTCATGATAATGCTATTGCTAAAGAAGCCCTTATCAACACCCTATCTAATGGTGAATTTTTAGAAGTAAAAAAGGTAGATACAGCCCACAAAATATGGAAGCACCTTGAAGACACATTTGAAGGAGACAAACAAGCAAAGGATGTGTGCAAAAAGACATGGAAGAAAAGATACAATGCATTAGAGATGCTACCTAAAGAAAAAATCAGAGCTTTGTTAGAGATAGTTAGAGTCACCATTTTTGAAGTGTCTAAGACCCTTGCTAGTTCATTATTTTGAAGCTCATTCAGTGCATTCCCTTGAGAGTCTTTCCTTGAAGTAATCCTTCAAGTGTTTATACCCTTCAAAGTTGTCAAGAAATAGCCTTCAAGTTTGTCAAGTTCAAATTCAGCCTTCCTTGGATGAACCTTTTTCAAGACTCATGCCTCACCTAAACCAATTTGAACCACTTTAAACTCTGGTTCAAAGTAGTTCGAAGTAGTTCAATGAATGTTTTATTTTCTAATGACCATTTTCTACAAGTGGGCCCCAGCCTACATCACCTTTTGGCGGTGAACCACTTTGAACTCTAGTTCAAAGTAGTTCAAAGAGGTTCAAAGATAGATTATGGGAAAAGTCATAATTGAAAGGATAGTTGATGGGACACATGACATAAGATGACGGTGAAATGATGGTTAATTTTTTAAGAGGGGCAGTTTTGATTTGATGGGAACCACGAACCAAATCTTGAATAAAGTTTTGGGTGACGATTAATGAAATCATTAGCAGGAGTGGGAGATATCATGTGGGGGATGGTTAATAATGATATTAAAGATGGTAGATTTCAAGGACATCCTATTACTGAGTCATTACTATTCACATCATTTGAAATTAATGTCCCTGACTAATGCTCATTAAAGTCAACTTTTCAAGGCATTAATCTTTCAAAATATAAACAACTCTGTAAGTTTTTCTTTCCTATTATTTTTTAACAAAGTCTCGGCTATGGGAGAAGAATTTGTTCCAAGTCTGTGTAAAATAGGTAGCTCCTAAAGATTTTTCTCATTTCCTATTGTTGTTTAATATATTGATTTGAGAGGGTGGGGGGGCATTTTTGTTTTACTACTGAGGGAGATATGAGGTCCAGTATGCATTTCTTTAGGAATGTCAAGAATTGCAATGTCAAGCCCCTATTGTCTCAAACATAGACTTGTTAGGGATATCAGTAGAAAAAATGGCAATTGACCTCACAAATCATGTAGTGAAAGATCATAGTCTAGAGTTCCTGTCAAGTGGATTATTAGAAGTTGTGGCTTTTTCGCCATCAGCTGTATGCCCAGAATTGGTTCAGCAATGTATTAACAGATATGATGTTAAATCCAAGTGCATTATGAATGCAGAAGGCCAAACCCTTGTGCCAGTCAATAGGGAGACTATTATGGCTATTTTTAAATCCCAAAAGAATCTCTTGTCAGTTTTACTCCCACCCAATCTCTAGCTTAGTATAGAGAGAACATAGATAAAAACCAAAGTCATGTGGCTATAAAGTGGACTCAAACCAATTACAAGGGTAGGTCTTGGTTACCTAAAGTTCTCACTAAAGATCACATGAAACCACTTATTCATGATGTGATAGTGTTGCTTCACCAGATTAAAGGTTCAGAATAGGTTCTTCTCTATGAGGAGTGGATGTTTCATTTTATCGAGATAGTCTTGGAAGGGGGGCAACATATTGATTGGGCAGAGATTATTGCTAGTTCCCTAAGGGACCAACTTAAACAAGCTCAGGCCATTAAGAAAGATTTATTTATGTCTTCCTATTTGATATACTACTTGGAATGCACACAAGATTTATCTGCCATTCAACAAGTTCCTTGGAATGAAGATCTTTTAATTTATGAGTACTATCCATTATTAAGAAAAGATAAAATTTTGGAAAATTATAGGAAGGTTCATGATGTTTTCTTGGGTAGATTGTGTCAACAATTGGCAAGAGTCCCAAACCAAAGAGTTTCATTGGAGGCACAAAAACTAATTCAAGCCTACAGAAGTCTATATATTCAGTTCCCATGTTTCACCTACATCTGGGTCGGAGGCTTTGATGATGAACCTCTTAGGCTTCCAAGGTTTGCTTTCAACTATTTTATTTTAGAAAAATTTTGTAGGCAATTGTTTGTGGTTATTAAAAATACCCTACTAGAAGAAAAGTGGCCTTCTATGTTCCCAGTTAAAATTGGAAACTTGGCCTGTAACAATATGATGGATGCTTCGGTGATAGGAAGCAACTTGTTGAGTTTTCATTTGCAATTTTATGAATTAAGAAGGGGTTTTGACAATAAGGGCTTCGCTAGACAAGTTCTAAGCCTAAGTAATTATCCTTCACCCAGTTTGCACCTTGAGGACCTATGGGAAGATGTTGGTGATGAGGAGGCAATCTAGAAACAAGATCACTCCAGACTTGTAATTCCACAGATCAAAATGTTGCAATTAAATTTTGATATTAAGGGTGTAGAAGAGGATAGTTCTGAAGCCACAGGTTTAGAGGCTAGCAATGTAGAAGAAAGAAGTCTCTTGGACATAGATTGGAATAGGAAAGAAGAAGATGATATAAAGTTGAGGGCCCGAACCATTTTTGGGGTCACAAAAAATTGGTTAACAGAAAAGAAAAAGAAAGGAGCTAAAAACCCCCCTCTTGAAAAGCATAGTGCTAGATCAGCCTTAAAAAATGTGAAACATGCCCCATCTAATGTATCTCCTGTGGTTCCAAATGTAGGTAAAGTTATGTCCCCTAAGAAAAAGGTGATTTCCAATGGGCATCCTACCGCACCAAGATCAAGGCCTAGAACAAGATCAAAAAGGCATTGTCAGATGGCATCCTTAGGACCGGACTACCTAGATATCAAGATTAATGATGATGACATTTCTTTTCCAATGGATCAATAGGAAAAGGTTCAAGAAATCCTTACGAGTAGCATGGATGTACCTCAGGCTGAGAATACTCTTGTAAAAACTCTCGACAATTGGATAGTCACCAGTTCAGTTCCTCCTTGGCTAACTAAATTAGTGAATAAGAGAAAGAGTTACAAACCTATTTCACTTCCTGTGAAGGAGATCATCACCAAATATGCTACCTAGACCTCCAAAGAAAAAAGAATGAAGAGTGATGCTAGGCTATCTACCAATCCATCTACTGGAAAGGTGACTACAGAAATAGCCACTTTCAGGCCTAAAGAGGGAATTCAGGAACCAGAGGCTGAAGACTTTGAAATCATGAAGATGGAACTTGGTGTTCTAAATAGGGATTCTAGGGATCACCTATTTAAATTCTCAGCTGATCATATGCTCGGGTAGTCGCAAAAATATGGAAGGGAGAAATGTGAGTTGAAACAACTGGTGTCTACCATGGCTGAGTTCCTTTCCTCACTCAATGATGATGGAGTACTGCCACTAGCCCAATCTTCACAAGATTTTGATCTGAATTTAGTTGAAATCTAAAGGCTAGTGAAATAGATGCAATAGGGGAGGGTTTTGATGGAGGTCGTGAAGTCTTGGATAAACAATGTTATCACTGAAGGGAGTTATTTCATTTGTGAGTTTATATCTACTTGTTTAGATGGAGAAGGATTACTCAGTGAGGTTCAAACCCTGGTTCCAAGATGGGAAATGGAGGAAGAGAAATGTGTTGTGATCATCATACAGGTTCAAGAAATAGAAACCTATGGTGTGACTCAATTCTTAGTTGAGAACCTGATGAAGCTAGTGGATCCCTTCATGCTATTCATCCTAAAACAGAACTTCGGATGGAAAAATATGATGTTTAAGGCTGTGATCTCTCAAGCCAAAGCAATAGAGAAAGAGGTGTTGGATATGCATGCGGATGCCCTTAAAGACATCAAGATAGTGAATCCCTTGAGTATTTTGCAAATTGACGAAGGTAATAGAGATGCAAATGCCATGGTTAAAGTCTTTACAGACACCATGAATGCTCTCAAAGAAAATGAAGCACCTACAGTTCAGGATTTCACCAGAATTGCAAATGTGGAATCTATGTTGCTCCTGAACATAGGTCAGTTACCAAAGCAGGCAGAGAGGATTAGGGATTTAAGGTGGGAAAAGAATGTGACTCGGGTGAAGCTGACAGGTTTGAAGAATCTTCATTTCCAGCCAGCCCAGGAATTGGTGAACATGTTCCAATCTTGGAAGCTCATACAGACCGCCACATCAGAAGGCCCTAGAGGGAGTTAGTAGTTTTCAGGATAGAATTTTCCTTTCTTTATGTTTTAAATGACATGTGTTATGAAACTCTATTTTTAGTTATGTAACTAGTTTTAATCATTTTTTTCTAGTGTCCAAGAGGTCAATTTTTTCTGGAGGCTCTATCAGACCTAAAACTATTAATGCTAGAGCATTGAATAGTGAAAGGGTGAGAAAGTACAAATAGGAAAATAGATAGTTTCTTTTTGAAGTAGATAGTTAGCATAGTCTTTTTAAGTTCTGAAACAACTAGTGACTGATTTTTTATTAGACTTTGATTCAATCATATATGAATATATAGATGCATGGTATGGTTTAGATCTTTGAATGAAAATTTGGAATGTATTGATTACTTTGAAAGTTGGTACATTTAAATCTGTGTATGTGTTATTTATATTCAGTCGCTTCTGGTTTCTTTCTAGCTTGTCTTTCTTGAGTGTTTTTTTATAGGTTGTTTGTTTTAGAAGTAGTTAATTGATCTTAGTTTTCTTCATAGTTAAATTTAATCACATATTGATTATGTAAATCACCTCGATACCTAAGAGTATTCGAGTGATCCTTCTACACTTTCTGGTCAAAGGTGTATGAGTTTACTTTTTGTTAACAATTCATTGAATATCCTACAAGGAAGTTGTACCTTAAAAATTTAGAGGAAAGAAATTTCTTATGCTTACCCAACTGTTGATGAATCATTTGTCTTCAAAAGCATAGAGTCTTTATTTATTTTCATTTAAAAAGAGGAAGACAAATCTATTCACCAATAAGCTTATAATCAGAGGATAAATGAAGCAGTTGCTAGAATCAAGAACAATGGTGGAGAGATATTAGAGGAAGACATTATGGATAAGTTGATGAATACTCTTACTCCTAAATATGAAAGCAAGATCAATGTCCTTGATGAGACCATGTAGCTTACATCAAATTTCAAGAGAGAGACCTTGATCAGCAAGATCTCAGCTTTTGAGATTTCAAGATTGAAGATAGAACCAAAGAGTGAAACAACTTTCAAAGCAACAGTTCATGGTAAGAAATCTGCAAACACTTATGGTAATTTTGATGATGATGATGAAGAGAAAACATTAGATTATTTTATTGCTATGGTTTCCAAAAGAGAAAAGAAAGGAAAAGAAAAATATGAAGGTCAATTACCATTAAGTGCTTTTCATGTATTAAGATTGGTCACTTTGCATCTAAGTGTCCCACCAGAGCTAGAAAATTCAAAAAGGATTACAAGCCTAAGTATTCTAAGGAATGCTACTATGCTGGAGATGGAGTTTTAGATGAAAAATCTGGTGAAGAAGAAATTGGATTCATTTCTATTATAGACCAAATGAATAATAAGACAATTCATGTAGACAAGAAAGAGAATCAAGAGCTTGCATTGATTTCACAAGCTGACATAAGGACAAACTAGATTATAGACAGTGGTTGCTCACATCACATGACAGGTGATAAAGGCAGGTTTGTTCATTTGGACAAATACAATGGAGGTATGGTCAGATTTGGAGACAAGACACCTAAACCTATAGTTGGTAGAGGAGCCATCACTTTGGATGGAAAGAACAGTACTGATGATGTTCTTTATGTTGATGGTTTGAAACATAACCTTCTCAGTGTTGGATAGTTACTTGGAAAAGGATATCAGTTGGAGTTCAAAGATGACAAATGCATCATTAACAACAAAGATGGTGTTATGATTGTATCAGGCACAAAGACAAGAGGTAATGTTTTTCAACTCAATTCGAAAGCAAGTTGTTTTGTTGTTAAAGTTGATGATAGTTGGTTGTGGCATAAAAGACTATGTCATATCAATTTTGATAACATAGTGAAGATAAGCAATGTAAAGGCAATAAGAGATCTACCTAGCATAGAAAAGCTAGTTGATACTATACGAAAGGAATGTGTGATGAGGAAGCATGTGAGAAATTCATTTAGGAGCAAGTAGAATTTAGTAGAGAACAAGTTGGATTTGATTCATAAAGACCTATGTGGTCCAACTCAAACAAGATCATACTATGGTGAAAGATATTTCATTTTGTTTATTGATGATTATACTAGGATGATGTGGGTTGTGTTCTTAAAAAATAAGTCAAAAGCTTTTGAGAAGTTCAAAATATTCAAAGCTAGGGTTGAGAATGAATCTGGACTAAAGATAAAATGTTTGAGGTTGGATAGAGGAGGAGAATTCACCTCTGATAGATTCTATGAATACTACGAAGAACATGGCATAAAGAGATAGTTAAGTGCACCTAGAACCCCTCAGAAGAATGAAATTTCAAAAAGAAGGAATAGGATCATCCTTGATACAATGCGCACCATTATGATAGAAGGAAAAGTTGCACACACCTATTGGAGAGATGCGGTCAATACAACAGTCTATACCATCAATAGAATTCAATTAAGGCCTGGCATTGATAAAACACCTTATGAGCTATGGTTTGGTAATGTTCCCACAGTAAAATACTTCAGAATCTTTGGAAGAAAGTGCTACATCAAGAGGGATGAAGTAGTAGGCAAGTTTGATGCAAGAAGTGATGAAGGCATTTTTCGTAGTTACTCTACTAAAAGTAAAGCTTATAGATGTTTCAATTTAAGATTGAAAAAGATCATTGAAAGTGCTCATGTAAAGATTGATGAAAGGTTTATGATTCAAGAAAGATGTCATGATTACTCACCCATGATTGAAGAAGAACCTAGACCCTCTACTAGTGAGATAGTTATTGAAGAAATGTTTGATAGTATTGATGTGTTATTCAATGACCATGAGACAAGTGAAGAAAATACTCCTGAGGCTGATGAATCAGCATCACCTAAAGTTCCAAAGTTTACATCAAGAAATCATTCCAAGGCAGACATCATTGGAGATTAGAGTGGCAAAGTCTTAACAAGATCACAAGCAAAGAACTCAACTAGCAATGAAGTGGTATGTTTAATATCTCAGATTGAACCTTTAAGTGTTGAAGATGCATGTAATAATTCAGATTGGCATGATGCTATGAAAGAAAAACTTGATCAGATTATTAAGAATGACACTTGGGAACTGGTCCCAAGACCTAGTGATAAAAATGTGATTGGAACAAAGTGGATATTCAAAAACAAGATGAATGAAGATGGTATAGTAGTAAGAAGCAAAGAAATATTAGTATGTAAAGGATATGCATAAAGAGAAGGCATTGATTATTTAGATACATTTGCACCTGTGAGTAGATTAGAAGCTATTAAGTTTTTTTTAGCTTATGCTATAGTCAAAAACTTCAAATTTTATTAGATGGATGTCAAGTCAGCATTCTTGAATGGAGACTTGAAAGAAGAATTATACATTGAGCAGCTGGAAGGATTCACCTTATCAAATAGACCTGATATCTTATGCAGATTAAAGAAGGCCCTTTATGGACTTAAGCAAGCCCCTAGACCATGGTATGAGAGACTAGATGGATACTTAACAAAGATTGGATTCAAGAAAGGAGCGGCAGATTGTAATCTATTCATTAGAGAGACATCTGAAGGTTTACTACTTGTAGCTATATTTGTTGATGACATTATCTTTGGAGGTAATGACAAACTCAGTGCTGAATTTTCCAAAGAAATGTAGAATGAGTTTGAGATGAGTATGATTGGTCCTATCAAATACTTTTTCGGACTAAATGTGCAGCTGACAGGAAAATGAATTTTCATTAATCAATCAAAGTATGTGAAAGAGATACTGAAGAAATTCAAGATGGATGATTGCAAGCTAGTAGGAACTCCCATGATCATTGGATGCAAGATTAAAAAAGAAGATGACTCACTGGCAATAGATATATCATTGTACAAGTCTATGGTTGGTAATCTCATATATCTTACTCAGACTAGACCTGATATTTCCAATGCAGTTGGCATAGTTGGAAGATTTGCAGTAGAGCCTAAACAAAATCACCTCATGGCAGTAAAGAGAATATTCAGATACTTGTAGGGCACCATAGATTATGGTCTATGGTATCCTAATTTAGAAAATGTTGAGCTTCATGTGTACACTGATGCAAATTGGCAAGATGTGTTGATGACAAAAAGAGTAATTTAGGTGGAGTAGTGTTTCTTGGTGATAGACTTGTCACTTGGACAAGCAAGAAACAAAATTGTATTTCTCAGTCAACAACAAAAGTGGAGTATTTTGCAGCAGCCTTGAATTGTTCTACAATTGTTTGGATCAACAAAATGATAAAGGATTTTGGAATTCAGATTGAGTATCCTATAGTTATTCATTGTGATAACACTAGCACTATCAATATGTTAAAGAACCCTGTGATGCATGCAAAGACAAAGCACATTGAGATCAAGTATCACTTTCTAAGAAATAAAGTGGCAGAGAAAGAAGTCAAGTTGGACTATGTGAGTACTAAAGATCATTTGGCAGATATATTCACAAATCCCTTGCTTAAGGATACTTTTGAGTATCTCAAGGAGAAGTTGGGAGTCATTCCCTTCCCTGTCTCTACTTAGAAGAAAGAAGGAAAGGCATCGGTCCTTTGGGACTGGTGGAAGGTTGACTACTCTACCTTAGGAGTAGTACCGATGCTTAAAATGAATGGTGCTCTTTGCCATTGATGTCAAAGGGGGAGTATATATAGAGTAATGAAAAATAGAAGTAAAAAGAGGAGTAATATACTAAGGGGGAGCAACATTCAGTTATGACAGCAGTATGGTTGAGGAAATGGAGAATATTAGAAAATATTGTAGTAGATGGAGGATTCATCTTTAGGGGAGTTTTGAAGAGGAAATGAAGAATGTTATAAAAGAAGTGTTCATTCGGGTTGCTGGTGGTTTTTCATTCCACATGTTGCCATCAATGCCAAAGGGGTAGATTGTTGGAGATTTTCTAGCAGGCCAGTACCGACTGTATGTTTGTCATTGATGACAACATATGGAAAGTAGAATGCATGGAAGTCTTATATAGTAAGCCTTCTGTATATGTAGCATGGACATGATATCAACATGATATCATGGGCGCAGAGGTTAACTATTAGTACAAATAGTTATATAGTAGTTAGTGTCAGCAATGTTCCTGACAGAGTAATAGACAGTGTTCTATGTATGGTTTTCCATACAGTTATCATGGAGCCTTGCACACTTGGAAATATGTTGAAGACATGTTAGTGATGTTTTAGTTATGGATTCTTAGTCTGATGATGAACGCATGTGAAGTTATGCAGTCGCTATTCACCAGTAGTAGTTTCCTATGTTTGTTTAGAAGAGCCGATAGAGATTTTATTATTTTTTGAGTTGTGCCTATCTTGAGGGTATGCACCCTTAGAGTTAAGCTTGGAGAAGTGTTACTGATGTTTAGTTAAGAGAGCATAAGTTAATTCAGCTTACAGAGAAAGTGCCAATTACTTTTGTAGAGCTGACAGTGCGTAGTGTGTGTCTACATTTATTTTATTAGACAGGTCCCAAAATGAGTTGCATGGATAGTAGAGCCGACAGAATGTTTGTTAGAGTTTATTATGGTTTCTCTAATATGATTTCAAGGTGGTTCTAATAGGTTGACTTGATTATATCATTTGGAGGAAAGATATTTATAGGCAGTCATTTGTGATTGCTTAAGTGTGGTTCATGGTTGATTAAGAAGAGCAGAGCAGAGTGTGCAAAGTGTTGAGCCATCAGAAGAAGGTCTATGTGACCAAGTAAAGTACTCATGCTATTCATTGGAACTGATCTAGATAGTAGGTCAAAGCACAGTTCACCAAGATCTATATATAGTGTGTATCTGTTATTCAAAAGGTTGTAGCCTTCGCCCATTTGAGTAGTGAGCTCTTTGATAGTGCATCCTCTCCCCTAATAGGGACAATTGTAAAAGACTCCTAACAGGGTTTGACCCTTAACTAGGTCTACTGTACTTAATATATTGTAAAGCTACTCCTAATATGGTAAAGGATCTTCTAACAAGGATCATTATACACTAGTACAGAATATTAGTGGGTATCAAGTCCCATCAGGGTTTTTACCTATTTGGGTTTCCCTGTAACCAAAATATTGGTGTTGTGTTCAAGTGGTCTTTCACTGTGTTTATGATTTATGTTTAAGTATACTTAATTGGATAAATAATTAAATCTTGTAGATAACTAATTCACCCACCCCCCCCACACCCCCCCCCCCCAGTTATCTCTTGGGACTATTCCTAATAGGTTCCTCTTGGATAATCACCTTGGTTTTCTTTTTTAACAGGAAAGTAAACTCTTGAAGAAAAAGGGATAGAAGGAATGCATGAAGGGGAAATGACTGAAAGAAAAACTACCTACTAGGTGATACATTGAAATGATGGTATGAATCATAGTATAATGAATGAAATTAGTGCACAAACTTAGGTCTAGGAGATCACAACTTACTAAATAGGTTTGCATCAATATTTCATAGAAGGGCCTACAATAGAAAGAGGCTATTCAAGGAAAGAGAAAATTTCACAAACAATTGCATTCCTAAGAAATTCAGACAACAATCTATAACTTCCAAACAAACATTCACCTCTACAACTAGGTATAGGAATGAGACAGATTGACAGGGGGTTGAAGTATACCCACAAGGTCATTCAAATCAGATCATCCACAAAAATACACCTGATATATAGAAAGAAAGAGGGATTAGGAACCCTAAGATATCACTGAAAGCATAGATATATTTGATTCAATGAGAGAAAACTTAGACAAGAAAAGCATAGGGACAAAAAGAATGTCACAAATTGCCTTTGTAATATCTAAGAATCAATGAAAGATTATAGACTATAGAAGCCAAGGGGTAGGAAAAATGTCACAGATAACTCCTAAGAAATAAAATGATGAAGGGTGTTCCCCTTAATACCACAAACACATAATAGAAATAGAGAAACAACAACAATATGCAAGAACAGAAAATTGGATTCTTATTATCTCCATAAGTGTGGAATTACAAACTTTTAGAATTACAATATGCAAAGCCACATGGGCATTCCCTTACAATATTCTGTAGGACAAAGCCTCAAATTATTACCCAGATCTACCACCCAGAACTATCCCAAACTACCTAAGACAACACTACAGACCTTTCTTATATAGGCAATTTCCACCGCCCGAGAAGGTTCTAGAAATTTAGCCCTTTAGGCTGACTAGACATAGAATTAGTTATTTTTCACAATTATTACAATCGGATTGGCTCAAAAGAAATAACAAAATATGATTTTAGGTAAACCAACTTGTAACCACTTTTTGGAAATGCCATGATGAGATCTATAGCACCTAACATGCGCTGGTGCCAGTCAGTCGAGGGTCGATCGTGATCTAGAGCTTCTAAGGCCTTCAAAATTGACCTGAAAGATTTCATACCCAAAAACCTCAATAACTTCACCAATACTGATGATGTGGCAATGAAACTCAATTGGTAGGCTGAAATGACTAATATGAACCTCCAACTGTGAAATCAAAACATTTTGAGATCATATGACCAACTTACTAAAAATAGTAAGTTTCCATAAATAGCAGCTCTGCACAAAATTGCCCTTATTGAATACAAAAACAAAAATATTTTTGGGTGATGCAAGATTTCTCTTACACCCAGGTGGCTCCTGCATCAGACACTTGGGGTAATTTGAGAAGTGACCCCGTCACATCTCAAGTGTGTAGAGGAAAACCACGATAGTTAACCTCCTCCTTTGTCAGCCATGATGAATCTTCAATAGGTTGTCCTTTCCACTTGACCAGATATTCTTCATATGTCCTATTCCTTGTGCTTCTACCAACATGACTATCTAGTATATCCTCAATCTCTTTGGTATCTGAAATGTTGCTGGAATACTCCACTATGTTTTTTGTGATCTCATCTTCAACACCTCCCTCATGATACTTTGTTAGATCTGAAATGTTAAACATTGGTGAAATATTTAGCTCAATAGGCAACTTGACCTCATATGCATTTCCTGAATCATGCTTCTTTAGTATCTTACATGGCCCAAACTTCTTTATTTTCAGCTTGTTATATGTACCAACCAGAAATCGCTCCTTCCGCAAATGAACCATGAATTCATCTCCAACCTGAAATTCCTTATGCCTCATTTTCTAATCTATCTTAGCCTTATACTGCACATTCATCTTGGTAATATGCTTCCTCACCTCCTCATGGATGTTCTTCAAATGTTCTGCAAAATCCTCAGCTTCAACACTACTTATTTCTCCTTTATCTATCTTTCTCAACTCAAATGCATTTATGGGGCTACTTTCATATATAATCTGTGGATGATGTGATGAACTAAACTTCAAATCTATCTTCAACTCTTCACTTTCTACTATTGTCATTCTATGTGCTACCTTATTTGGAAAACTGACTCCTGGAATCAAGTCCATTTGATGAGTGATCTTTCTTAGTGGTGGTAATCCATCAGGCACATTATCGGATACAATATCTTGAAACTCATTCAATAACTCTGCAACTTCTACAAGTACATCTTCTACTTCCTCTTTCCCAGCCTTTGGAATTAAGTTAAAACACATGTTCATGCTGCATACCATCTAATAAATTTCCTCTATCAACAAAAGTTATTCTTGCATTACCACATACCTTTTCTTCGGTCTCCTTTAATGGCTTTAGCTTATGTCACACTCCATCCTTTGTTAGGGAATAGGTATTCACATGACCATCATGTACAACACATCTTTCAAACTTCAAAGGTCTACCCAACAACATATGACATGCATCCATAGATATGATATCACATAGTACCTCATCTTGGTACCTGCCAATCTTGAACTTCACTAGGCACTGTTCACTGACCATGACCTTGTGGTCATCCTACACCCAGGAAACCTAATATGGATGTGGATGTTTCTGCCTCTTGAGCTTCAACTTTGTCACAATCTCTTCTGACACCAAATTATCAGTACTACCACTATCAATAATCACATCACAACACTTACCCTCACACTTGCACCTGGTGCAAAACAAGCTCCTTCTTTACTCAGGTTCATTTTCACCACTCAGTAGGACTCTTCTATTAATCAATGTTTCTCCTCTTTCAGCATCTTCAGAATTTGATGATCTGGCATCTTCATCTACATGTGCAACTCTGGCCTAGCCTTCATTACTCCTATCTGTCCATCCTTGGCATTGAGGAGATTCAAATGCCCTATGACCTTCTCCATAGTGAAAACATGTTCCATGGAAGCCTCCTCTTCTTGAACCTTGTCCTCTTCCTCTTCCTCTATGATCTCTATTATTTTGATCTTGGAAATGATTGGAATTATTTCCTCTCTGATTTTGACTACTATTGGCCTCATCCTTCTTTTTTGGATCTTCATTTCAGCCTCCATATGACCGTCCACCAGGTCATCCACCACAACCTCTTCCATTTTGTCTGCTCTTGAACTTCTTGTTCATCTTTTCCTCCACTTTTAGGGCAAACTGGTATGCCTCTTCAATACTGTTCATTCAAACTAGATTCAGCTCCTCCTGAATGCTTGGCCTCAATCCATTAAGGTAGCGAGCAACTTTCTCTTTATCAGCGTCTGCATGGCCTGTTCTGATGAGGATTCGATTTAACTCCTCTATATACTCCTAAATATATCTTCCTACTTGCTTCAAACTTTGCATCTTCTTTAGTAGGTCAAGCTCATAATCAACAGGAATGAACTATCACTTCAATTTATCCACCATTCGATCCCATCTTGTGATTTTATCTTTCCCTCTTCTATTTTGCTCCAATTTAATCTCTTGCCACCAGATCTTCACATGACCTTTCAGTCTGGCCTTCAGGAATTTGACCCTATCAAGATCCTCAATATCTTCATACTCAAAATATTCTTCACATTCATTGATCCAGTCAATCAATTCTTTTGGGTTAAGATTTCCTGAAAATGCAGGAACCTCAATCTTAGGTCTTTTTCCGATCTTGGAAATGGCCCGAAAAAGCCTTTCTTATTCTCGATTCAAAATTTTTCCTTCTTCTTCTTCTTGATCATCATTTCTTTCTTCAGCTTCATCCTCACTTTCATCTCTGACATTAAGATTCATTCCTCTATGAATCTCTTCTTGCAATGCTCGCACTTGTCTCTGGAGCACTCTAACCTTGGGTGTTACAACACTAGCTCTTCCACCATGTTCCCTTCATGGAGACATTTTTGCAATGCGCGCTGAAACCCTAACCACGGTCTTGGTGCAAACTGCCTCATAGTCGGTGATCTGTTTACACACTCAGGAACTCCTGCTCTGATACCACTTGATGAAGGGTGCTCCCCTTAATACCACAAACACATAATAGAAATATAGAAACAACAACAATATGCAAGAATAAAAAATTGGCTTCTTATTATCTCCGCAAATGTGGAATTACAAACTTTCAGAATTACAATATGCAAAGCCACATGGGCATTCCCTTACAATATTCTGTACGACAAAGCCTTGAATTATTACCCAGATCTACCAACCTGAACTATCCCGAATTGCCTAAGACAACACTACAGACCTTTCTTATATAGGCAATTTCCACCACCTGAGAAGGTTCTAAAAATTTAGCCCTTTAGGCCGACTAAACATAGAATTATTTATTTTTCACAATTATTACAATAGGATCGGCTCAAAAGAAATAACAAAATATGATTTTAGGTAACCCAACTTTCAGAGGCCATAACTTCCTAACCGTAGCTCTATTTTTCTATTGTAACCACTTTTTGAAAATTCCATGATGAGATCTACAGCCCTTGACATGTGCTAGTGCCAGTCAGCTGGGGGTCAATTGCGATCTGGAGCCTCTAAGGCCTTCAAAATTGACTTGAAAAATTTCATACCCAAAAACCTCAATAACTTCACCAATACTGATGATGTGGCAATGAAACTCAATTGGTAGGTTGAAATGACTAAGATGAACCTCCAACTGTGAAATCAAAACATTCTGAGATCATATGACCAACTTACTAAAAAAAGTAAGTTTCCATAAATAGCAGCTCTACACAAAATAGCCCTTAATGAATACAAAAACAAAAATATTTTTGGGAGATGTAAGATTGCTCTTACACCCAAGATGCTCCTGCATCAAAAAACCTCTCTTGGAACCAATTCTAAAGAAAATTTCTAGAGAATTCTCTCCCTTGTAAATGACCTTGGGAATCCTTTTATAATAACAAGCATTGCTACAAGCTTAGGATCATTTAGGACATAATTAAGACAACATTTCCAACCACTACAACATGAATTTAGGAAACTATTTATTACCGAAATGACAAATGAGAAGTCCTAATTAAAAACAAGAAATATCAGAGACATCTAATAGCTATTACATTCTAGAAACCCTAGTAGTCAAACTGCAAATCAGGGTATGACATTATTATCCCTTTGACAAGCACATCATTTACAAATATCTTAGCTAACTTTGCACACTGGGAAATAAATTCTGTGACAACTTAATCCAAGACACTAATGCCGCATCCAAAAGGAAACCCTCTGCAAAATATCAAACCTATGATAGCCAATAAGATCAAATCATATTCGGCCTCAAACACCATAGAGTTCAATCAATTCTCAACTAAAAACTTGCATATTATGGTCCACGAAAAAAATAAGATTGCACATGCTCTGACACACTATCTCCTTTACTTTTTGAAAAACCTTAAATCTTAAATTCAAAACCGACTGACAACGGTTAATTTATTAAGTTTAAAACATAGCCATCGATCCATCTTTTTTCCGGTAGATTAGGCGGTCCTTAAAATCGCCACAATAGTCAACAAGGCAACAAGACACATCACAGTCTCTTGGCCAATGAGAAACGCACATGTCAGCATGACTTGGCACTGGAACCACTTGTTTGAAGCATTGTGTTGTAAGTAAGATTGATGGTTGTCGCATGATCACAAGGAACAAGATTAAACTTTGCGAACAAGATACAACCATCCGATTAAAAGGAGACTAACCCTCTTAATCAGACACCGAAACATTAGAAAAATTAACCGCTAAGGAATTTTTAAGAAATTGGGCCCACCATGGTAGATGACAATTGGTTGCAGGTGTGCAGATAGGAAATTTTGACACCAACGAAGAGCTGCGAAGAAGTGGAAAACATCTTGGATTTTACACTTAGACAATTTTTGAAGCCCCGCGACATAAAAAAAACCATTTTTTGTAAACCTTGAAACTCAAATATCTCCTAGGTTTTTGTAATTAAGCATATGCGATCAAAAGTGGAGCTTGGTGACATCATGAACCATCTAAGGCTAAGGGTGCAACCCATGAAACTTCATATATTTTTCATGCAAGATGAAACAAGTTGTAGGCAGGATGGGACAACTAAGAGCATAAAAGTTTGCAGAGAACACATTCGAAACTAGACAAAAAAGGTCACCCTCACAAGCTAGGCTCAACCCTTGTGGGTGCCTTATTTCACTCCACCTGTGGCCAAAATTTGTATGATAGGAAATTTTGGGTAACAGTTATCTTGGGTGCAGAAGGAGTATCATCTTCTTTACCCTTCTGACTATCATCTTTTTCAATTTTCATCTTCTTCATCTTGAGATCATCAGACTTGGCTTCCACTATGGATGCGCTCTTAATTTCCAAAGAAATATTTGCATCCCTTGCTTTATCAAGGTTTTCTTGAGACACACCATGAATCCTCAATATCTCTGATGCGACTTTAGCAACCTTTCTTTTTGTTGCTGCACTGTTAAGTTTAGCATCTACTTCTCTGGTTTTCTCCTCATATGTTCCCCACCTAGGTTCATTAGGATCTTTGGGGGCTGATAGTAGTACCTTTGTATATGCTTCAAGGACCTATTCCTCTACCTCATAACCAAGTGGATGAATCCACTTAGTTCTTGGCACAACAACTTCCATACAAGTTGTGTCTATCTCCACCATAAAACAAATTGTATCCTTGTACTTTTCCACAATGCTCTCTAAAATCTTGTACCTCATTTTCATCTTAGCCTTGAAGGTCTTCAATTCCAATGTTACATAATCTCTCAATGTACTCTTAGTGGATGCTTTGTTAGATATCTGTGGCATGGCTAGTATGGACTTGTCTAAATACATATATGATACTCTCCCAACTATATGAAGGTACATGTAAATGATTAAAGACCCAAACCTAAAAATTTTGGTCTTATCATTCTTGATGGCCTTGATGTTATCCATCAACTATGCGTGCAATATCTCACACAAGTTGAAATCCCCATATTCCTTCACAAGTCTGATGGCTACTAGAATTGTGCCTGCAAACACACTATTCACTTTGCTGGTGTGATGAAACCTATATCCCAGTATCATCGACATCAATTTTATGTCTTCTTGTTCAATAGGCTCAATAGTCATCCCACGCCTATCACTCCTTGATTTACAAGTTTTCTCAAAAATATTTCTGACATCCTTGCCCATAAGAAGGATGACACTTGTCCTAGAAAGGCCTATCATCTCATATATCAAGTCACTGGTGATTCTTACTGGCACATCACCTTTCCAAAACAAATCATCATGAATTCTACTCAATAAAATCTTTATCCATTTTGTCTCATAGAATTCATATGCCATATCATACTCAACAATAGGGTGATCATTCCATTTAACATATTCATCCATGAATGTTTTGTCTAGTTTCAACATGGTATCCATGTGCACCCTTAACCTATCCAACCCTACTAGTTCTTTCTTGCAATAGATGTAAGCCCTTATGTATTCCACATGCATGATGCCCATAAGCATGTGGGAGAATGCTCCTTCTAAATCATCTAGGGTTGACTTAAAAGGATGCTTCTTGAATACATATCTCTTCTTCTCAACAACATCAAAAACTATGGGATTTTCCATGACTTACTTGTTTAATCACTTTCCAATTGTACTCTAAGATGATCCGAAGACTTTTGAATCGGCGCATTGAACTAGGGTTTCTGCAACCAACTAAATGCATTGCAAATCACTGATAGATCAATCTCCAAGTCTTCAAAACAACTTTCAAGGCTCTTTCTACTCTTCAATCACTCTGAGTTTGAATGCAATGAGTAATTAAACAACTTTCTGTGTACTTAAAGTGAGAATTCCACCATTAATGCAAGTCACGTAAACCAAGCTGTCACTTCAAAATTTCCAACTCCAGTTCTATTCACAATCAACATGTGCACTCTTGCAAAAAGGTACCTTTATACTCCAAAAGCTTAAGTCCAAAGGCACATACTCTGAGAGTGAGTATAACAGCCACGTAGGGGTCTAGAGCTAAATTAGCTCCCCCTATGACCCTAAGGGCCATTCATCCAGATGTAGAGGGTGTGTCCATTACAGAAGCATCTAGTACATTCTCATCAAATTTGTCCTTCTTCCCTTCTATCCAAATAAAGCTCACATCCTCTGAGGCTTTCACAAACTTGACTTCTCCTTTGGGATCCAAAATTGGTTCTTCAACCTTTTTAGGGCTTTCCTGACCTTGCGTCCTTGATCTACAGAACCTTGAGATATGTCTAGCCTTGTTAAAAGAGTGACAAATGACTGGAGGTCTTACATTCCTTGGCGCATTGACATGAGTCACCATTCTTCATTGTCTCGCTGAGTGACCATTATAGTTACATATCTAACATGTAACATTCTGAGAACTTCTTGTGTTTGTCTGATTCTAATTTCTCTAATTATGTTGTATCCTATTCTTCTTACTAGTCTTGCAATTCATAGCTCTATGACCAAACTTATTGCATGAATAATTGTAACCATTAAAAGGTCTTACCTATGTATAGTTCTTTGCAATGTGTCCATGCTTGTTACATGCAAAAAAAGTTCATTCTATAGGCTTGTGCTCATTATTAGGTGCTCCACCATTATCGTTGGTTTGATCTTTAGTCTTTTCAGCATCAATAGAGTCCTTTTGTGAGTCCTTTCTTACTCGCATGTTGTCAATTTGATTTTATGCTTCATTGTATCCAATACAGCTAGTGTTTCCTTTGGCTCTCCTTGCATACAACTGAGATTCTATCAAATCAGAACTGGTGTGTAATTTGTCAATATGATTCTTTGTTGCTTTCAATTCAGACTCCAAGCTTTCTTTGCTATTCCTTAGCTCCAAGATTTCCAAGTTTTCTTGCCTTAGTTCTTCATTGAGTTGAAGGTTCTCTTTGACTTGTTCATTATAGACTTCCTAATTATTGATTATCTTATCATCAAATTCTTTAAGTAGTTCTTTCGTAGATGCATTTTCTTCATTCAGCTTCTTGACCTTTGCTCCTAAATCATTGTAGAACATTCTTTCAAATCCTTTCTTAGCCTTTTGATAACCAATTGTGCATCACTGATTTTTTCTTTTAGTTCTTCAATTTCTCTTTCTGATTTGTCCAGGTCATCAAGAGAAGCTTCAAGATTTATTTTTAGATGTTTCATTTTTGCTTTTTTCATGATCTCCTCAAGTGGTTAAATTTCTATGCTGAGGACTTGAGCTCTGATACCAATTGTTAGGAATGGGAACACTGAGAGGGGGGGGGGGCTGAATCAGTGTTCACTATCTTTTAACTTTTCACTTTAACCTTTATGCTAAACTTAAATGCTTAAGTACTAAAAGAAAAATTCACATAAACATGAAACATGAAATAAACACATAACACCAATATGGGTATGAGGAAATCCAAATAGGTAAAAACCCCAGTGGGAATTAACACCCACTAATATTATGCACTAGTGTTTTGTGATCCTTGTTAGAAGATCCTTAACCCTGTTAGTTGTTGCTTTACAATGCTTTTAGTACAGTAGACCTTGTTAAGGGTCTGACCCTAGTAGGATTCTTTTAAAATAGTCCCTATTAGAGGAGAGGATGCACTGTCCAAGAGCTCACTACTCAAGTGGTGAAGGCTACAACCTTCTAATCTCAAATACACACTATATCTGCAGGATGAACTTTCACTATGACACTACTTGTCAGATCAGTTCCTTTGATGCATTGATGCTTTAACCTCTAGAAAATCTCTAATACATCTTCTAGTGTCTTTGCACACTTATGTTCAGCTTATTACAACTCTCTATCAACTTCCATGCTAAATACAATGGGTGCATCTTATACTTATACGCTCATATAAAATAAACAACTAGGTCGGCCCTATAACTTATTACAAACAATGCTTCCAAATGAAATGGCTTAAGCATGATTAAAATTAAATATATAAACATGTTATCAACCTAAATACAATGGGCGCATAGCCTTTACAACATTACAGTATAACCGCAAACCAAAATACTAACTATCGGCTTCATGCTCTATTCTTCACTGGCACACACTGGCTGTGCAACTTCAACTAACTGTAACTTTCTCATCCTTGCACATCTAATAATGTGCTCTTAGACTAAGCATGAATATATTCTAACCAACTTAACTTCCAGGGTGCATACCATAATTCTACTATACGCATGTGCATTGATGCTCTGAGCTGCAGGAACTCTGTACACTGTCCAGTCTTCAACACTTAGCTGATTTCTGATCTTCTCATCAAGTGGGTTGACTCCAAACTGCTATATAATTTTGTTTCCATAATGACAACACTATATCAAGATATATACATTAGTATAAACAACTTTCCAACATGTGTTTGCTTGTCTGGTGAAAGTACTCCATTTTTTCCTCTAGGAGTGGTGACTATCATAGATCCAATTCCCAAGCTAGGTTGAGGAAATGCCCCCAGCTAGGTGATGGTTTGACTTATTATGGGTAAATAAAGACACACAAGACCAAGATGAAGACCAAGACAATAGACCAAGCTATGATGGGGTTTTATCATGGATTTATACATTAGATAGATTTCTATGGATTGGCCAATTTATTATGATATATACATAGCATGAATGGAGACTGAATAGCTATTTTATTATGGGTATATATAATGAAATGAGACACTAGAAGAATCCTAATAGAGAGAGGAGAAATTTTTTTACAAATGGTGCCTATTTCCAGGTTTTCACCACATGTTTTTATTGCAATTTTCTTTTGATTTTTTGACTTTTTGGTATTTTTATGTTTTATTTATATACATATACTCCTTGCATTGAGATTTTAAGCATAGAATTTCTTGAGGTGAATACTGTTAAGAGGCTCATCCAAGAGATCTCCCTCAAATGTAGACAACTGATAAGCACCAAAACCATAGACTGTTGTAATCACAAAAGGACCGAACCAGTTGGGTTCAAACTTGCCCTTCTTCTCACGATGCTATTCATTTTTGGGATTATCACGATGGAATAGATCACCCACCTAAAAGTCTATGGGTTTCACTTTAATATTATACTAACAAGACATCCTCTATTGATATACCTTCAAGTAATCAAAGGCCCTTTGGCGGTGTTCATCCAACAATTCCAATTCAGTTAGCCGCACAAATCTATACTCTTCATCTGGAATTAAGTCTTTTAGGGATACATGAAGAGAAGGTAACTTTGTTACCCCCTCGACATTCATGACATGGCTTAACCACCTCCTGTGTCTTTGTAACAAGTGATATCAAAGCTTGGTCACAAGTTTGAATCCCCTCAGGTAATGCTGAGGGGGAGATTATTGGCAAAATGGTCAGTGCTCTTATTCTATCCAAAACAACTAGTTCCTTTTTGCAATATATATATGCCCTAATGTCTTCGACATGCATAACACCCATAGGCATGTGGGGGAATGCCCCTTCTAGGTCATCCAATGTGGATTTGAATGGGTGCCTCTTAAATACATATATTTTCTTCTCTACAACATCAAACACAATAGGAGTAGCCATCACTTACTTGTATATTGCTTTCTTAATGGTTTCCAAGATCTTCTGAATCAGCACAACAAACTAGGGTTTCTATAACTGATCAAATGCACAACAAATGACTTGATGAATCAATCTACAATCCTTCACAATAAAATGCTAGGGCTCTTCTTCTCTCCAATCACTCTGAATTTGAATGCAATGAGAGATCTACAAACTTATGTGTACTTTAAAGTAGAATTTTTTCCATTAATGCTTGTCCCGTAAACTAGGCTGTCACTAAAAAATTTCTAACTTTCATTCTGCAAACAATTAGCTCATGTCCTCTTGCACATAAAATCTTCTAGTCTCCAAAAGGTTAAGTCCAAAGGCACGTACTCTAGGAGTGAGTATACTAGCCACACAAGGGTGATGCATCTAATAAATGTTCATCAACTTTATTCTTCTTTGCTTCTAACCAAATCAAGCTCGCATCCTCTGAAGCTTTTACAAACTTGACTTCTCCTTCGATATCCAATGCTAGTTCTTTAGGTTTTTTAGGGCTTTCCTAACCTTGCATCCTTGATCTAAAAAAATTTGAGAAGTGTCTAGCTTTGTTACAAGAATGACAAATGACTGGAGGCCTTGTATTCCTCAATGCATTAAAATGGGTCACCATTTTACATTGTCTTGCTGAGTGACCATTATAGTTACATATCTAACATGTAACATTCTAAGAACTCCTTATATTTGACTGATTCTTATTTCTCTGATTATACTGAGCCCTGTTCTTCTAACTTGTCTTGCAATTCATAGCTCTATAACCAAATTTATTGCATGAATAATAATAACCATTGAAAGGTCTTACCTCTGTACAGTTCCTCGCTATGTTTCCATGCTTGTTACATGCATAACAAGTTCTATCTACTGGCTTGTACTCATTCTTGGATGGTTCAATATGATCCTTATTCTAACTTCTAGTCTCCTTAGCATTTGAGGCATCTTCTAGTTCTTTCATTCTTTCTCACATGTTGTCAATCTAATTTTGTGCTTCATTGTATCCAATGCAGCTATTATCTCCTTTAAGTCTTCTTGCATACAATTGAGATTCTATCAAATCAGAACTGGTGTGTAATTTATCAATGTGATTCTTTGCCTCTTTTAATTCAGATTCCAAGCTTTCTTTGTTGTTTCTTAGCTCTAAAATTTTTATGTTTTATTGCCTCAATTCTTCATTCAGTTGAAGGTTCTCTTTGCTCTGTTCATTATAGACATCTTGGTTGTTGATTGACTTGTCATCCAGTTCTTCAATCTATTCTTTCAAGAATGAATTTTCTTCATTCAGCTTCTTGATCATTATCCCTAAATCACTAGCAGAGCATTCTTTTAAATCCTTTCTTAGCCTTTTGATGACTATTTGAGCATCACTAAATTTTTCATTTAGTTCTTTAATTTCTTTTTTAGATCTGTCTAGGTCTTCAAGAGTAGCTTCAAGATTTCTTTTCAGATGTTTCATTTCTACTTTTTCCATGATCTCCTCAAGTGGTTAAACTTCTTTTGAGGACCAAATCTCTGATACCAATTGTTAGGAATGGGAACACTGCGAGGGGGGGGGGGGGGTGAATCAGTGTTCACTATATTTTATCTTTTTACTTAATCTCAAACTGAACATGAATACTTAAATACTGAAATGAACATCCACATAAAAATGAAACATGAAATCAACACATAACACTAATATGGCTATGGGGAAACCCAAATAGATAGAAACCCCAATGGGAATTGACACCCACTAATATTCGGTACTAGTGTTTTATGATCCTTGTTAGAAGATCCTTAACCTTTTTAGGAGTTTCTTTACAATATGTTTAGTATAATAGACCTTGTCAAGGGTCAGACCCTACTAGGAGTCTTTTACAATAAACCCTATTAGGGGTGTGGATGCACTATCTTAGAGCTCACTACTCAAGTGGTGAAAGATGCAACCTTCTAATCTCAGATACACACTATATCTACTGGATGAACTATCACTGTGACACTGCTTGGCTAATCAGTTCCTTTGATGCACTGATGATTTAACCTCTTACAAAGCTCTAATACATCTTATCAAATTTTCACACATTTCTTCTCTACTTATCTCAACTCTATAATAACTCTCACACCAATTACAATGGGCGCATCTCATATTTATATGCGCATACAAAACAAATAACTAGGTACCCTTTAACTAATTGCATACAATGCTTCCAATTGAATTGGCTCAAGCATGTTTACAAAAAAACATAATTCCATGTCAGAAAGCTAATTACAATAGGTGCATAGCCTTTACAACATAATGATATAACCACAAATCAAAATGCCAACAGTAAGCTTCTTACTCTGTTCTTCTCTGGCACATATTGGTTGTGTAACTTCAACTATCTGTAACTTTGTCATACCTACATATCTAATCATGCACTCATAGAGTAAGCATAAATATACTCTAACCAACTTATTTTCTAGGGTGCATACCATAACTCAGTCGTACGCACTTGCATTGATGCTTTGAGCTTCAGGTACTCTGTACACTATCTAGTCTTCAACACTTAGCCAATTTCTGATCTTCTCATCAAGTGCGCTGACTCCAAAACACTATATGACTTTGTTGCCATAATGAAAACACTATATTAATTCATATACACCAGTATATCCAACTTTCTAACAAAATTGACCTCGAGGGGCAGAACAACTTTAGAACCATAGACAAGGGAATACAGTGTGGCTCTAGTGAGAGTACGGATGGAAGTAGATCCAAGAGCATCTCGGTTCCTTGGAAATATTGTGTCACCAAAAATATTTTTGTGTTGTTCCTATGTTGTTTGGTTCCTTCTTTGATTGAGTTGGTTTATTTTTTCTTGGTTTCCTTTGTTTACTGGGGTTGATCGGTTATCTCTCTTGTGCTCAGTGATGCTTGTCTGGTGCTCGATTATCCTTGCTTACCAAGTTGTTTCTTTTTGTTTCCTATTGGGGCTGACTCTTGCAATTAATTATGGTCATGGATTTAATGCTGCTATCTATCATTAGGAAGTGTGTGGACCTAGATCTGGTTGTTCCTTCCATTGATGGTGGATCTAAAGGCCGACTTGTTTGATAGCCTCTTGTATATAATGTAATCTTTTTTTATAGTTTTAGGACATCAGAGATAGAAGCTAGGAGATAGAAGATTGTTTTAGATCCTCGCATGTTGGAGAACTTTTGTACTTGATTGTAATATTTGGCCTAAACCAGGAAGGCCTTATAGCCTGACATGTATGAATCAAATTGAAGTAAATATATGAAAGATATTTGCATTCTCTCTCTCACTTGTGTGTTTTTTACTTCTGTTTGTGATCTCTGCAAGGTGGATTTGGTTAGGGTGTGCCTTTTGGGCCCTCTCCTCATCTACCCTTGCATCAAAAGTGCAATAAGCCCATAAGGTAGGATTCAATTGGACATGCCATTCATGGCCAATGTCATTGACAGTCTTTTGGAGGATCTTGACAATGGTTTTATTAGATGCCTTAGCTTGGCCATTACCCTGGGGATAGTAAATGGTGGAATAGTTATGCGTGATATCAAATTTCTCACATAGTTCATCCATGTCTTGATTTTGAAATTTCTTCCCATGATCAGTAATAAGATGCATAGGGATACCATATCTTCAAATTATATAATTGAGGATAAACATGGACATTTTTTTTCCAGTGGAAGTGATCAATGGAATGGATTCAACCCACTTAGTAAAATACTTAGTTGCAGTGATAATGAACTTATGACCATTGAAAGATGGAGGGTGAATTGCATGCATGAGGTCAAGTCCCCACTGAATAAATGGTATTGTTGTTGGAAAAGGATAGAGTTGTTGTGCTGGTGCATGAATAATATTCCCATGTATCTGACATTTCTTGCATTTCCTAGAAAAGTGAAAGGAATATGTCTCCATAGTAGGTCAGTAGTAACCAATACACTTGATATTCTTAGCCAAGAAAGGACTACTTGAATGTGTCCCATAAATACACTCATGAACATCTCGTAAGGTAATTTGTGCTTCATGGTGTTCAAGACATCATAAGATAGTATAGTCAAGACCTCGCCAATACAGGATGTTAGATATTAGAATATAGCAGGAGGCTTGGCGTAAAAAGGTTCATTTTTTGTTTCTGGATATATCAGGTGGTATGGTATTGTCTTTTAGGTAGGAATGTATCTTTCCATAAGTCAGGGAATCTTGTTTGATAATATGACATATGATACTTGTATCAGGATCATTGTACACGGGATAAGCCAAAGATTCCACTAAGAACTCAAAATGGGATTTTGTATCTTCTACATCAAATAGAGAAGCAATTATAGCCATAGCATCAATAGCCTTGTCATCATGTCTTGGAATTTTCTCAAAGGTTATTATTGAAAAAAATTGCTTAAAGTCATCTACCATACATTTATATGGTAACAAATTGTCATCTTTATTCTGGTATTCATTATTTACTTGATTGATTATAAATTGAGAGTCTCAATAGACATTCAATTCAGTAACTTTCCATTGGAGAGCCATCTTCAACCCGATCATCAAAGCTTCATACTTAGCTACATTATTTGTACAAGGAAAGAGTGACTTATAAGAATTTGGTATTGTGTATCCCTATGGTGTAACAAATAGCACTCCGGCTCTTGAACCATGTTGAGTATAGGATCCATTAAAGTACAACTTCCATGTATGTGTAGATAATGTTAGAATGTGTGCATCTAGAAATTTTTTATGTATAGGACTATCATCTGTTAGTGGTTCCTCAGCTAATTGATCTACAATTACTTGTCCTTTAATGGCTTTCCTATCCACATACTCAATATTGAATTCACTAAGTAACATAACCCACTTAGCCAATCTTCTTGTTAATGTTATCTTGCTCAAAAGATATTTTAAAGGATCAATCTTTGCAATAATCTTGATGGAATGAGACAACATGTAATGTTGCCACTTCTGTGAAGCAAAGCCTACTACTAGACATGCTCATTCAATTGGAGAATAATTGAACTCATATCCCACGAGGATATGACTGATGTAATATATAGCCTTCTCATTTCCTTCTTGATCTTGTTGGTCCAAGAGAGCACCTAGAGAGGCTTGTGTAGCTAAAATATAGAGCAAGAGTGGCTTGCCTGGAATTGGCAACATAAGAGTAGGAGGATTTTCTAAATAGTGCTTGATCTTATTGAAGGCTTCTTCACACTTATCATCTCACTTGAATGAGATGTCCTTATGTTACAGGTGTTGGAAAGGATGGCTTTTATCCACTAGTTGAGAAACAAACCTTCTAATTGATTGGAGGCATCCTTATAAATATATTAATTGACTGATATTTGTAGGGGAAGACATCTCCATAATTGCCTTAACCTTTTCTAGATAAACTTCTATACCTTTAGTTGAGACAATATACCCTAGCACTTTTCTTGATGTTAACTTGAATACACACTTCTTTGGACTGAGTCTAATCTGGTACTTTTCCATCTAGGTGAATATCCTATCCAGTACTCCGAAATGACCATCTCTATTTTTAGATTTTTCTAGGATATCATCACCATAATCTTCCATTATAGTATGCATCATGTCGTGAAAGATTGTAGTCATGGCCCTCTAATAAGTTGCACCAGCATTCTTGAGCCCAAAAGGCATCAGATTCCAATAGTATGTGCCCCAAAGACATGTAAAAGTAGTCTTTTCCTAGTCTTCTAACACAATCTTGATTAGGTTATAGCTAGAAAAACCATCCATTAAGGATAACATCTCATGACCAGCTATCAAATCAACTATGATATCAATTTTAGTAAATGGGAAGTCATCTTTAGGACAAGCCTTGTTGAGATCTCAAAAATCTATACAAATCTTGATAGACTTGTCTAGTTTTGATACTAGTACAATATTGGAAATCCACTCAGCATAATCAATGGCTCGAATGAATCCAACATCTAGGAGCTTCTTCAATTTTGATTTAACCATAAGTCCAATATGAGGATGCATCTTTTTGAGTTTCTACTTGACTGGTTTAATTCCTACTATAATAGCTAAGTGATGCATAATAAGATTAGGATCCAAACCTGGCATATCAGCATAAGAATAGGCAAAGTTGACTTGTCTCTCTTTGAAAAACTATGAAAAAAAAAAAATTTCTGGCTCTGTTAAGGATGCTACTACTTTCAAAATATGCGGGAACTCTTCCATTCCAATGTTAAGAGGCAATGTTGGTTTAATAAGTATTGCATATTTCTCTCAATACATATAATTGGGGAGCATGTCAATCCTTCCATCTTCAGGCACCTCAGAGAGGTTTTTTCCCTTAGATACATCTTTTCTTTTTACTTTTTTCAGATCTAATAATGCCACTGAGTGGTTTTCACCTTTAGATCTATTGATTATTTTTACATTTTGTGACTGAAAGGATTGGCACACTCTATGAAATAAGCCATGTCATTGAGTTCTATTGGAAATACCAACTTATGATCCCCAAGTGATAGATGATCTCTAATTCCAAGATAGTCGATAATTGCATCATCATTATGGAAAACATCAATTTCTGGATTATTGGGAGAATCTCAATCTATAAGCTCAGGGTGAATAAGGGGTATCAGATTATTTGGGTCAATTTCAAAGGTTGACATAGTATTTATAGATAATTTTTCAAGGTTTATGATTGTATTGGCAAGATCTATTTCCATACTCTCATCTAAGTTGTCCATCACAAGATAATCCTCACTTTCCTCACAATTGTCAAGAGTAGTATCATGTGGAACTAATCCTAGTGATTTAGTCCTTGAACTCTCCCCCTCATGATAATCATTACTATAGGTATGGACAACATCAACTCATATTTCTTCAGTATAGTTGGATAATGAATTCCATTCATAATCATTATAGTCTGAATCATCATCTTGTCCCTGATTATCCCTAAGTCTATTGATGATTTATGTTGCTATCATTTTCTTTTCTTTGTCCACATACTTGCCATTTTTTTAGAGCTCTAATGCAAGAGCCTTAGATGTCTTATTGAAAGGTGTGATCTTCTCTTTACCCTTAGGTTCCTTTGGTCCTTCTCCTTTATAGCCTAACCCTGTAGTGTCTCATTGGTAATTTGGATTTTTCAGAATTCATCTTATAACACCTTCTCTCTACAACCCTATAGCTCCACTACCTTGATATCCCATCTTTTGTAACAAAGTATATCCCTTACCATATACATTAGGTGATATATATTCATGTTTTACATCTTATTCATCCTGATGTTGTTTAAGAAAATGGTTAGCATTATGCTCAGATTCTTCTTTTGATATAGTGCCCCCACTTATAAATGTGACATAAACAGGTGTGGAAGGAGCTTCTGATTTTTGTTTGATAATCAAGGATTTTCCATATGACTTAGGAGATAAAGGTAATTATGTAATACAAAAAGTTTGACCCAAAGTATATTCTCCCATAATTTTTTCTTTTATATCAATTTTTATCCCATTAGATTTAGATGTTGATGCTATATTACTTGGATCAATGGGTATTGTTGCAGAAGATCCAGTACGATTATAAGGTACCAAAGATTCAGGTGTTGTCTTCACAGTGTTGTAGTAATAAAAAGGATTTGGATCTCCTTTGATAGTTATTTCTTGACCATTGTGGGGAAATTTCAAACACTGATGATAATTTGAGGTCACATCTAGCATAGAATGAATCCAAGGTCTCCCCAAAAGAATGTTATATGCAAGATCCATATCAAGAACTTGATAAAGAACATCTTTGACTACAAGACCTACTCTAATAGGGAGAATAATATATCCCTCAGATGACCTCCCCTCTTCATCATAAGCTTTGATTGTGATTTTCTTCTTTGGATCTACAATATTTTTAGAAAATCTCAATGCAAGGACTAGTTTCAAAGTGCATATATTCAAGCTAGCTCCTCCATCTATTAGTACTCTTTTGATTTTATGATTTTGTACAAGGACTTCTATATGAAGTGGAGCATTATGTGGTTGATTAATGGCTAGATCATCATGCTCAGTTAAAGATAGGTAATGTGGAGTGGTCAAATGTCCCACCATAGCTTGGAATTGGGCTTGATCTAGATTTGTAGGAACATGAGTTTCTAGGAGAGCTTTCTCAAGAATATCCTTATGAGATGGTGATAGACACAAAATCTCTAGTATAGATATTTGGGCTAGTGTTTTCTTCAATTGATCCAAAAGGTTGTATTGATTGGAAATATTTGGTGTGGACTTTAGAACATAGACAAACTTGTTTTGTGAGGTTCTAGGTTTGGATGAGACACCTTGGAGAGTAACCTTGGATTGGGCTCAAGTAGTGACATTAGTTGGTTGACTCTCAGACTCTTCTTTGATATTAATCACATTGGCATAATATTGAGAAGGATGACATTCTCAAATGTGATTAACATACTTATAGGATGTGGTATTCTAGTGTGCTTGATTATCACCCTTAGTATTGAAGGAACTTCTTTTCTCATGTTCGGGAAGTGGATCCTTAAAATTCATATGTGACTTGTTTAAGGTATGTCCATCAACACTTATCTCACCACTTTCAATCAAGTCTTGTATCACATGTTTAAGTCTTTGACAATCATTTGTTTTGTGAACTTTCCCTCTATGGAATTCTCAATAATCATTATCATTCCACCAAGAAGATTTTGTTGGAAAAATGGTCAGCACTCCCCTCAGGATTCATGACATGGTTTAATAGCCTCCTGTGTCTTCTATAAGTCTAGTGGTTGTATCAGGCATTAATAGGTTGATCTTTTGGTGCAACAGAAACTACTACTTGTAACAAGTGGTATCAGAGCTTGGTCACAGGTTTGAATTCCCTTGAGTAACATTGAGGGGGAGATTGTTGGAAAAATGGTCAGTTCTCCCCTTGGGATTCATGACATGGTTTAATAGCCTCTTGTGTCTTCTATAAGTCTAGTGATTGTGTCAGGCATTAATAGGTCAATCTTTTGGTGCAACGACAACTACTAGTAACAAGTTTCACCATAGGCTCAAAATCTCTAGTTTCAGGAAGTACAATGAGTTTCTTTGTGATCAACTTCCTTAATGTAAATTCAAGAGATTCACCCAAAGGAGTAAAATTTCTTCTACATGGCATAAAAGGTAATCTTGAATTGGATGAGTTGTTGTCGGTATTCTGAGTTGCAGTTTGATTGCTATAAGTAGGTTGAGTAGCATTGGTTTTTCTTGTGAGATTTAGAAGAGGTTGTCTTGTTTTAACATGGTGGTTATCAACAATCCCATCATTGAAAATGTTCTTGTTTTTAATCCAAAACTTGGATTTGTCATTGTTATTGTTTCATTGGGATTTGAAATTGAAAACACAACATTATCCTTGGAATAAAGCTTAAACTCACCTTTTCTAACCATAGCTTCCTCAATTTTGACTCCATTTTCAATGAGCTTATTAAAGTTGGGAGGACATTACAATTGTAGCCTATAGCTCATTACTTGTATAAGGTTATGCACAAAGATATCCATCTTTTCTTAGTTATGGATTTTTCATGGATACTTGGAAAATAATTGACGCCATCTTTGTAAAAAAAAGGAAAGGTTCTCCATTCTTTTGTTGTGCATTGCAAAGATAAAGCATAGTGACTTCATGTTTGATGTTATATGAATAATGAGTCACAAACTTGTCAATAAGTTCGTTGAAATATTTGATGCCTGGGGATATTTTGGAGAACCATTCCATAGCTTGTCCTCCTAAACTATGTGGAAATAGTCGCATAAGATAAGTGTCATTGTGGGTGACTTCAATACAAGCAGCAAAAAACTCATGAATGTGGTCTTGTGGATCCGAATTCTCTTTGTATTTGTCAAATTTAGGTACCTCAAAATGAGGAGGGAATAGAATCATTTCTAAATGTTTATCAAAATGATAAGGAGATATATCATCTAAGGAGTACTTCTTGGTTGATGGTCTAGTTTGAATGTCACAGATTTTTTGTTGAAGCATCTGGATTTGTTGTAGAATGGGGTCCAAAGATAATGTAGATCCTTGAGTGTTTTGGGAAGCACTATGTTGTTTTTCTTCCTTTTCTCCATGAGCATGTGTCTCTTGAGAACCACTGGGGATTTCTTGATTATTAGTGATAGGTGGTTCTTTAAGAGTAGAGACATCAAAATCATTTGGTATTTGTGCCCCTTGTTGAACAAGCATGAGGAAGTACATTTCTCTATCCATATCTAAAAGTCTTTCCATGACCTTATAGAACCTAGGATCTTGCATGGTGTCTCTTAATTCCTGATCTATTGGTTCTTCCTCAGTTGTAAAAAATGAACTCTTCTTAGGAAATTTAGACCAAGGGTTTTCATGATTATTGCTTCCTTCCATCTTGTCTACAGATTTTGGATCAATTGGTTGCTTAAGTTTTTGAGATCAAGTTTAAACCATAAAAAAGTGAAAAATGATTATGGGATGAAGATTTTGATGAATCAAATGGATATGTGTTTGATAGGATAGATGTATAAAAGAACCTAAAAGTGTTGAGATAGGTGTGAAAACTTAATAATCTAAGTCTATAGGAAGTATGGATGTCACTATGATGTGACAAAGAAAAATCAAGAGATAATAATCTAGGTAAGTGTTTGATTAAGGATGATAAATCCTGATATGAAAAATTCACAAAGATCAAAATCTGATAGTAAAGGTAATGATTCAACACTAAGATGGTGAAATTGTGAAAATGGTCAAACTAAGGATCAAAGGTCTGTGTAAATCGATTGCTTTTCTAGAATGATACTAAAGACAAAAATGGGTATCTGAAAAAGTGAATGTGAAAATTCTAGGGTCCGTAAAAAGGCTCTTTGTTATGGATGCACAAGAAAAAATGCACAGGATAGTCAAATATATGCATAATAGAATTAGATCAATGCACAGAAAAGTTGGATAAATGTGCAATAATATTGGATAAATGTGCAGCAAAAAGTGATAAATGTGCAGGACTGGTTTTCTGATTATTGTTCTTGAAATTTTTGGAAAATTTGTTAACTTTTTAGATGATTTTTTGGAAAAGTAAAATTGCATAAACACACACATGAAAAATAGAAATGATTTAATCTAATTTGATCTAATATGAATGCACAAACATGCTTATAATTCCTAAGGTTGGCAAGGACATTATTTGTTGAATCCCCACTTGGATAAAATCCAGCCATGCAAATTCACAGCGGATAGCCTAGGAACTTGGAGGCATGAGCTCCTCCTTGTAGTGCACTCACTTCTCTGGCACACCAAGCTCTGAATTCAATGGGTCATTACTTCCCAAAGAATTGTTATCTCTACTATGAACTGTGAGTATTGTGGGGTGGCTTCACGGGCTTGTGTGACCCCTTGAGCCAACAAATAGAAGGTTTTTGGAAAACTACACAAAAAGTATTTAGTAAGGACATCCATTCAGGTGGTTGTGATCAAGTCATTTTTCCAATTAAGGGGGCTCCCACAATCCTTCCACGAAATTTTTTCACCTTAGCAATGTAGGGACTTTAACACACCACGTGGGTACTAGAGGAGAGTTTGGTTGCCACAAAAAATTCACACATGTCCACTATGAGACTAATCAAGTAGCATTTTTTATATACCAGTTTGGAAGGGCTTGGCTTTAGCCTATTACCAGTTGGGTCGTTCCTTGGGGTGAGTACCTCTTTTCCCACCAAAGATCTCCCTCTAAAAATTATAACAATTTCTCTTACACCCAATATCCATGAATGGGGAGGGGAGAGGATGTGTTGTTATAATTTTGGGATTACAAATAGCTATGAAAGAAAAACACATAAAACAAATATCTAAACTAAATAAGACACATGAAAAATGAAATGCATTTCTTATTTTAAACCCAAATGAGATTATAGTCTATTTTGCAAACCCCTTATTAGTCTTCTAAGGAACCTGCAAATAAACAATTAGTAATCTCGAAAAGGGGTCTTCAGATTCAGCCTACAAAATAGCCAAAATGTCTACAATAGGGAATAGAAAAATGTTAAGATGATTAGCCAAAACACAAATGATTAAAATATGAAATTTAATTACTAAAGAAATAGATGTGCAGAAACATAATACTAATGCACAAGAAGAGTGAACCAATGCGTAGAAATAGTGAATGCACAGATAAATGATATAAAGGTGCAATTCGATGGGATGAAAGTGCAGCTATAATAGATGCACAATAGAGAAGTATGGAAGTGTACGAATAGTGAATGGATGCATAGAAGAAATTAAAAAGACAGAAGTCAAAAATGTCTGATGGTAAGAAAAATGGATGCACAGGCGAAACTAATATATGCACAGAAATCATGAATGGATGCGCAGAAAGAGCCTGTAGAAATCTGCACACGGAAAAACTCAAAACAAAATGTTAAATTTGTGGGGATGCCCCACAATGGGCACCAAACATGTATGCAATTTAGATGTCTAATTACTAGAAATGAAATACTAACTATTTTAAGCTACTAAATCAATCTAAAGAAAATAGAATGAAGATTACAATGACCAAATGAAATTAAAACAAAGTTTTACCTTCACCTACCATGTAGCTTATCTCCATTGCCCTCCTAGCCTTGACTCCTTGAATGTGTTGAGCTCTCAGATTTCCAAATGAACCTCCTTGCCCAAGATGTGACCAAAGTGTGGAGATTGAGTGATTTGTATGTAAAATGGCTTAAAAGCTTGATTATGCAACTAATGGATAATGGAATGCAAATGGCTTACAAATGATATGAATTGTTTGATTTCTTTGAAGATTTGAATGTTTGGATGCTAGAATGCTTGTATGTTGAAATTTACTATTGCTATTAGGCTCACAAAGGAAGAATGATGCTCCTTTTATAGGTTTTTGGAGGACTCAAGCCTAGGTGGCACAATCCTAGGGTGGAGATTGAAAGGTGGAAGATCCTATGGCTATGATTGACTTGGTTGAAGGGGTTGAGAGAAAGGGGGGTGTAGTTGGAATGTGAGAGGAAGAATAGGGAGGATGTTCCTCCTACATTGACATGGAAGAGAAGAAGGTGAAAGGGAAAGAGACATGTCAAGTGTCTCACAAAGACCATTGAGAGGAAGGGGGAAGGACCTTTTCCTCATATGGACCCTTGTTACAAGTGTCCCATGAGTCACCTTTGAGTCCTTGAGGTGGCTTAATAAGCTCTTTAGGAATAGGGATTGCTTCTTGACTTAGTTTAGAGGAAGACATGTGGTCATCAGACCAAGTCTTATGAGGCTACATAGCCCTTAAAAATAGGACATGTGTATGTGAGGATAATGATTTATTAATAATTAATCAAAATTAATTATTTTAGCCAAGGTGATGTGTCAGGTAACTAGGTCTATGAGGTCGACTAGGCAGCTTAGTCATATTAGTGATTGTGCAATTGGTTATTTAATTAAATCACTTTAATAAGACTAATTTAGAGGACTTGGGACAATAAGAATAGACTATAGTAAATTTATCAAATAAATTGAATAATTTATTTAATAATAGAATAAATAAATATTAATTAAATAATAATATTTAATTAATTCATCAAGTCAATATTAATTAAATAATAAATATTTAATTAATTAATCAAGTCATTTTTTAGTGTTTACAGTCTCCATTTCTTCAAAGCTTGAACAATAGAATATAATTCCTAGTCATAAACTGAATATTTTCTCTTAGCATCATTCAATTTCTCACTAAAGAAAGCTACCGGTCTTCCTTCTTGACTCAAAACAGCTCCAATTTCACTTCCACTATCATCACATTCAACTTGAAAAACTTTATTGAAATTAGGCAAAGCAAGTGTAGGTAACTCTACAATTATTTGTTTCAATGTTTCAAAACTCTTTTGTGCTCCGTGTGTCCATTTGAAATCCCTTTTATCTCCTCTCATAGTTTCAGTCATCGCATTACAAATAGAACTAAAATTTTGGGTAAACTTCCTATAAAAACTTGCTAGTCCATGAAATGATCTTACCTCTCCAACATTCTCTAGTGTAGGCCAATCAAGTATAACTCTCACTTTCTCAAGATCCATCTTTAATCCATCAACTAAAATTACAAAACCAAGGTACACAATCTCATCTTTCATAAATGAACATTTCTTCAAATTAATCAACAAATCTTCTTCCTTCAATATCTGCAATACTTGTCTGATATACTCAAGATGTTATTCCTTACTCTTATTGAATATCAAGATGTCATAAAGATATACGATCACAAACTTACCCAAGAATATTTTCAAAACTTTATTCATCAACCTCATGAAAGTACTAGGTCCATTAATCAAACCAAAAGGGATAACCAACCATTCATACAAACCTTCATTAGCAATTTTCCATCCATCCCCTTCTCTAATCCTAATATGATGATAACCATTCTTCAAATCAATCTTTGTGAAATAATTTTCTCCACTCAAACTATCCATTATGTCATCCATCCTAGGCAAAGGAAATTTTTACTTTACTTTTATCTTGTTTATATCTCTAGAATTATTGCATATTCTCCATTCTTTTTTGGTGTTGATACAACAAGTACTGCACAAGGACTCAAACTTTCCCTAATCAAACCTCTCTCAAGAAATTCTTTCACTTGTCTATTCAACTCAATCTTTTCATTAGGTGTTAACCTATGTGGTTCTTTATTAGGAAAACTAGCTCCAGGTATCAAATCCATACAGTGACTTATACTTCTCATAGGAGGCAAACCATCAGGTACATTATCATAAATGATGTCATGAAATTTAGTCAACAAAGGTTTAACCTTAGGTGCATGTTCTAACTCATCTTATTTTTCAGTTTTCCTTGGAATCAAAGCAAAGAAAATATTATGTTCTTTCATTTCTGTTGCAAATGTTTTACCATCAACCAAGCATACTCTGACTGTAGTACAGTGACCTTCATCAAACTTCTCTACTAAAGGAAATAATACATGTTTCTTTCCATCCATCCAAATAGTATATTGATTCAATCTACCATCATGCAAAGCTTTCCTATCATATTGCCAAGGTCTACCCAAAAGAATATAACAACAATCCATAGGCATAATATCACACAAGGCTTCATCATGACAATTCCCAATTTTGAATTCAACAAAGGGTTAATTCACTTACAAGTAGTTTATGCTCCTTATGGATCCAAGCAATATGGTAAGGCTTAGGATGTTTAAATATCTGCAACTACAACTGCAACTTGTTAACCAGCTCTTCAAAAGCCAAATTATCAAAACTTCAACTATCAATGATTAGCTTGCAACATTTTTCAGTGATCTTACATCTGGTTCTAAACAAAGTTTTCCTCATAATAGGTTCCTCATCAGCTTCTTCATTCCACAAGATCCTTCTTAGCATGAAGTTTTCACCATGTTCAAGTTAATTAGATAATTCCTCAATTTATTCACAAGCTAAATTGTTTTTGCAATTACCTCCAGTCTTCTTTCCAGAGTTAGTACATTCAAAAGCTCTATGTCCTTCTTCACCACATTTGTAACAAGTACCTTTAAACCAAGATTTCTCTTCTTTTTTCCCACTATTCTTATTCCTAGAGTAACTAGTATAGCTACCCCTAGATTAATTACCTCTTCTACTAGTAGGTTCATCTTTCCATCCTTTATCTTGTACTACATTGTCATATCTACTACCTTCTCCATAAGTTATGCCTCTACTTCTCTGAAATCTGCTACCTCTTCCTCTTTGTCTTTGATCATGTCTTTTTGTCAATCATTCTTCTGCCTTCAAAGAAAATTGGTATGCTTATTCCACAGTATCTATTTTAACATAGCTAATCTCATCTTGAATCGATGTCCTCAGGCCATTCAGGTATCTAGCCACCTTCTCAACTTCATCATCCACATGTCCAAATCTGATATCCAATTTGTAAAATTCCTCAATATATTCCTTCACACTCATGTCCTTTTGTCTCATATTTTTCATTTTTATCATGAAACTAACTTGGTAATTAGCTGGAAGAAACTTCTTCTTTATCTTTCCAAGCATCTTCATCCATGTCTTGATATTTTATTTTCCTCTCTTACGTCTCTTAGTTTGCAAATGATCCCACCAAAGAGATGCATGACTTTTCAACTTTGTGACTTCTATCTTAACCTTCTTATTATCAAGAGTACCTTCATACTCAAAGAATTTATCCATCTTAGAGATCCAATCCAAAATTCATTGGTTTCAAGTATTCCTTCATAGCAAGAAACTTCAACCGTGGGTCTCGAGTTAGCCTTAGACAAAACTCTCAAAAGTCTGTCCTCATCTTGTTTAACTTCAAGTTCAGGATTAGGTGTTGCCTCTTCTTTATCGCTAATATCTTTAATATGTGTGCCTCTTCTCTGGACTGTCTCTAAAGCTTCAAGCCTAGTTGTAATCTACCTTAGCATATCCATGATAGCATTATGATTTCCTCTAACACAAACCATCTTGAAAATTAGGTTCCAGCAAGATCGTAACCTTCTGCAAGTTATAGGTCAAATCTCAGATCTACCACCCTACAACCAATCCAATAAGGTTCTCCACAATCCAATCCACAAGAAATAACTTTATCTGATACCACCTAACACAAGGGTTGGGTATGATTCAAGCAGATTTGACTCAACTTGAACCAAAAAACATGCCCTACTTAGAGTTATGCATGGAAGCATAATATAATTCACATGAAATAGTGAAACACAATTTAAAGAAGGGATGACAACTAGAAACCACATTGGTTCCTTTATTTTAAATCCTTCAACATGCCCGTTGTGAGGCCTTTCAAGTTTCGGCCTTATACAAAGAGAATTAAGAAATCAAAGTCTCAACTCGCAAAATATCTTCTTCTCTAATGTTCTCATACTTCCTCTACTACTTACTTCCTTCTATATCTACTCTACCGACCTAAGCTTCTTATATAGCCAACTAAGCCACAAGTTGGCTAGTCGGGCATTTAATTACATTATAGGTCTACTTAGGAAGAGAAAACCAAAAATAAAGAAATAATGAACAAAACATGATGTGAAGTAACATTTAGGTCCACACATGATCCAAGAACAAATCCCCAACTTCGCAAGGTCCCATTTCCTTATATGAATTCATGCAAGGCAAAGAGCTTCCATGATTCATGCGAAACTGGCTAGAAAATCAATACCCAAGGAAAATGGCAAAAAATACCAAATCAAGATGAATTAGGATATGCACTCATAGGAGAAGGTTCACAAATAGGTCCACATCAATTTATTAACTTTGCAAAACAAGAAACCAATAGCTGCAATGGCTACAACTCAAACAACCTACAAGAACAAAAAATAAGAAATGTTTTTGGTTGATGCAAGATTTCTCAAAGACCCAAGATGCTCCTGCATCAACACATTTTCTTCTTTTAGTGTCTCTTCAACTTTGTATCTTGCATCCTTTTCATGTTGTATTTATTTAGTCATCAAATGATTGATTTTCTCTTTTCCTTGATCTAGCTTCTTTACTTGGTTAGATGTATCATTGTCTGAATCCTCTTTGATCTTATCCATAAGGTCTTGTCTCTGACTTCTTGAAAATTCAAGTTGTTCCTTTAGTTTCTTAATGAAACCTTCTACTCTTCTTAATTTTAATTTTAATTCTCTATTCTCAGCCTTTTCTTTGTCTAGGTCATCAAGTGCCGCTTCAAAGTTCTCTTCCAATTTTTTGAATCTATTCTAATTGCCCTTAAGTTGTTAGGCTTTCTCTCCAAGGGCCAATATGTTGGAAAGTTGGCTATACTAATTTATATGACTTAATATAGTTTTATCATTATGGAAACAAAGTCATATATAAGTTTGGAGTCTGCGCACTTGATGTAAAGATCAAAAATTGGCTAAGTGTTGAAGATTGGATAGTATACAGAGTTCCTGAATCTCAAAGCATCAACACACATGTGTACAACTGAGTTATGGTGTGTGCCCTAGAAGATAAGTTGGTTAGACTATATTCATACTTAGTATATGAGTGCATGATCAGATATGCAAGTATGAGGAAGATATAGATAGTTGAAGTTACACAACCAGTGTGTACCAGTGAAGAATAGAGTAAGCAGTCAACTATTATCATTTTGAGTTGTGGTTATATTCTAATGATGTAAAGGCTATGTGCCTATTGTAATTAGGTTTCCAAAATGTAAATGATTTTGTTTTTAGACATGCTTGAGCCAATTCAATTGGAAGAATTGTCTGTAATAGGTCTAAGGGCTGACCTAGTAGTTTATTTTACATGCACATATAAATATGAGATGTGCCCATTGTAATTAGTATGGAATTTGGAAGAGAGTTGTGATAAGAAGAGAAGAAGTGTGCAAAGAGACATTAAGATGTATTAGAGCTTTGAAAGAGGTCAAAGCATAAACACATCAAGGGAACTGATCTGACAAGTAGTGTCATAGTGACAGTTCATCCAACAGATATAGTGTGTATGTGAGATCTGAAGGTTGTAGCCTTCACCACTTTAAGAGTGAGCTCTAGGATAGTGTGTCCACTCCCCTAATAGGGACTATTGTAAAAGACTCCTAACAGGGTCCAACCCTTGACCAGGTCTACTGTACTTAATACATTGTAAAGAAACTCCTAACATGGTTAAGGATCTTCTAACAAGGATCACAAAACACTAGTATAGAATATTAGTGGGTGTCAATTCCCACCGGGGTTTTTACCTATTTGGGTTTCCCTGTAACCACATTGGTGTTATGTGTTGATTTCATGTTCATGTGGATGTTCAGTTCAGTAATTAAGTATTTAAGTTAAGTTTGAGAATATAAGTTTAAAGATTAAATACAGTGAACACTGATTCACGCCCCCCCCTCTCAGTGTTACCATTCCTAAGAATTGGTTTCAGAGCTCTGGTCCTCAGCAAATAAGTTTAACCACTTGATGAGATCATGGACAAAGAAGAAATGAAACATCTAAAAAGAAATCTTGAAGCTACTCTTGATGACCTAGACAAATTTGAGAGAGAAACTGAAGATCTAAAAGAAAAACTCACTGATGCTCAATTAGTCATCAAAATACTAAGAAAAGATTTGAAAGAATGCTCTACTAGTGATCTAGGGATAATGGTCAAGAAGATGAATGAAGAAAATACATCCTTAAAAGAACAACTCAAAGAATTTGATGATAAGTTGATTAACAATCAGGAAGTCTATAATGAACAGGTCAAAGAAAACCTTCAACTCAATAAAGAATTAAGGAAAGACAACATGGAAATCTTCGAGCTAAGAAACACCAAGGAAAACTTGGAATCTAAATTGAAAGAAGCAAAGAACCATATTGAAAAATTACACACCAGTTCTGATTTGATAGAATCTCAATTGTATGCAAGAAGAGCTAAAGGAGATACTAGCTGCATCAGATACCATGAAGCACAAAATTAGATTGACAACATGCGAGCAAGAATGAATGCACCAAAAGACTCTATTGATACTAAGAATACTGAAGATCAAATCAAAGTCAATATTAAACCACCTAAAAATGAGCACAAGCAAGTAGACTTCACTTGTTATGCATGTAACAAGCATGGACATATAACAAGGAACTGTATAGAGGTAAGACCCTTTAATGGTTACTATTATTCATGCAATAAATTTGGTCATAGAGCTATGAATTGTAAGACAAGTAAAAAGAACAGGACTCAATATGATCATAGAAATCATAATCAATCAAATGTAAGAAGTTCCCAGAATGTTAGATGTCAGATATGTAATTATAATGGTCACTCAGCTAGACAATATAAAATGGTGACTCATGTCAATGCGCCGAGGAATATAAGGCCTCTGGTCATTTGTCACTCTTGTAATAAGGCTAGAAACATCTCAAAGTTTTGCAGATCAAGGATGCAAGGTCAAGAAAGCCCTAAAAAGCCCAAAGAACTAGTTTTGGATCCCAGAGGAGAAGTTAATTTTGTGAAAGCTTCAGAGGATGCGAGCTTGATTTGGTCAGAGGAAAAGAAGGACAAGGTTGATGAGTATGTATTGGATGCATCCATAGTGGACGCACCCTCTACATCTGGATGAATTTCCCTTAGGGTCATAGGGGGAGCTAATTTAGCTCTAGACCCCTGTGTGGCTAGTATACTCACTCTTAGAGTATGTGCCTTTGGACTTAAGCTTTTGGAGACTAAAGAAACTTTTGTGCAAGAGTGCATGAGCTGACTATTTGTAAAATGAAAGATAGAAATTTCCAAGTAACAGCCTGGTTTACATGACAAGCATTAATAGCAAAAACTCTACTTTAAAGTACATAGAAGTTATAAGATCTCCCATTTCATTCAAATTAAGAGCAATTAAAGAGTAGATAAGTCTTAGTAGTTGATTGAGAAGTATTGTAGTTTGATTCATCAAGTGATTTTTTGTGCAATTGATCGGTTGCAAAAACCCTAGTTCATTGCGTCATTTTAGAATCTCTTGGAAACCTTTGAGAAAGAATTATACAAGTGATGGCCACTCCTATAGTATTTGATGTTGCTGAGAAGAAAAGATATGTGTTTAAGAGGAATCCATTTAAATCTACACTAGATGATCTAGAAGGGGAATTTTCCCGCATGCCTATGGGTGTTATGCATGTCGAGGATATTAGGGCATATATCTACTATAAGAAAGAACTAGTAGGATTGGAAAAATTAAGGGTACACATAGAAACTATGCTAAAACAAGACAAAACCTTCTTGGATAAGTATGCATGATGGGACAATCATCCTATAATTGAATATGCTATGGCATATGAGTTCTATGAATCAGAATGGATCAAGATTCTATTAAGCAGGATTCATGATGACCTATTTTGGATAGGTGAAGTTCCGGTTAGAATTACTGGTGACCTAATTCATGAGATGACAGGCCTCTCAAAGATAGGCACCATCCTTCTAGTGGGAAAATATGTGAGGAAAATTGTTGAACAAACTTGCAAGTCAAGGAGTGATAGGTGCGGTATGACTATTGAGCCTATTGAGCAAGATGACATGAAGCTAATGTCTATGATACTAGATTATAGATTCCAACACACCAGCAAGGTAAATAGTGTGTCTGCAGCCATAAGAATTATTAATGAAAATGGAGAGTTAAAACTTTGTGAAATCTTGTGCACACAATTGATTGATAACATTAAGGCAATCAAGCATGATAAGACCAAAATATTCAAATTCGGGTCTTTGCTCATCTATATGTACTTTCACATTATTGGAAAAGTATCAGATTTGTATCTAGACAAATCCATTCCCACAATGCCTTAGATATCTCTCAAGGCATGTACTGAGAGAACCTTGAAGGATTACATAACATTGGAGCTAACAACATTTAGGGCTAAGATGCAGATGAGGTATAGGATACCAGAGAATATAGTGGAAAAGTACAAGGACACTATTTGCTTCATGGTTGAAATAGACACAACATGCATGGAGGTAGTTGAACCAAGAACAAAGTGGATTCATCCACTAGGATATGAAGTGAAAGAGCCTATTCTAGAGGCTTATGCTCAAGTTTTGTTAGTAGCACCTAAAGACCCCAATGAGCCAAGATGGGGAACCTATGAGGAAAAGAAAAGAGAGATAAATGCTAAACTAAACAACGTAGCAACAAAGAGGAAAGTTGCCAAGGTCACCTTTGAGATCTTAAGAATTCATGGAGTATCTCAAGCAGACCTAGACAAAGCAAGGGAGGAAAAGATTGCTTTGGAAATTGAGAGCGCGGATGTAGCAAAGGAAAAATCAGATGACCCCAAGTTAAAGATGGTGAAGATAGAAAAATTTGATGAACAAAAGGGTAAAACTGAAGATACTCCTGTGCCCAAAGAAACTATTGACCTTATTTCTCCTCCTGAGTATAAGGCAATGTCAAAGAGGAAGAAAGAGGTTGGCACCAATCATCCATCCTCAAGGGTAACAAGGAATAGAAGAAACACTCAAGCACCTCCTGAAGTAAGTTTCAAACCCAGTCTCAATGTGCTAAGTGCAAGAATAATCAATGAAGGCAAAATTCATCAAGTAGAGAAATTTTATGAAAAATATAGTGAGATAGACAAATCTGAGATACATGGTATGATATTCAAACACATGCTGAAGTTCAAGAAGATAGTCTTCAAACTTAAGACTATAATCCCTGACAATGTATGGAACATCCTAGAATTCCAAAAGAGACAAGCTATAGAAGAAGATCTACGGACAAGGGAAAAGATTCTAGATGATACCCTTCATGTGTGTTCTCTAGAGGAGAAGTCTTTGTTGTTAGACTTAGTGAAGCATCATCTTAGAAAAATTTCAAGGACTTTGCATATTATGGACAAGAACTATGATCTTGTTTCTAAGGAAATAGAGAAGGCATTCGAGAAAGTATTCATGGACAGACACATGTATCCAGCTACTGTGCCTACAACACAAATACCCTTAAAGGAAGTCAAGGTGATAGAGCCCACTAATGCATTAGTGATAGGTCCTTAGGATTCAATGCCTACAGTGGAAACACAAACAAAGGCAAATAAGACTACACCCATGATAGAGTCACAAAAAGATAGCACCATTATCATTGATAATGTAGAAATAGCCATGGCAGCCATAAACACTGACTTGGACAAGTTTGAAGAAGCCTTTGTAAGCACTCAAGAAGAAAAAAACTTATGTAGAAATGCTCCTACTGATCAAGAAGAAATATTGATTGAGGATATAACAAATAAGAAAGAAGAAGAAAAGATGGAAGAAAAGAAAGAAAAAAAAGAATTTGAAAAACAAAAGGAAGAAGAAGAGGTAAAAGGAAGTGAGCAAAAAGATGAAAAATTAGTAGAACTAATCAAGGTGAAACAAGTGATGGATAGCACTCTCATCACCCCCTCAGTAACATTGTTGTCAAGTTTGACACTTGAAATAATTAGTTTGGATTCATGGGGTGAAGAAGACCTGATTAAGTTTAGTGTCCTAGCTATGGAGAAGGCCAAGGAGAAACAAGTGATGAGGAATACCCTCCTGGTAGAATCAATGAACATCTTGAATAGCTTGTTACCTATAGCCAAGAAAGTGTCTAAAGTACACTCAATTGATGATGTCAGTTCAATGATTTCACAATTCAAGGGAAACTTATCTAGCCTAGAAGAATCTGCATCCTTAGTTGCAGAGGAGAAATATATGAAGAAAAGGCTCAATGAATAGGTCAATAACTATGCACTTTACCTAAGCTCACTAAAGGTTGGTCAAGCATTCTTGAAGGAGTTTATAGAAAATGGAAGAAAGATCATTGTTGAATGTATGAACCAAGACAAGTTGACTAGTGATCTATACAAAAAGGTACAAGAGGTAGAATTCATGATAGAAAACATAAGGAAATTAGTAGAATATCCATCTATTGATGTGAACATGTGCAACAATGTCTACTAGGGACAATTAGACAAGATTGAGAAGGCAAAAAAAGAGATGACCAAGATAAGGGCTAGATAGACTCGGCTAAGGAATGCTCTTGCTCCCTCATTAGACATACTAAATCAAAATATCAAGGAAGTTGATGCCACCATGGTGACATATGATCAAGGTCCTACCACATATTTGGAGAAGATGGAGAAGATGTAGTATGCACTATGCGCCCATCTCTAGATTGTCAATTCTTTGATAACATTTTGGAAGAAGGAGACCCAGAACTTGCAAATTGCATATATGGATGTACTATCACAGTAAGTTTTTGAAGATTCATTTTTGACACACATTTTTCATTAATGTCAAAGGGGGAGTATGTATAGAATATGAATTATAGATATGTATAGGGAGTTATAAGATAGAAGTTTGTGTATAAGACAAAAAAAATTTGTATTAAGGGACAGTTAGCAACTTGGCCATATTCCTTTGTTGCCATCAATGAAAAAGGGGGAGATTATTGGAAAGTCGGCTATACTAATGTATATGACTTAATATAGTGTTGTCATTATGGCAACAAAGTCATATAGAAGTTTGGAGTCAGTGCACTTGATGTAAAGATCAGAAATCGGCTAATTTTTTAAGACTGGATAGTATACAGAGTTCTTGAAGCTCAAAGCATCAGCGCACATGTGTATGACTGATTTATGGTGTGCACCCTAGAAGATAAGTTGGTTAGACTATATTCCTACTTAGTCTATGAGAGTATGATTAGATATGCAAGTATGAGGAAGATACAGACAATTGAAGTTACACAGCTAGTGTGTGCTAGTGAAGAACAGAGTAAGCAGCCGACTATTATCATTTTGTTGTGGTTATATTATAATAATGTAAAGGCTATGCACCTATTGTAATTGGGTTTCCAACATGTAAATAAGTTTTTTTGTAAACACACTTGAGCCAATTCAATTGGAAGCGTTGTATGTAATAGTTCTAGGGCTGACCTAGTAGTTTATTTTGCATGCGCATATAAATATGAGATGCACCCATTGTAATGAGTATGGAAGTTGGAAGAGGTGATAAGTAGAGCACAAGTGTGCAAAGAGACATTAAGATGTATTAGAACTTTGCAAGAGCTCAAAGCATCAGCACATCAAGGGAACTGATCTAACAAGTAGTGTCACAATGACAGTTCATCCAACAAATATAGTGTGGATCTGAGATCTGAAGGTTGTAGCCTTCACCACTTGAGCAATGAGCTCTAGGATAGTGTGTCCACTCCCCTAATAGGGACTATTGTAAAAGACTCCTAATAGGGTCTGACCCTTGACCAAGTCTACTATACTTAATACATTGTAAAGAAACTCCTAACAAGGTTAAGGATATTCTAACAAGGATCACATAACACTAGTACAGAATATTAGTGGGTGTCAATTCCCACCAAGGTTTTTAACTATTTGGGTTTCTCCGTAACCACATTGGTGTTATGTGTTGATTTCAAGTTCATGTGGATGTTCATTTCAGTAATTAAGTATTTAAGTTAAGTTTGAGAATATAAGTTTAAAGATTAAATATAGTTAACACTGATTCACCCCCCCCTCTCAATGTTCCCATTCCTAAAACAATAGCTCTGATACCAATTATTAGAATAAAGTAATATTGAGAGGGGGGTTGAATCAGTATTAAAACACTTTAAATTGAACTTCAACCAATTGCAAATAAACCATATCAATGCTTAAATGAAAAGAACATAAACACATAACTCATAACACCATTATTTATTTTCGAAGAGACCTTGGCCAAGGAAAAACTCCGATGGGGATGGTACTCACAACTATGCATTAAAATATTGAATCCCTATTAGGATATCTAGCCCTGTTAGGAGTTGAGTATTACATATTAAATTTCCTTGTTAGAGGAATAGAAAACCCTATTAGGGGTATACAAGAACCCTGTTAAAGGTGTGGTGAGCTTACAACTCTTACAATCAAAACTCTATTATAAAAGTGTTCTTCAAGTAGTGAACAATATAAGCATCTGCTATGCTTTGATAGTTCCAGTTATAATTCACAATAGCCTCTATCAATCACTGATCTCTCATATATTATCAACTCTCTCTAATATCTCAAATTCGTATCCATCACATCATCATAGTTTCACACTATCACTTCCATAAAACACTCTATACTTATATCAATTATGTGATCCATTCGGCTCATAAATATAGTACAAAACATAACAATTAGTTATACAAATGATAAATGTAGAGTCGGTGATCTTGTATTACCAAAGTGTTGGCAATATACAAATTTCATCTATCTTAGAATGTTACCATTCCATCTAACCTTCCCTTAATCATCGCGACTATTCAGATACCCTATTTCACTATTATTTTGTCTATGCATAATTTCCTATCATTTTATCTTACTGATATCAATGCCAAAACACGTGCGACCTTAACTGAAGGTTATACATATCCCAAAATTTCTTCCTCTAACTTCGCAAGCCATAATACATCATATATTATCTTCACTGACCAAAAGTGTATCGTAGTGTAATGTTATTTTGATTCTGTACTTAGTCATTTTCATGACTGTCTCTAATACCTATACTCACTTCATCTGATCACTCCAACATGAGTTTTTCCATAAATGACAACCCTTAAGTGATCCCTAGTGCTCTCAAATCATCACTCTCCAAAAAAAATTAAGGACTGAATATATAACTAAATAAATGACTAAATAACTGACTAAATAAATGACTAAATCAATGACCAAATTAATGACCAAATAAATAACTAAATGAATGACTATATAAATAATTAAATCAATGACCAAATAAATGTCCAAATAAATGACAAAATAAACATCTAAATAAATGACTAAATAAATGACCAAAATAATGACTAAAATAGTTTAGTCATAAATTTGGTCGTGAGATACATGACTGACCATAAACTACTAATGGTCATGTGATCAAAATTAGTCATTTATCTACAATTTTTAGTAGTTTATTTGGTCATATATTGTTGTTTTTATACTAGTGGAAGTATTAGTTTTTATAATAAACATTATAGTGGTTCTTATTTATGATTTTTCTTACTTATGAATAATGGTCCTATTTATGATTCCTTACTTATAAATAATGTGTATGAATATAATATTTTTATGTCACCTTAGATTTGGAGAATACATGCAATAATGTGTAACTTTTATATGTTTAACTCATAGGTATCATTGTGACTCAACCCAGTCATGCCTAACCTGCCTTATCTTGGTCTTATATATTTCTAAGTAGGGGTTCATGAAGTTGTGCGTTGAGGCAAGACTAGCCCTGTAAGAATAAATAGAAAAAGGGAAAATAACAAAAAAATAAGTAACTCTTGTAAAAGGAAAAATTATGAAAGGTTGTGAGAGTCGCAAACAACATAAATGGTGAAGGGTTGTGACTCTTTTGAAGGGTGACAATTGTGAAAGGTTGTGACGATTACAAAGAGCAAGCATGATGAATAAATGTTACTTTCGCCCACATTGCAAGATATAAAAGGGAGAAGGTTTTGATTTAAGAGGACATTCAAGTGAAATTATGAGGTATAATATATTATTTAAAAAGGAAACAATAAAAACTATTGACTCAATTTTATTTTTTTAACTTAGAAATATCCCCGTGACTTAGCACAATACCCAATTTACCTTACCTTGGTCTTACATATTGCCAAGTTGGGGTTCAAAAAGAGCTGAGTTGAGGAAAGACTATCCCTCTAAGTATTCATGTAAGAGAAAAAAGAAGAATAAAAAAATATGGAAGTGAATTTTCCTAAAGAAAATGTTATGATACTTTGGAAGACTCACAAATGACAAAAATGGTGAAGCGTTGTGACTCTTTCAAAAATAGGTAATTATAAAAAGTTGTGATGATTGCAAAGGGTATATTTGATGAAGAAATGTAACTCTCACCCACCTTAAAATATACAAAGTGATGAAGATTTCATTTTACGAAGACATTTAAGTGAAATCAATGTGGCGTATAGTATATTATTCACAAAGATGATAATAAAAAGTGGTGACTCGATTTATTTTTTTGTTAACTTAGAAGTATTCTCTTGAATTAGCTCATTGCCTATCCTACCTTACCTTGGTCTTACATATTGCCAAGTTGGGGTTTTTGAAGGGGTGAGTTTAGGCAAGAGTGACTCTCTAAGATATAATGGAAGAGAAAATGGAATAAAAAGAAAAATAATAAAGTGACTCTTTCAAAAGGAAAAGTTATGAAAGGTTGTGACATTTGAAAATGACAAAAATGGTGAAGGGTTGTGACTCTTTCTAAGAATGGAAATTGTTAAAGGTTATAATGATTGCAAAAGGAAAAAATGATAAAGAGGTGCAACTCTCCCCCACATTGGAAGATATAAATGGGCGAAGGTTTCAATTTATCATGACATTCAAGTGAAATAAATGTGGGGTAAAATATATTATTCACAAAGACAACAATGAAAAATATTTTCTCAATTTATTTTTTTGTTAACTTAGAGGTATCACCTCGACTTAGACCACTTCCCAACTACCTTACCTTGTTCTTACACATTGCCAAGTTGTCATTCAAGAAGGGTGAGCTAAGGAAAGATTTACCCTCTAAGGATGCACACAATAGATCACAAACCATGTGCATTGGGTAAATCTGAGCCTCAAAGTCAAACCTGATACAAATGAGAAGCAAAGCCACGGCCCAAGCCAGTTGTGTTATACGTGTAGATTGTGTTGACTCATTTCTTATAAATGGTAGTGACCCTTTCTTCAATAAATTATAAAGGAGATTACATTCCAAGTATTGAAGGATAACTTATCAGTCATTATACTTCATCCACCATCTCACAAGACATCAAGAAATCATTCAATTACAAATATCAAGCAAACAATAATCAAATTCACATCAATCATCACTTCAACTTGCAGTAAACAATACATACAATTTAGAAATCAAGAATCACTCTATTAAATCAACATTAATTCAATCACCATCCATCGACATGTCAAACTAACATTTATTATACTATCACTTCTCAATCATCTAATCGATAATTACTTAATCATAACTCACCAATACCTCAAATCGTCAAAGAAATTTGATCTATCTTACAATGACCTATCTTAGAGGATACAAAGTTTTAAGAAAATTATAAATTTGTGTGAAGTATTATTTATTATAATAAACATTATAGTAGTTCTTATTTATGATTCTTTTTACTTATGAATAATGGTCCTATTTATGATTTCTTGCCTATAAATAATGTGTATGAATATGATATTTTTAAGTCACCCTATATTTGAAGGATACATTCAATTATGTGTAACTCTTATATGTTTAACTCAGCGGTATAATTGAAACTAATCTCAGTGCCTAACCTAATTTACCTTAGTCTTATATATTTCAAAGTTGAGCTTCATGAAGTTGTGAGTTGAGGCAAGACTAGACCTTTAAGAATTAATAGAAAATGGAAAAAATAATAATAAACAATAAGTAACTCCTACAAAAGGAAAAATTATGAAAGGTTGCGACAATCACAAATGACAAAAATGGTGAAGGATTGTGACTCTTTTGAATGGTGACAATTGTTAAAGGTTATGATCATTACAAAGGGTGGTTGTGATGAAGAAATATGGCTCTCCCCCATATTAGAATATACAAAGGCAACAATCAAAATTAGTGACTCAATTTCTTTTTTTTGGTTAACTCATAAGTATCCCTGTGACTCATCCCAATGCCCAATTTACCTTACCTTGGTCTTACATATTGTCATGTTGGGGTTTAGGAAAGGGTGAGTAGAGGAAAGACTAGCCCTCTAAGGATTAATTTAAAATAAAAATGAATATGAAAAAATTTGGAAGTGAATTTTACAAAAGGAAAAGTTATGATATGTTGTGACATACTCACAAAGGACAAAAATGGTGAAGAGTTGTGGCTCTTTCAAAGAATGAAAATTGTAAAAGGTTGTGATAGTTGCAAACAATAGATATGATGAAGAGATGTGACTCTCCCCCCATTAGATGATACAAAGGGAAGAAGATTTTATTTTAGGAGGACATTTATGTGAAATCAATGTGGGGTATAGTATATTATTCATAGAGGCAACAATAAAAAGTTGTGGCTCAATTCATTTTTTGTTAACTAAAAGGTATCCTCTTGACTCACCCCAATGCCCAACCTACCTTACCTTGGTCTTACATATTTTCTAGTTGGGGTTCAGGAAGAGCTGATTTGAGGCAAGACTATCCCTCTAAGTATTTATGTAAGAGAAAAAGGAATAAGAAAAAAATATGGAAGTGACTTTTCCTAAAGGCAAATTTATGATATGTTATAACACTCGAAAATGAAAAAAATGGTGAAGAGTTGTGACTCTTTTGAAAAGTGCTAATAATAAGATGTTGTGATGATTGAAAAGGGTAGATTTGATGAAGAGATGCGACTCTCACCCACATTAAAATATACAAAGTGGTGAAGATTTCATTTTAGGAAGAAATTTAAGTGAAATCAATGTGGGGTATAGTATATTATTCACAAAGACAATAATAAAAAGTGGTGACTCAATTCATTTTTTTGTTAACTCAAATATTTTCTTCCTAACTTAACTCAGTGTCTAGCCTACCTTACCTTGGTCTTACATATTGCCAAGTTGGGGTTTGGGATGGGGTGAGTTGTGACTCTTTCAAAAAGTTGCAATTGTAAAAGGTTGCAACAATTTTAAAGGATAGATATGATGAAGATATATGACTCTAACCCCCATTAGATGATGCAAAGGGGGAAAGATTTTATTTTAGGAGTATATTTAAGTGAAATCAATGTGGGGTATAGTATATTATTCATAGAGGCAACAATAAAAAGTGGTGACTCAATTAATTATTTTGTTAACTCAAAGGTATCTTCATGACTCATTCCAGTGCCCAGCCTACCTTTCCTTGGTCTTACATATTGTGTAGTTGGGGTTTAGGAAGGGGTGATCTTAGGCAAGAGTAGATCTCTAAGAATTAATGGAAGAGAAAAAATAATAAGAAGAAAATTAAGAAAGTGACTTCTTCAAAAGGAAAAGTTATGAAAGTTTGTGACACTCTCAAATGAAAAAAATGGTGAAGGGTTGTGACTATTTCAAAGGGTAGATTTGATGAAGAGATGCGACTCTCACCCACCTTAAAATATAAAAAATGGTGAATATTTCATTTTAGGAAGACATTTAAGTGAAATCAAGAATAGTCTTGCAGTGAGGCAAGAGTATCCCTCTAATCATAGCTCACTTCAATTGGGGATCAAGAATACATACAATTTAACAATCAAACATCACTCTATCAAATCAACATTCATTCAATCACCATCCATCACCATGTCAAACTAGAATTTATTATATCATCACTTCTCAATCATCTAATCAAATCTCTCTTACAATGATCTATCTTACAAAATACAAAATCTTAATATTATTATAAAATAGTATGAAGTATTAGTTCTTATAATAAACATTATATTGGTTCTTATTTATGATTTCATGCTTACAAATAATGGCCCTATTTATGATTTCTTACTTATGATATTTTTTTGTCACCCTATATTTGGAGAATTCTTGCAATAATGTGTAACTCTTATATGTTTAACTCGCATGTATCATTGTGAGTCAGCCCAATGCCTAACCTCTGTTACCTTGGTCTTATATATTGTCAAGTTAGAGTTCATGAAGTTGTGTGTTGAGACAAAACTAGAAATCTAAGAATTAATAGAAAAAGAAAATGAATAATAAAAAAATAAGTAACTCCTGCAAAAGGAAAAGTTGTGAAAAGTTGTGACACTCACAAATCACAGAAATGGTGAAGGGTTGTGACTTTTTTGAATGATGAAAATTGTGAAATGTTGTGATAATTGCAAGGGATGGGCATGATGAAGAGGTGTGACTCTCCCCCGCATTGGAAGATACAACTGGGAGAAGATTTCAATTTAGAAAGATATTCAAGTGAAATCAATATGGGGTATAATAAATTATTCACAAAGGAAACAATGAAAAGTAGTGACACAATTTTTTTTTGTTAACTCTGAGGTATCCCCATGCCTCATCCTACTATCCAGTTTACCTTACCTTGATCTAACATATTTTCAAGTTGGGGTTCAACAAGGGGTGAGTTGAGGCAAGACTACCCCTCTAATGATTAATGTAAGGGAAAAAGAATAAGAAAACTATATGGAAGTGACTTTTTCAAAAGATAAATTTATGATAGGTTGTAACACTCACAAAAGAAGAAAGATGGTCAAGAGTTGTTACCTTTTTTAAGAGTGGAAATTGTAAAAAGTTGTGACAATTGCAAATGGTAGATATGATGAATAGATGTGACTCTCACCCACATTAAAAGATACAAAATGGAGAAGATTTCATTTAGGAGGACATTTAAGTGAATTCAAGGTGGGGTATAGTATATTATTTGCAAAAGAAAGTATAAATATTTGTGACTCGATTCATTTTTTTGTTAACTAAAAGGTATTCTCATGACTTACCTAAGTGCCCAACCTACCTTACCTTTGTCTTAAATATTTTCAAGTTGGGGTGAGCTTAGGAAAGTGTATATCTATAAGAATTAATGGAAGAGAAAATTCAATAAGAAGAAAAAGAAGGAAGTGACTCCTTCAAAAAATAAAGTTATGAAAGGTTGACACTTTCAAATGACAAAAATGGTGAATGGTTGTGACTCTTTCAAAGGGTGGAAATTGTTAAATCTTATAATGATTAAAAAAGACAAAAATGATGAAGAGGTGTGGCACTTCCCCACATTGGAAGATATAAAGGGGAGAAGGTTTCAATTTACAACATTCAACTGAAATCAATGTGGGATATAATATATTAGTCACAAATGAAACAAGGAAAAGTAGTCACTCAATTCTTTTTTTTGTTGACTCGGAGGTATCACCACGACACATCCTAGTGGCCAATTATCTTACCTTTCTCATACACATTGCCAAGTTGGAAATTAGAAAGGGTGGTCTAAGGAAAGATTGACTCTCTAAGGATGCACACAATAGCTTGCAAATCATGTGCATTGGGTAAGCCCAAGCCTTGAAGTCAAACTTGATACTGATGGGAAGAAAAACCATGGCCCAAGCCAACTCTACTATATGTGTAGGTTATCTTGACTCATTTATTATGAATGGTGGTGAACCTTACTCCAATAGAGTATAAAGGATATTTCATTGTAAGTATTGAATAAGGACTTATTAATCATTATACTTCATCCATTGTCTCAAAAAAAATCAAGCAACCAATCAATTAGAAAGATCAAGAAAACAATAATCAAATTCACATCAATCATCACTTCAAATTGGGATCAATAATACATACAATTAAATAATCAAGCATCACTCTATCAAATTAATATTCAATCAATCACCATCCATCAAAATGTAAAACTATAATTTATTATACTGTCACTTTTAAAATATCTAATTGATAATTACTTAATCATAACTACCAATACCTCAAATCATCAAGCCAATCAGATCTGTCTTACAACATACAAAATCTGAATATAATTATAAATTGGTATGGAGTATTAGTTGTTATAATAAACATTATAGTGGTTCTTATTTATGATTTTTCTTACTTATGAATAATGGTCCTATTTATGATTTCTTACTTATAAATAATGTGTATGAATATAATATTTGTATATCACCTTGTATTTGGAGAATACATGCAATAATGTGTAAGTTTTATATGTTTAACTCATAGCTATCATTGTAACTCAACCCAGTGCCTAACCCGCCTTATCTTGGTCTTATATATTTTTAAGTAGAAGTTCACGAAGTTGTGCATTGAGGCAAGACTAGTCTTGTAATAATTAATAGAAAAAGAAAAAAGAAAAAAAAATAACTCTTGAAAAAGGAAAAATTATGAAAGGTTGTGACACTCACAAATGACAAAAATGGTGAAGGGTTGTGAGTCTTCTGAAGGGTGAAAATTGTGAAAGTTTGGGATGATTGCAAAGGGTGAGCATGATGAAGAAATGTGACTCTCCCCCACATTGCAAGATATAAAAGGGAGAAGGTTTTGATTTAAGAGGACATTCAAGTCAAATTTATATGAGGTATAATATATTATTTAAAAAGGTAACAATGAAAATTACTAGCTCAATTTTATTTTTTTAACTTAGAGATATCCTTGTGACTTAGCGTAGTGCCCAATTTACCTTACCTTGGTCTTACATATTACCAAGTTGGGGTTAAGGAAGAGCTGAGTTGAGGCAAGACTATCCATCTAAGTATTAGTGTAAGAGAAAAAGAAATACAAAAATATATGGAAGTGACTTTTCCTAAAGGAAAAGTTATGATACGTTGCGACACTCGCAAATGAAAAAAATAGTGAGGTGTTGTGACTCTTTCAAAAAGTGGTAATTATAAAATGTTTTGACGATTACAAAGGGTAGATTTGATGAAGAGATGTAACTCTCACCCACCTTAAAATATACAAAGTGGTGAAGATTTCATTTTAGGAAGACATTTAAGTGAAATCAATGTGGGTATAGTATACTATTTACAAAGACAATAATAAAAAATGGTGACTCAATTCATTTTTTTTTACTCAGAGGTATTATCTTGACTTGGATCACTTCCTAGCCTACTTTACCTTGGTCTGACATATTTTCAAATTGGCGTTCGAAAAGGGGTGACTTTAGCCAAGCGTGACTCTCAAAGAATTAATGAAAAATCAAATGGAATAAGAAGAAAAAGAATGAAGTGACTCTTTCAAAAGAGAAAGTTATGAAAGGTTATGTCATTTGTAAATGACAAAAATAGTGAAGGTTTGTGACTCTTTCAATGGGTGGAAATTGTTAAAGGTTATAATGATTGCAAAAGGCAAACATGATGAAGAGGTGTGACTCTCCCCCACATTGGAAGATATAAATGGGTGAAGATTTCAATTTAGCATGACATTCAAGTGAAATCAATGTGGGGTAAAATATATTATTCACAAAAATAACAATGAAAAATGGTTTCTCAATTTATTTTTTGTTAACTCAGAGGTATCACCTCGACTCAACCCATTGCCCAACTACCTTACCTTGTTCTTACACATTGCCAAGTTGTCATTCAAGAAGGGTGAGATAAGGAAAGATTGACCCTCTAAGGATGCACACAATATATCACAAACCATGTTCATTGGGTAAGCCCGAGACTCAAAGTCAAACCTAATACCAATGGGAAGTAAACCCATGGCCCAAGCCAACTCTGTTATACATGTAGGCTATGTTGAATCATTTTTTATGAATGGAAATGACCCTTTATCCAATAATTTATAAAGGAGATTGCATTCCAAGTATTGAAGGAGGACTTATCAGTCATTATACTTCATCCACTATCTTGCAATAAATTAAGAAATCATTCAATTAAAAATATCAAGCAAACAATAATCAAATTCACATCAATCATCACTTCAACTTGCGGTTAGGAATACATACAATTTAGCAATCAAACATCACTCTATCAAATCAACATTAATTCAATCACCATCCATCAACATGTCAAACTAGCATTTATTATATTGTTACTTCTCAATAATATAATTGATAATTACTTAATCATAACTCACCAATACATCAAATCATCAAAGCAATCTGATTTGTCTTACAACGATCTATCTTAGAGCATACAAAATTTGAATATAATTATAAATTGGTGTGAAGTATTAGTTGTTATAATAAACATTATAGTGGTTCTTATTTATGATTCTTTTTACTTATGAATAATGGTCCTATTAAAAAATTTCTTGCCTATAAATAATGTGTATCAATATGATATTTTTAAGTCACCCTATATTTGAAAGATACATTCAATAATGTGTAACTCTTATATGTTTAACTCAGAGGTATAATTGTGACTCAGCCCAATGCCTAATCTATTTTACCTTGGTCTTATATATTGCAAAATTGAGCTTCATGAAGTTGTGAGTTGAGGTGAGATAGCTAGCCCTCGAATAATTAATAGAAAAAGAAAAAAATAATAAAAAAAAACTAAGTAACTCCAAAAAAAGAAAAAATTATGAAAAGTTGTGACAATCACAAATGACAAAAATGGTAAAGGTTGTGACTCTTTTGAATAGTGAAAATTGTTAAAGGTTGTGATCATTGCAAAGGTCAGACATGATGAAGAAATGTGATTCTCCCCCATATTGGATGATACAAACAAAAAAAAGAAAACTAGTGACTCAATTTATTTATTTTGGTTAACTCAGAGGTATCCTTGTGACTCATTCCAGTGCCCAATTTACCTTACCTCGGTCTTACATATTGTTATGTTGGGGTTCAGGAATGGGTGAGTTAAGGAAAGACTATCCTTATAAGGATTGATGTAAAAGAAAAAGGAATATGAAAAAATATGGAAGTGAATTTTAAAAAAGGAAAAGTTATGATAAATTGTGACATACTTGCAAAAAACAAAAATGGTGAAGAGTTGTGACTCTTTCAAAAAATGGAAATTTTAAAAAGTTACGATAATTACAAATGATATATATGATGAAGAGATGTGACTCTCCTCCCATTAGATGATACAAAGGGGGGAAGATTTTATTTTAGCACATTTAAGTGAAATCAATGTGGGGTATAGTATATCATTCACAAAGGAAACAATAAAAAGTGGTGACTCTATTCATTTTTTTGTTAACTCAAAGATATCATCTTGACTTAGTCCAGTGCTCAACCTACCTTATCTTGGTCTTACATATTGCCTAGTTGGGGTTCAGGAAGAGCTGAGTTGAGGCAAGACTATCCCTCTAAGTATTAATATAAGACAAAAAGGAATAAAAAAGAAATATGAAAGTGACTTTTCCTAAAGGAAATGTTATGATACATTACGACACTCGCAAATGACAAAAATGGTGAAGAGTTATGAATCTATTGAAAAGTGGTAACTATAAAATGTTGTGATGATTGGAAAGGGTATATTTGATGAGGAGATGTGACTTTCACCCACCTTAAAATATACAAAGTGGTTAAGATTTCATTTTAGGAAGATATTTAAGTGAAATGAATGTATGATATAGTATATTATTCACAAAGACAATAATTAAAATGGTTACTCAATTCATTATTTTGTTAACTCAAATGTATTCTCGTGACTTACCTCAATGCCTAGCCTACCTTACCTTGGTCTTACATATTGCCAAGTTGGGGTTAGGGAAGGGGTGAGTTGTGACTCTTTCGAAGAGTTGCAATTGTAAAAGGTTGTGATGATTGCAAATGATAGATATGATGAAAAGATGTGACTCTCCCCCCCCATTAGATGATATAAAGGGTGGAAGATTTTATTTTAGGAGGAGATTTAAGTGAAATCAATGTGGGTTATAGTATATTATTCACAGAGGAAACAATAAAAAGTGGTGACTCAATTCATTATTTGTTAACTCAAAGGTATCTTCATAACTCAGCCCAGTGCCCAACCTACCTTACCTTGGTCTTACATATTGCCTAGTTGGGGTTCAAGAAGGGGTGAGCTTAGGCAAGAGTAGATCTCTAAGAATTAATGGAAGATAAAAAAGAATAAGAAAAAAAATAAGGAAGTGACTTCTTCAAAAGGAAAAGTTATGAAAGTTTGTGACACTCACAAATGACAAAAATGGTGAAGGGTTGTGACACTTTCAAAGGGTGGGAATCGTTAAAGGTGTAATGATTGCAAAAGGTAAATTTGATGAAGCGATGTGACTCTCACCTACCTTAAAATATACAAAGTGGTGAAAATTTCATTTTACGAAGACATTTAAGTGAAATCAAGAATAGTCTTGCAGTGAGGCAAGATTATCCTTCTAATCATAACTCATTTCAACTAGGGATCAAAAATAAATACAATTCAATAATCAAGTATCACACTATCAAATAAACATTCATTCAATCACCATCCATCACCATGTCAAACTAGCATTTATTATATCATCACTTCTCAATCATGTAATCGATAATTACTTAATCTTATCACACCAATACCTCAAATCATCGAACTAATCAAATCTCTCTTACAACGATATGTATTATAGCATACAAATTCTCAATAGTATTGTAAAATGGTATGAAGTATTAGTTATTATAATAAACATTATAGTGGTTCTTATTTATGATTTCATACTTATGAATACTAGCCCTATAAATGATTTCTTACTTATGATATTTTTGTCACCCTCTATTTGGATAATTCATGCAATAATGTGTAACTCTTATATGTTTAACTCACATGTATCATTGTGACTCAGCCTAGTGCCTAACTTGTGTTACCTTGGTCTTATATATTGTCAAGTTAGATTTCATGAAGTTGTACATTGAGACAAGTATATCCCTCTAAGAATTAATAGAAAAGAAAAATGAACAATAAAAAATAATTAACTCATGCAAAAGGAAAACTTGTGAAAAGTTGTGACACTCACAAATGAAAAAAATGGTGAAGGGTTGTGACTCTTTTGAATGATGACAATTGTGAAAGGTTGTGATAATTGCATGATGAATAGATGTGACTCTCCCCTGCATTGGAAGATACAAATGGGAGAAGATTTCAATTTAGTAAGACATTCAAGTGAAATCAATATGGGGTATAATAAATTATTCACAAAGGAAACAATGAAAAGTAGTGACTCTTTTATTTTTTTGCTAACTCTGAGGTATCCCCATGCCTCATCCTAGTGCCTAGTTTACCTTACTTTGATCTAACATATTTCAAAGTTGGGGTTTAAGAAGGGGTGAGATGAGACAAGACTACCCCTCTAACAATTAATGTAAGGGAAAAAAAGAATAAAAAAACTATATGGAAGTGACTTTTTCAAAAGATAAATTTATGATAGGTTGTGACACTCACAAAGGAACAAAAATGGTGAATAGTTATTACCATTTTGAAAAGTGGTAATTGTAAAAAGTTGTGATGATTGTGAATGGTAGATATGATGAATAGATGTGACTCTCACCCACATTAAAAGATACAAAGTGGAGAAGATTTCATTTTACGAGGACATTTAAGTGAAATCATTGTGGGGTAGAGTATGTTATTCGCAAAAGAAACTATAAAAAGTTATGACTCAATTCAATTTTTTTGTTAACTCAAAGGTATTATCATGACTTACCTGAGTGCCCAACCTACATTACATTGGTCTTACATATTGTCAAGTTGGGGTTTGGGAAGGGGTGAACTTAGGCAAGTATACATCTATAAGAATTAATGGAAGAGAAAATGGAATAATAAGAAAAAGAAGGAAGTGAATCCTTAAAAAATAAAATTTATGAAAGGTTGACACTTTCAATGAAAAAAATGGTCAATGGTTGTGACTCTTTCGAAAGGTGGCAATTTTTAAATGTTATAATGATTGCAAAAGATAAACATGATGAAGAGGTGTGATAGTTCCCCACATTGGAGGATATAAAGGGGATAAGGCTTCAATTTAGGACATTCAAGTGAAATCACTGTGGGATATAATATATTATTCACAAATGCAACAAGAAAATGTGGTCACTCAATTATTATTTTTTGTTAACTCAGAGGTATCGCCATGACTCAACCTAGTGGCCAATTATCTTACCTTGATCATACACATTTCCAAGTTGGCATTCATAAAGGGTGAGCTAAGGAAAGATTGACCCCCTAAGGATGCACACAATATCTTGCAAACCATGTCCATTGGGTAAGCCAGAGCCTCAAAGTCAAACCTTATACCGATGGGAAGCAAAGCCATGGCCCAAGACAACTCTACTATATGTATAGGTTATCATGACTCATTTCTTATGAATGGTGGTGACCCTTTCTCAAATAAATTATAAAGGAGATTTCATTGTAAGTATTGAATAAGGACTTATCAATCATTATACTTCATCCATTGTCTCACAAAAAATCAAGCAAGCAATAAATTAGAAAGATCAAGCAAATAATAATCAAATTCACATCAATCATCACTTCAACTTGGAATCAAGAATACATACAATTCAACAATCAAGCATCACTCTATCAAATCAACATTCATTCAATCCCCATCCATCAACATGTAAAACTAGAATTTATTATATTGTCACTTTTCAAATATCCAATCGATAATTGCTTAATCAGAACTTACCAATACCTCAAATCATTGAACCAATCAAACCTTTATTACAACATACAAAATTTGGATACAATTATAAATTGGTATCAAGTATTAGTTGTTATAATAAACATTATAGTGGTTCTTATTTATGATTTGGAGAATACATATAATAATTTGTAACTTTTATATGTTTAACTCATAGGCATCATTGTGAATCAAACCAGTGCCTAACCTACCTTATCTTGGTCTTATATGTTTCTATGTAGGGGTTAATGAAGTTGTGCATTGAGGAAAGACTAGCCCTGTAAGAATTAATAGAAAAAGAAAAAAAAATTAAAAAATAAGTAACTCTTGCAAAAGGAAAAATTATGAAAGGTTGTGACACTCACAAATGATAAAAATCATGAAGGGTTGTGACTCTTTTGAAGGGTGATGATTGTGAAAGGTTGTGATGATTGCAAAGGGCAAGCATGATGAATAAATGTGACTCTCCCCCACATTGCAAGATATAAAAGGGAGAAGGTTTTGATTTAAGAGGACATTCAAGTGAAATTTATATGAGGTATAATATATTATTTAAAAAGGCAACAATGAAAAGTACTGACTCACTTTTATTTTTTGAACTTAGAGATATATATCCCTGTGACTTAGCGCAGTGCCCAATTTACCTTACCTTGGTCTTAAATATTGCCAAGTTGGGGTTAAGGAAGAGTTGAGCTAAGGCAAAACTGTCCCTCTAAGTATTAATGTAAGAGAAAAAGAAATAAGAAAAAAATATGAAAGTGACTTTTCCTAAAGGCAAAGTTATGATACGTTGCGACACCCACAAATGACAAAAATGAAGTGTTGTGACCCTTTCAAAAAGTGGTGATTATAAATTCTTGTGATTATTTAAAAGGGTATATTTGATGAAGAGATGGGACTCTCGCCCACCTTAAAATATACAAAGTGGTGAAGATTTCATTTTAGGAAGACATTTAAGTGAAATTAATGTAGGGTATAGTATATTATTCACAAAGACAATAATAAAAAGTGGTGACTCAATTCATTTTTATGTTAACTCAGAGGTATTCTCTTGACTTATCTTAGTGCCCAGCCTACCTTACCTTGGTCTTAAATATTGCCAAGTTGGGGTTCGAGAAGGGGTGAGTTTATGCAAGAGTGGCTCTCTAAGAATTAATGAAAGAGAAAATGGAATAAGAAGAAAAATAATGAAGTGACTATTTCAAAATGAAAATTTATGAAAGGTCATGATTGTTGTGGTTCTACAACCACGCTCCCCTTTTTTATCCCCTTGGCTAAAGGGGCCTCCCTCTCTTTAGATTGTTCTTTTGGGTTTTCTTCTTGTCAATCTGATCTTTATCCCTTTGTTGTTTAGTTTGTCTAGTTTTGTACTTCCGCACTTTCAGAGTCCCCTATGTGCGAAAGGGCTGAAAGGCCAAAGACCCTTGTTTTCCTTAAGCACCATTGCATCTTTGGACTTTCATAATTTTCAAGGTTCGAAACACCGAAAGTCTGAATCCCCGAAGGGAATCGGCCTTTCGGCATTTCAGCCTTTTGGAGGTTTGAGACCCCCGAAAGCTCAAAAGGTCAATCAGTGGTGGTGGCTGACATCACCCCTACCAGTTGCCTATATAAGGTGGAGAACCACATTGTTTTCTCACTTGCATTTTTCTTCCAGCAATCAACTTTGGAGATTTTTGCATGCACATTGCCCCAGTCTTCAGTTTTTTGGGTTGATTTGTTTTTCTTTGGTCTTCTCATCCTTCGGCATGCTCTAGGTAGGTTTTTTTCGCTTTCCTCTCTATCCTTTTCAATTTAGGTTTTCTAGTTTTAGCATATTTTCACTAGGGTTTTGGTTGGTTTTCTTTGTTTTGTCTTGCTTCAGGGTCGCAGGGTTGTCCCCTCGAACCCCTTAGCCCCAACTTTGTGGTCGAGCTTGTTTTAGGGCTCATTTTCAAGCTCTAACCCTAAAAATTTTCTATTTTCCTTTCGACCCTAGAAGTTCCAGATTTTCGCAGTCCAAAATTTTGGAGGAGGATTTTCCTTTCTATTTTTGGCTAAGTCCTGTTTTGGCATTTCGTAGGTTTCACACCCCAAAAAATTCACACCCCCAAAATTTCAAAGTCTGAAATGTCAGCCAAAACAAATCCCTTTTCTTCACATTTTTGGAGGTTTCACACTTCAAGGTTTACAAATTTTTTTGCCACCCAAAAGATCGAAAGTTTGGTTTGAGCTTCCTCTTTTCAACATTTTTGACTTTTGATGGTCTGACACCTCTGAATGTCCAAAAGGCTGAAATTAGTTTTTTGAACATTTAAACTTGGGTTTTACAGGGTTTTCTTGATTGATTTGTCTCATTTTTATCAAAGTTCCTCCCTGTTTATTGATATGATGATTACTAATTCATGTCTCCTTTTTTATTTGCAAAAATGGAAGAGAAAGTCAACTCACCAGCTATGAGGTATCAATTCAAAGGTTACCATGCACCCTCCAAAGTTGGGAATTTACATTCAAAGATCACAGATACTGGCATTGGGAATGTCAGGTTGAATGACTATGTGGTGAAGTGTGCAAGACCGGTAGGAAGGTCAGAGGACTGCACTTCATTAGTGTATTGTTCTCTAGTAAATGAAGTGGCACACCCTATGTCTATTCTTTCTTTAGATCTGATCACCACACTGACAAACCACTACGTACCAGATGAGAGAGTGGTCAAAAATAGAATGGTTGAAGTGGTCTTGGATCTCTTGCCAGACAATATTGAGCATGTCTTCCATCTACCCAAAGGGATGGACAAATTCTATGGCTTCTCCATTGGTATAAAATTTTACAACAATGGATTGTCTCATGAGATAGTGAATAGGGACTTTCTTATACAACCTCTACCCAAGAATAAATTGGTAGAAGATAGACATGAGGAGAGGGTATATGAAAGAGGATATCCAAGCAGCCATCAGCATGATCAGTTGGGTGTATGGACTACTGAAGTCAATAAAATTAGAACCATGGATGCTCTTTGTCATTGAGAAGATAAAGGAAAGACAAGAAAGGTTTTACTGGGCCTTCATCCTTAGCCACAACCTTGATCAATAGTTGAACACAGTAAAAAGTGACCCTCATTTCTACATGACATCCTATGTTGTGTACCTATTGGCTACAAGGAAAGTGTACCTGGGATAAGTTAAAGTTGGTGCCATGGATGATCCAAATGCTTGGCCATTTACAGTCTACCCATAGTTGGTCAGGAAGGAATATTTCACATAGGACCACCCAGAGTATTGCATCGTTAATGATTATTTTATCATTGCTAACATCCACTCCATAGAGGGATATTATGCCAAGAGAATGTTAATAGAGGCAGCAACTGAGGTGAAGGCCCTTGGGGCATTTTATAGTCAATTCAAAACTTTCACTTACATCTGGGTGGCAGGAAGCACTTTAGCTCCAAATGAGCTACCAAGGTATCCGTCGGATAGGATAATCTTGTTAGAGATGGCCTGACAACTGTCAGATGCTCATGAGCATATATGACATATGAAGAAACATTTTTTGGATTTCCCAATTTCCATAGGTCCCCATTGCTTGCAAGATATGAAGATATGCAAGTCACTGGCCTTCCAATGGGATGAATACCCATTGCAAAACTACAATCTCATAAGGACCAGATTCAACCCCATTGGTATATATAGCTATATCATGGGGAGGCATTACATGCACTAGCCCCACATTGAGGACCACTAGTTAAACTACTTAGATGATTATTAGGTCAGGGTTTGTGATTACTGTTGGATGAGTCTAGAGTTAGCATAGATTTCTCTACTACTATGAGTGCCACAAAAGGTGAAGGAAGCTAATTCTGAGGATGTTCTATATCCTATCTATAACAGGGATAAGGTATACACTAGGGCTATCCTAAATGCATAAGTTATTAGGGATGAAAATGATGACCACTAGCTCATCCCTCTAAGGAAAAGGTGTTGATGCCATAGTTCAAAGAGGTTGGACCACTACGGCCTGAAATAGTGTATAGACATGAGCACCCTATGGCATATGGATTGGCCACTCACTCAAAGAAACCAAAAACTAGAAAGAATAGACACATAGAACCTCCAAATGCTCCTTCTTCTAGTGGTCTAGAACCTCCACATGAACCCAAGAAGGTGCCAAAAGTTAAAATAACTAGACCTAGGCCTACCGGGGTAATAAAGGGGCATGTATACAAGAGTAAGAGAGCCTCGAAACCCACACAAATCGACACCCTTTTGGAAGATGAATAAGATGAGGAGGATCAAGTGCCCCTCAATAGAAGGACTTGATCTATGGGGTTCCTTAAGAAAAGGAAGTTTCAAGAAGAAGATGCACAAGAGGATATAAGAGGAGGAGTCCAAGAAGAGTAGATACATTTGGATGCTCTAGGTAGTGATGAGTTTGACATCTTTGATTTTGAGGGTCTCCATGGATTTAAAGAGACTGGGCAATAGGCTTCGGCTGTAGGCCAATCTTTTGCCTTTGATTCCCTCCCTAAATAATTCACTAGTCCTCTTGACAATGTGGGGGAGGAAATTCAATAGGATCTAGTTGAGGAGGTTGCAGGAGAACCTCTGAAGGAGACTACTAAGTTCAGAAGAGATTATTCTTGCAGGTGTCACCTCTGAAGAATACATTGCTGCCTAGGTCCCTTCATCTTCACAAAAAGTTCCACCTCTGCTTGTGCATCAAACTCCACTTGCACCTCCACATCCAATATCATCAACCACTCTAATTCTACCTTTGGTTCAAACCACTCCATTGCCTCCTCAACATCCACCAGTTTATATTCCTATGCCTACTCTTCCTCCTCTTCCAATGCCTTCACCCACTCCCCCTCTTGCTCCTACTCCACCTGTACAGAACCCTCCTACTCAAGAACCCACTCCTCCACGTCATCAGAATGATACAGTATCTCAAGAGCCAGAGAAGGAAACAGAGGTGATTGGTGAAGTTCTAGCTCAAGAGAAAGCTGGGTTGGAAAGACAGGTTGGAGAGGAAGAACAAATGAATGTGGACAAGGAACAAAACATAAGGGAAGAACTGGGAATAGAAGGAGGAGAGGGTTATCACCATGAGGAGATGGAAAAAAATCATAGGGATACTACCCCAAGTCTATTCATGCCATATGATCCCATTAATGCCTTCTCAAAACCCACTTGGTTTACCAAGGAAATCCAACCAAGGGTAAGGGCATACACTAACGAAGATGATACTTATATGGCGGTGCTGGGATGAGCATTCCACCAAGCAAGATCTAGTGCCCGGGCAAGGACCCTCTCATATGTAACACAAGATTAGGCAGGTAGGTGGAAGGCTTAGGTGGTTGTCCCTACAATGAATGTTAGCATGGCAGAAATCACCCCAGCTGATTATGTGTTGGAAGAGGTAGACCTAGAAGAGCCAACTAGAGAAGGGATTAAAACTCTAGCTACACTAGAACTGAAGCATGCTTTGGGCTTCATGGAAAAGGACAAAGAAAAGATAAGAGCATTGATGGAACAAAATGAAGCCATGAATAAATTTATTCTTAAAACAGTGGGTCCCATTAACCCTAATAACCCTAAGGCCTCATTACAGGCTATTTTGGAGAAAAGGGGTAATACAGAAGTGTCGGAAGGTATCCCACATTATTTTATTCATGCATGTAAAGATTGGAAGGCTTATTTTGAAGAGTTTGCAAAGGCTTCTCTTAGAAATATTTTGAGGTCTTTCAGAGGTATTCTTCAAGGGATCACTTATTTGGTTGAGATTATGAGTGGAGAAGATGGTCTAGAGGATAAAATATTAAAGTGGCAGAAGGCTCTAGAAAACCTCACAATAATAAAGAAGCAGTGCTTCCAAGTGTTGGTCAAAATATATGATGGGTCAAAATTGGATAATTTTGGAGTGCATCCAAGACATCACCAGCACTCTATCTATTTTTGGGAAGACATTAAAGAAAATGGATGAAAAGAGGGATAAGGGTTTACTCTTTGCTAAGGAAATACATAATTTTTTTGAAGGGTTAGACTTGGATCTATATGATGAGGATGATGAGAAAACAATGCATCTCGTAAATGTTATCATAAGCCAATATCTGGATATCTTTAATGGAGCTAGTACTAAAGAAGATATTTAGCAAATGTTCTATCAAAAGGAAGAAATACAGAAAATGCTATCTCGAGAAGAGGAATTAAGGGGGTTTGTAGATGAGTTACACACCTTTGGAGAGAAGCAACAAGAATGCCTTAAAGGGGTTAAGATGGTTGATTTTGAAGAGGTGTAAGAGATTGTGGATAAGTTTTGCAAAGCTCGTCCAGAAATCCTTCCAAGCCAATGAGTACCTAGTTTTGACTTAGTCAAATTTTGTATGGAGGAAAAACATTTTTCCACACTTAGCCATTTTTTAAGACCAAGATTTTTGGTATTCAGCCTTATAGGATTTTCAGCCTCCAAAAGTTTGAAAGTTGAGGATAAGTTGTTTCGGCACTTAGCCAATTCTTGACCTTCATTTTTTTAAGGTGATGGTCAGGGTCTGAAATTTTTGGGGCATCACCGCCATTAACTCCAGGCTTCTTCAACCTGCTTTTTCAATCAGAATGATCACTTCCATGGGGTCATTTCTGCATTATTTGAGGGTGTCTTCCACTTGAGTCCACAGAGAAGAGCTATAACGATGAATAAAGGGTAGAACCACTAGTTTCATGAAGAACATGCATGAGTTCTAGACTTTATTTTTAAGTTATTTTGTGCATAATCTACTCCAAAATTGTAATGCACGAGGTTCAATTCCATGCTAGAGTATTTTAAACTTGTTTTAGGGTTAGTTTCCTTCATGTAAGCTTTTGTCTAGATTTATTTTTTATTTTTTTATGTAGCCAAAACCCTAGCTACGAAATTGAGAGCACAACTCTATAAATTGCATGAAATCAATATAATTAAGGTCGGTTATTATTGCAATACAATACATACATTTGGTGCTTTAATCACAGTGTGATTATTCTACTATCTTTGTGAAATTTATGAATGTGTGTTTGCTCATTTGTTTATTTCAAAGAGCCAGTTGATTGTATGGTGATTTTGATCTACGATTCTCTTAGTCTGGTGTTTACCTTTGCTGCATTGCTTTGTTGTGATGAATTATTGGGAAGATCTCTCTTTTTTGGTGCTTTAAGATACATTTGTCTCACGTGTGCATATATCTATGGTGGCTTTGTGATCTGCTAAATTTTCACTTATCATACATCGGTGTGTATTTCCATTGATGATTACATCTTGTAAGCTAGGATTGAGATTATTCAGATCTTTATTTTGTGGGTTTTTCCTTATCTTTTTGACACTTTAATTCACAAGGCAACATAACATCGGTTTATGTCCATTAGTTTAATTTTCAGAAAATTTCTTTCAAATTATTGTTACCTTTCTCCTTACTTTCTTTGCAAATCAGTCACAATAGATTAAATAGATTAACATTGCTTTCATTTAAAGATTCAAAAAATCCAAAAAAAAAGAAGTATTGTATTTTAAATTTTATTTTGAAATCCCTCGAGATACGAACCAACAAAGGCCTCCTCATGAATAGATTCACATTTATTTTTAGTTCAGCTATCCAAGTAGTTGAGACCCAAACCCAGAAGGAATTTTAGAGTTCCCATAAGCTTGAGGTGAACTTTTCAGAAGTTTCCAAAATTGTTGAAGCATTGACAAGATGGAAGACTAAGTACCTAGTTTCCCAGAAATGTTTAACTGATTCCTAGGAACATTGCAATAAAAAAGGCTAACAAGAGCATGCAGATAAATTATCTTTTAATAGATACTTTAACCGAAAAGAGTATTCTGATGCAAGATTTAGCCTTCATTTTTCTAGGCGTGTCATTTTTTGATAAGTAATGGTTGAAAAGAAAGGGTCCCTTGCCCTCTGGAAGAAGATAATTTGAACCAAAATTTTTTGATCGGTAAACTATGGGATTAGGGCCACTCCCAATATAGAACAAATAAAAGAATAAAGAGTGCTTTAGACCCATGTATGGGGAGCACAAAGAAAAAAAAGCACATTAAAAATCCTAGAGGGGCTTCAGAAACCAAAAAAGAGCTCAGAAAGAAAAGGAGACAACATAGGAAACAAAGCTACTGAGTTTGCAACTAAATCATCCACCAGGAAAGAGCATCTCATCTAGCCTTTTTGGCTAACCCCTTCCTCATGCTCCCAATAAGGAGGCCATCTAATGTTCACCAAGACCCATCATCAACTGCCCTTAAAATGACCCTCATACTTGTAATATCATTATGGTCAATTGAATAACAGTCGTACAATGCTATTTATAGGCTCTTTGGTACAAGACAAGACTTTGTTTTAAATTTGTAGGAAATGAATTAATTTATTTACCAAAAAATTTAATGTTTTTCAAGTCAAATATATTGACTCACAAATATAAATTATGTTGGGTAACTTTTTAAATGATAGGGTGATTGTTTTGTTAATTACTCACATGTTTAGCCAATGATGTCATAGTGAAGATGGCCACTACTAAAAAATTGAACACTCAAGAGACCCTACTTAGAAATAAGCTACACCCAATATGGAATGAAAGTACTACAAGGTGTTGTGAGAGCTTTGGAGTCTTCATGAGTAACATGATAGTACACATGGCATCTTGAAAGATGAACTTGCAAGATAAAAAAATTACATAAACAAAAATTATGTAAGATAAACATTATCATGCAAAAGCAATGTAAAATGAAAAGTATAAATGATCTTTATATATAAAGGTAAGGATGAGGAGATGAGAAGGTTAATACCCCTTCAAAAGTGAAACACATGTAAGACATTTGGGACAAGTGTGGGGACATGTATGATCTATTTGAGTAAAAAATATCCTCTGTGGGTTTGAGTGTTATGTCATTTGGTAAACTAGGTAGAATATTAACTATTTAGGTAATAAAAATTGTCTCATGGGTACAGTTAGGAGACCGGTGAATTTAAATGGTTGAATAAAACATGAATTTGATTGTGTAATGATATAATATAACTACCTTGGTGTTATTCATATTTCCTTTCATTTATTTCAGTGTCTTGATTGTTATCAAAGTAAAGAAATTAACTGGTATTTGACTAGGCTGGGATTTTCAACTGTAGACAGTGTTTTGGGGTTGTCATCTACAAAATGAAGTGACTCTCCCACCTCTATGATTACTGTGATTGGTGGGAGATGTCAAATTTTATATTATATTCTTGTGTTCTAATGTGTTTTTGAAGGGATAGAAGATGATGTGTTTGGAGAAGCCACAGAATGGTGGAGAATGTTGTATGAAGGAGTGCTCTGATTTGGCACTAGTCACATGAATGGTGTATGCCCTTAAGAAAGGATCTTTGTTATGGCGGATTATCGATATAGGAGACCATACTAATGTGTTGGACTAGTTGGTTTGGTATGGAGAAGGATTGAGTGTGAAAAAATGGGTATGTGATAGCTATAGAGAGAGTTTTTTTGGTCATAGAAAATTAGGTGTTGTTACAGGGGTCATATCTTCCAAACCCATCATTGGATTTGTCTAGATTTTTTATATGTTTTTTATAATGACATTTCTCAGATTTTGCTTGGAGAGATTGAAAATTTTTGGTCCTATTTGAAAGATATAGACCTTTGTGTATAGGTCTATCTAAGAGGATAGCGAGGAGGTAAATCTATTGTATTTAATCAAGAAGTTTTATTTATTGAATCAAATGGATTGGATGGAGTATGAAAATGGATTAGTGATGCAGGAGCATCCTGGGTGTAAGAGAAATCTTGCATCACCCAAAAATATTTTTGGTTTTGTTTTCAATAAGGGCTATCTTGTGCAGAGCTGCTATTTATGGAAACTTACTATTTTTAGTAAGTTGGCCATACGATCTTGGACTATTTTGATTTCTTCCCTAGAGGTTCATTTTGGTCATATCAACTTGCCAGTAAAGTTTCATTGACTGATCAAGTCTAGCTTTGTAGATATTGAAGATTTTTGGTATTGGCAACAGGGTACAGAAACTTTGAACTTGGTTTTGAAGGCTTTAGAGGCCCCGGATGAGGTCAAATTTTTGGCAGAATGAAGCTTTTTATATTTAAGCGTTGTAGAGCTCCTTGTGCCCTTTCTAAAATGGGGTTATAATAGTCGATCGGGTCAACGGGTGATGACTTATGGTCTTCAAAAGTTGGGTCACCTGAAATGGCGGAAAATGATTTTCCTTCAAAATTTTTGTTTGGGTTTCAAAAGTTATTTTGAGCCGACTTTGATGTACTAAATTGTAAAATAAAATAATTCTAAGTCTGGTCAGCCTTGTTGGCTAAAATTTTTTGAACCTTCTCGGGCGGTGGAAATTGCCTATATAAGAAAGGTTTGTAGTGTTGTCTTAGGCAATTCAGGATAGTTTTGGGTAGTAGATCTAGGTAATAATTTGAGGCTTTGTCTTATAGAATATTGTAAGGGAATGGCCATGTGGCTTTGCATATTGTAATTCTCAAAGTTTGTAATTTCACATTTGTGGAGATAATAAGAAGCCAATTTTTTGTTCTTGCATATGGTTGTTGTTTCTCTATTTCTGTTATGTGTTTGTGGTATTAAGGGGAGCACCCTTCATTAAGTGGTATCAGAGTAGGAGTTCCTGAGTGTGTAAATAGATCGCCGATTATGAGGCAGTTTGCACCAAGACCATGGGTTAGGGTTTATGTGTAAACAAATTGCCGACTGTGAGGTAGTTTGCACTAGGACCATGGTTAGGGTTTCAGCGAGAAGCATGAAAATGCCTCCATGAAGGGAATGTGGTGGAAGAGCTGGTGTTGTAACACCTGAGGTTAGGGCACTACAAAGACAAGTGTGAGCATTGCAAGAGGAGATTCGTAGAGGAATGAATCTTAATGTTAGAGACAAAAGTGAGGATGAAGCTGAAGAAGAAGATCAAGAAGGAGAAGTCAAAGTTCTGGACTAGGAGGAAGAAAGAATTTTTTGGGCCATTTCCAAGATTAGGAAAAGACCTAAGATCGAGGTTCCTACATTTTCAGGGAATCTTAACCCAGATGAATTGATCAACTAGATCAATGAATGTGAAGAATATTTTGAGTATGAAGATATTGAGGATCTTGATCGGGTCAAGTTTGTGAAGGCCAGACTGAAAGGTCCTGCGAAGATCTGGTGGCAAGATATTCAATTGGAGTGAAATAGAAGAGGGAAAGATAAAATCACAAGATGGGATTGGATGGTGGATAAATTGAAGTGACAGCTCATCCCTGTTGATTATGAGCTTGACCTACTGAGGAAAATGCAAAGTTTGAAGCAAGTAGGAAGATCTGTTCAAGAGTATACAGAGGAGTTCTATCAAATCCTCATTAGAACAGGCCATGTAGAACCTGACAAGGAGAAAGTTTCCTGTTACCTTAATGGGTTAAGGCAAAGAATTCAAGAAGAATTGAATCTAGTTTGAATGAATAGTATTGAAGAGGCATACCAGTTTGCCCTAAAAGTAGAGGAAAAGTTGAACAAGAAGTTTGAGAGCAAACAAAGCGGAAGAAGTCATGATGGAAGATCTAGTGGATGGTCATATGGAGATCAAAATGAAGATCCAAAAAAGTAGGATGAGGCCAGTAATAGTCAGAATCAGAGAGGAGATAATTCCAATCATTTCCATGATTAGAATAATAGAGATCAGAGAGGAAGAGGAAGAGGACAAGGTTCAAGAAGAGGAGGCTTTTGTGGAACATGTTTTCACTATGGAGAAGAAGGTCATAGGGCAGTTGAATGTCCTCAACACTGAGGATGGATAGATAGGAGGAATGAAGGCCAAGCTAGAGTGGCACATGTAGATGAAGATGCCAGATCCTCAAATTTTGAAGATGCTGAAAGAGGAGAAACGTTGATTAATAGAAGAGTCCTGTTGAGTGGTGAGAATGAACCTAAACAAAGGAGGAGCCTATTTCACACCAGGTGCAAGTGTGAGGGTAAGTGTTTTGATGTGATTATTGATAGTGGTAGTACTAATAATTTGGTGTCAGAAGAGATGGTGAAAAAGTTGAAGCTCAAGAGGCAGAAACATCCACATCCATATCGGGTTGCTTGGGTGCAAGATGACCACAAGGTCATGGTCAGTGAACAGTGCCTAGTGAAGTTCAAGATTGGTGGGTGCCAAGATGAGGTACTATGTGATATCATATCTATGGATGCATATCATATCTATGGTTGTGTGAATACTTATTCCCTGACAAAGGATGGAGTGTGACATAAGCTAAAACCATTGAAGGAAATAGAAGAAAAGGTATGTGGTAATCCATGAATAACTTTTGTTGATGGAGGAAATTTCTCAGATGGTATGAGGCATGAGAATGTGTTTTAGCTTAATTCCAAAGGCTAGGAAAGAGGAAGCAAAAGATGTACTTGTAGAGGTTGCAGAATTATTGAATGAGTTTGAGGATATTGTATCTGATAATGTGCCTGATGGATTACCACCAGTAAGAAAGATCAGTCATCAGATGGACTTGATTCTAGGAACCAGTTTTACAAATAAGGTAGCACACAGAATGACACTAGTAGAAAGTGAAGAGTTGAAGATAGATTTGAAGTTTAGTTCATCACATCATCCATAGATGGTATATGGAAGTAGTCCCAGAAATGCATTTGAGTTGAGAAACACAGATAAAGGAGAAATAAGTAGTGCTGAAGCTGAGGATTTTGCAGAACATTTGAAGAACATCCATGAGGAGGTGAGGAAGCACATTACAAAGATGAATGCATAGTATAAGGCTAAGGAAGATGAGAAAAGGAGGCATAAGGAATTTCAAGTTGGAGATGAAGTCATGGTTCATTTGCAAAAGGAAAGATTTCTAGTTGGTACATATAACAAGTTGAAAATGAAGAAGTTTGGGCCATGTAAAATACTGAAAAAGTATGATTCAGGAAATGTATATGAGGTCGAGTTGCCTAATGAGCTGAATATTTCACCATTATTTAATGTTTTAGACCTAATAGAGTATCATGAAGGAGGTGTTGAAGATGAGGTTACAACAGCATAGTGGAGTATTCTAGCAACTAGTTCAGATATCAAGGAGATTGAAGACATACTGGATAGTCATGTTGGTAGAAGCACAAGGAATAGGACATATGAAGAGTATTTGGTCAAATGGAAAGGATGACCTATTGAAGATTCACCATGGCTAGCAAAGGAGGAGGTTAACCATCTTGATTTTCCTCTGCACACCTGAGTCATGACAGGGTCACTTCTCAAATTACCCCAGGTGTCTGATGCAGGAGCATCATAGGTGTAAGAGCAATCTTGCATCACCCAAAAATATTTCTGGTTTTGTTTTCAATAAGGGCTATCTTGTGCAGAGCTTCTATTTATGGAAACTTACTATTTTTAGTAAGTTGGATATACAATCTCAAAATGTTCTGATTTCTTCCCTGGAGGTTCATTTTGGTCATATTAGCCTACCAGTAAAGTTTCATTGACTGATCAAGTCTAGCTTTGTAGATATTCAAGATTTTTGGTATTGGCAACAGGGTACAGAAACTTTGAACTCAATTTTGAAGGCTTTAGAGGCCCCGAATGAGATCAAATTTTCAGCTAAATGAAGCTTGCTTGATTCAGGCATTGTAGAGCTCCTCGTGCCCTTTCCAAAATGGGGTTATAATAGTCGATCGGGTCAATGGGTGATGACTTATGGTCTTCGGAAGTTGGGTCACTTGAAATGGCGGAAAATGATTTTCCTTCAAAAATTTTGTTTGGGTTTCAAAAGTTATTTTGAGCTGACTTTGATGTACTAAATTGTAAAATAAAATAATTCTAAGTTTGGTCGGCCTTGTTGGCTAAAATTTCTAGAACCTTCTCGGGCGGTGGAAATTGCCTATATAAGAAAGGTCTATAGTGTTGTCTTAGGTAGTTCGGGATAGTTCTGGGTAGTAGATCTAGGTAATAATACAAGGCTTTGTCCTATAGAATATTGTAAGGGAATGCCCATGTGGCTTTGCATATTTTAATTCTAAAAGTTTGTAATTCCACATTTATGGAGATAATAAGAAGCCAATTTTATGTTCTTGCATATGGTTGTTGTTTCTCTATTTCTGTTATGTATTTGAGGTATTAAGGGGAGCACCCTTCATCAATTAGATGGTCCAAGTTTTATGTTACAATGATTTTATTGGTAGAACAACATATTGTGTGAGTTCATGTGGGATCATTATTAAAGGTTTATTGATCTAATGTATGGGATAAAATTGTGAAAGAGCATGCTTATTGATGAGTACAATCACAAGTGAGCAGAGGTATGATCAAGAATGATCAAACAAGTTGATAAGAGGGGTTAGGGAGTTGTCTACAAGGTGTAGAGTCTAGTGGAAATAACCATTATTGACTATTGAGAGTTCTATTGTGTGGGCAGGGTCCAAGAGATTGATCCATTGAAGGAGGATATTTTCTAGATATTGTCCTATGGGAATATTAACTATTACCTAACTAAAACCAACTCATTATTTCTCCAATAGGAGTTGGGAGCATAATTTTAACATATAGATCTCAACCATAAATTCAATCCCTCATATAGCAACAAAAGTATAACATCCACTAAGGGGACAATTCACTAACAATATTTCTAGAAGGCGTGAAACATATTAAATACTCCATCATAAATGTGATGAGCTTCATATGGCCAAAGATATTATTAAAGATAAATAATAGATTACCCAAGATGTTTGACCAAATTGAAGAATGAGACATCGTCTCATGGAATATGACTATTTCTGCATACCGAAGACATGGGTATCCTCACGAGACAGTCGCACTGTTTCACCAAATGCAACAAACAGGTTTCGAACCCAATCAATTCATATATGCCAACATGATTACAGCCTGTGCTGAAATGGGAGCTCTATAATAGGGCATAGATATCCATCAAAGCATGAAGGATAGAGGATTTTCTCCAAATGTTGTGGTTGCAACTGCTCTGGTGGACATGTACACCAAAAGTGGAAGCATAGACAAGGCATGTGAACTATTTCATAAAATGCCTCAAAGAAATGAGGTCTCATGGAATGCCATGATTGCGGGATATATTCAAATTGGATTTATTGAAAAGGATTTTAAAATTTTTGAGAAAATCCAATTGGAAGATGTAAAGCCAAATTCCATAACCTTTGTCAACATACTTCTAGTGTGTGCCAAAATGGGAGCTTTGGAACAGGGTATGGACATCCATCAAAGGATAATGGAAGGAGGGTTTTGTCAGAAGTTGTAGTTGCAAGTGCCCTGGGAGACATGTGTTAGAAATAGGGAATACTGAGAGGGGGGGGTAAATTAGTATTCTACAAACTTTATCTTTTTCCCATTTATGGATATAACAGATTATCTTTACACATGCATAACATAAGAAGCTAAACAACATGCATAGCAATAAAACTACAGAACTCATAACACATGATTTTTTCTCGAGGAAACCCTGGCCAAGGTAAAACCCCGGTGGGGATGGTACCCACAAAGATCCACTAATAAAAAGTATCTTGTTAAGGATGTTGACCCTGTTAGGAGTCTATTACAAGCATATAGTGTATCAGTCCTGATTAAGGGACTATAGGCCTTGTTAGAAGCCTCAACCCTGTTAGGAGTTGGTAGTACAAAATGTGATTACCAGCTAAGCCCACTGCCCAAACAAGTAATATACAATATATTCTAATTACAAAATAGCTCAAGGTACATAACCTTATACTGCTTGCATCAATATCTCTTCACTAATCTTTCACTATCACTGTTACATATGCTTCATATACTTCGCATCATACTTCTACAAATGCTTGCTGCTTATTACAATTACAATTGTTTTTTCTCTACACTTTACAATTACAATTACATATATATATACCAATAGATTTAACCAAGATTAAACATCTAAGATGTTGTCCCTTAATATTGTTAAGTCATTATTTTGATAAACAAAATAATCCCTTAACTCTTTACCAATTATGCCTTCATATACTGTCCTGTCGGCTTCACACTGTCTTCGATAAAACTATCATAACTTCTTCTTTACATGTCGTACTTACTTACACTCTGAGATGGGTCATCATTAGTCACCATAGAGTCTATGTTCAAGTGCGCAAGCACTGAACTCACTCCAGTCAACATCACAAACAAAAATTGTGTCCGGATACACTGGTAAAACACTGTCTCACACTTAGACAAATATGCAATGTGCTTTGTCATACTTGCTCTCTGACTTGTGTGATCATGTGGATCATATTTTTTCATAATGAAAACATCTATGCAATCAACTCAGCCAAATTGCCAACAATCTCCCCCTTTGTCATTGGTGGCAACGTATGAGAAAATTGGCTAAGTGTGCAACTCCAAAATCTCAAAATTGACAAAATTGTGGCCATAGTATAACATATATATACTATCCTTATAAATCCTCAAAAATATTATCTATAATGAAATACTCCCCCTAAGAGTATCAACTCTTATCATATACTATCAATTTTCTACTAAATATCTCTCCCCCTTTGACAACAATGACAAAATAACGGTAGGGAGGGCTACAAAATTGTATCAAAAAAGATTTATACCTCAATTTATTTATTGCAAAGCTAGTAGGCTTGCAACACAATCTACAAAATCTATCTTCATGTTTTATATCTCCTTTTCCCATGACTTCTTAATGGAATCTACCACATTGAGTAGTGTGCTCAGTCCATAAGATGCTATTTGACAAGCTTGGAGGTTTTCAAAGTTGAATTTCTGAAAAGATGTCTTAGTTGTAAGACAATATTCTAATTGCTCTTCAATAACACTCAACTTCATAGAAACATGCTCTCTCAAAAGAGTATATCTCCTTAACTTCTTGTCTTTCTCATCTTGTAAAATTCTGGTTTCATCAAAAAGTTTCCTAACTTTCTTTTCAACATTAGTAATCTTCACATTAGGGTTAGATAGAAGGTTTGTTTCATTCAGAATCTCAACTTCCTTCAATTTTATCTTCTAATCTTCCTCAGTTGTCAAAGTTTCTAATTTTGTACACTGTATGTACAAAGATTTTCCTTTCTCCAAATGTTTCCTCAAATCTTTGATACAGATATCAAGAGTATTGATATCATTGCTAATGTACTGACTGATATCCAATAACATTCTAGCCTCATAGTTTACATGTGCTTTCACTTTTGCAATATCAGCTAGTTTAGTGAACTCATCATCAAAAGTGCTCATCACTTTCTTTGCCTTGTCCATAGGGTCTACTTCTACAATCTATGTAGTCACAATACTTTGTAGCTTTTCAGTTAGGTCCTTCAGACATCCTTCTAGACTTTTAACTTTCTTATTCTTCCCAATGATTTTGTTCAAAGATGTGATCAATTCCATTTGATCATCATCATCCACTTCTTTTTCCAAATCCTCAAACAAAGATCCAGTTTGTTTCTTCTTTCCAGTCTTAGGAGTAAGACTGATTTTTTCTACAAAGGGTATAGATGCTTTTTGTACTTCTAATACTTTGGGTTCTTCAATACTAAATTGGGTCTGCTCTACTTCTGCAGTTCTATCTGGTTCATCAAGAGCCGAATTGTCAACAATGTTCTCTAGATTCTTGAATACATTATTATTAGTATCCAAGGTTATCCTTGTACCTTCAACATTCATAGATTCTTCTTCAATGTTAATAGCTAGTGGAGAGGTAATATCCTCTTTTTCTACTTCTTCTTCTTGCTCTGTTGCAACTGATGTCTCTCCAACAATTTTTGTCATAACTTTGATTATTGCTTGTTCAGTCTCTACATTCACTTGTTCATATTGTCCTACCATAATCTAAATGGTTCTCATTTTTTTCCTTAAATGGGTGCTAAGGGGCTTCAAAATTTGTTTAAGATGATTATCATCTCTTACATCACATAGTTTCTTCACAACATTCTCTTTGATAGATTTGTCTTCTTATGCTCTCATCTTCCTGTTAGCAAGTTTCTTCAATAAGTCATCAGGTATCTTTCCCTGAATAGAGTCAAAACTCTTATTAGCCAAAATCAAATGCTTGACCACTACATTTTCAAGATTCAATTGATCAGAATAGTCATAAAGGTCATAATACTTATTCATTTTAGTGAATTCTCCATCTTTTATAATTTCTTCATTCACTCTCTCAACTCTAGGTTTCCATGCTTTCTTCTTCATAGAAGTGTTATCATCTTTAATTTCTACAATTTTCCTAGGTACTAGTGGCACTAAAGTTTTCTACCTCTTACCAGGTCCAGTAGCAATTTCTTTCACTCTCTTTCTTGGTGTGGAGGAAGTAGATCTAGTAGGTTTTCTTGCTACTTGTTCCTTCTTAGGTTCCTCTACTTTCACCTTGACTGGTGTTGCACTAGATGATAAGGGAGGTACAGATAAAATCTCTTTATGTCCAATATCTTTGATTGCTATTATTGTCTACTTTTCCATTAAAAATTCTCTCTCTATCAATCCTGTATCCTTCAATATTTTCTTAATAGTGCTTTCAACTCTTTTCTTAGACTGTTTCTCCTCAAGTATAGCCTTTGCGGAGTTGAAATTTTCTTCAAAAGTTCCAAATCTGTTACTGTGGGTGTCAACCTTGCATTTAAGTAGCCTGTTCACATATTCTTCTATCTCAGTTTTAGATATTTCATAGCCAAGAGGGTCTATGAACTCAAATCTAGGTTCAACTGCTTCAATGTATGTAAAGTCAGTGTCAACCATAAAACATATTTCATTCTTGTATTTCTCCACAAGAGACTGTGGAATCCTTGATCTGCTAGACATAATATTCTGAAATGTCTTAATAACAAGTATTGCACTCTCATTAACACTGTCAATAACATGCTTTCTATATACTACATTAATCCTTTCCATTATATTTTGTCCATCATTCCAATCATTTCCTATGGTGTAAGGAAATCTCCTCAAAAGATGAAAAAATGTGCAAGTCATCAAAGATGAAAATCCAAATTGTGCATACTTTGTCTTCTTAATCTTCTCCAAGTTCTCAAATAGTTGAATTCTTAGAATTTCACACATATCAACTGGGACTTTGTCAACACACATCAAATAAGCTATGTGCACCATTCCAGCTGCCATGTCATCCTCTCTTGAATTTGCACAAAACTTGGTTGTTAGGATCTTGCATAGGTATCTAACATCAGGTTGTTGGATCTTACTAATTATAATTCCTCTACCATTATAGGATGAATTAGTGTTATCAATGACTGTCTTTCTCATGTTCTTCTCATTTAAAGGAATAGCTCTAGATTTAGACAATCTAGTGACTTCATGAATCAAATCAACTGTAATGTCTATTACTCTATCTTCTAGCCAAAACTTCCCATTATGAATTCTGCTAAGGATTATCTTAGTGCATTCTTCATTATCAAACTCATACTGCAATGCATACTTAACAATCTCATTGTCTTTCAAATGATCATATCCTTGTTTCAATGACATGTCCTGGTTATAAATCTTCTCATACACACTTGTAAAATCACTATCACTGATGGTTTCTAACTTGCATCCAAGATAACTTCTTACATTCTCTAAATGCAAAACTCTGTCTAGTACGAATGAAAAAGATAACTTAGGGTCTTCTTCCAGAGGTTCAATTGGTTCCCTCTTCATTCTAGGTCTATTTTTATCTCTGACATTTTGAATTAAAGATACATCCATGATTACTTCAAATTCCTTTTACCGATTTACAGATCTGTCAAGTAAAATACCTCAATTTCATAATTTTAGGGCTTGTGTAGATTCGGCACTCAAATCCTTCACCAAATCATTGCAAAAAGCTTCCAATCATTGCTTTTTGATCTCCTTAACACTTGAGTTTGCTTTGATGATCAAATAAAACTGATCATAACCTCTTATTACTTCAATCTCACTTAGTTCTGACATCGCATTCAATTCTTCTTCCACTTCTTTCCAAAAAGTTGTTTATGTTATCCTCCAAAACTTAAAACTTCTTGCTATCTCACAAAACATAATATTTTTCTTTGTGCTCTTAACCATAGCATCATCATATCATAAACTACCTTCCATTAATTGCACAAGACTTAATTCATCACTAATCTAAGTTCCTAATCTACTATAATTTTCATAAATGAAGTACTTTGAGATAGGTCAGGTAAGGATTCACTCTTACCACTTGATACTTCACCTTTCTAATTGCCTTCAATGTTGAACATGTCTCCTTGATCTGTGATTTTAACAAACTTCACTTCATCTGTATTGCTACAACAACCTTTATGTTTTTTACCTACATCTTCATTTCTTCTTTCATGATTTCTAGGGTTAGGGTTAGGATGAAAAACTCCATTGTTCATTTTGCAAAACCTTGTTGTATGTCCAATCTTGTTGCATATCTGACAAACAATTCCATTACTTCCATATCTTGGTCTAGGTGGATTAATCTGTGATCTGCAATTTCTAGCAATGTGTCCAACCTTGTTGCATCTATAACATATTACTCCATTTCTTCTATTCATATCTTCAGTAGGTTTCTTATTTGCATTGTTAGTATTCTTAAACATTCTACTATTATTATTATTCTCAATAAATTTAGGTTTCCTACATTCAATAGCTCTATGTCCAAATCCATGACAGTTATAACAGTAACCATTAAGAGGTTTAAATTTCTTACCTATGCAATCTTTCTTCATATGACCAATAGTATTACAAGAAAAACATCTACCTTTGAATTCTTTTTGCATACCTTTGGATGATTCATATTGCTTCGGTGATTCTTCTTCTTTAGGTGTATCTTCAGATTTGTTGATCTCATCAGACTTATTCTCATCTAAGCTTTTAGATACTTTCAGATTTGGTTCCTTGCTTTCATCATTTTCTTTAAGAGTGTTGAATCCAAGACCAGTCTTATCATAGAATGGTTTCTGAAAAGATGCTTGTCTATCAATCTTCTCACTAGTTGATTATAGCCTTTCAAGTTGTTTCTTGGATTGAGTCAGTTCGCCTTTCACAATCTTGTTGTATTTCTCAAGTTTAGCATATTGCAAATTGACTTTCTCAAGTTCAGATGTTACATTTCCAAGTTTAGATTTCAGTCCTTCATTTTCAATTTTTAGACTTTCATTCTCAGATTTCAGATTTGCTTCATTCTTTCCATTTCCATCTTTCAAACTAAGCTTCAAATTTGCTATCTTCATTTCATGCTTAAGGATCTCATTTTCTTTTTCCAAATTGTCATCACAATCTTCAATAAGAACTTCAGATTTCTTTTCAGATCTCAGATCTTCTAATTTATTTTTCAATTTCTCAATGAGGTTCTTTGCATCATCATATTTTCCTTTTAGAGTGTCTCTTTCATTAGTAAGTGTATCAATCTGTTCAAGAGCTTCTTCAAGATTCTTCTGTAGTTGATCCATATCCATAGAGATCTTACTCAAGCTGTTAGGCTTTCCTTGAATGATTCTTTTCTGAGTAACTAAGCTCTGATACCAATTGTTAGAAATAAGGAATACTGAGAGGGGGCATGAATCAGTATTCTAAAAACTTTGTCTTTTGCCCAATTATGGATATAATAGATTATCTTTACACATGCATAGCAATAAAACTAAAGAGCTCATAACACATGATTTGTTCTCGAGGTAACCCTGGCCAAGGGAAAACCCCGGTGGGGATGGTACCCACAAAGATCCACTAATCAAAAGTATCTTGTTAAACATGTTGACCCTGTTAGGAGTCTATTACAAGCATATAGTGTATCAGTCCTGATTAAGGGACTATAGGCCTTGTTAGAAGCCTCAACCCTGTTAGGAGTTGGTAGTACAAAATGTGATTACCAACTGAGCCCACTGCCCAAAAAAGTAATATAAAATATACACTAATTACAAAATAGGTCAAGGTACATAACCTTATACTACTTGCATCAATATCTCTTCGCTGATCTTTCACTATCACTGTTACATATGCTTCATATACTTCGCATCATACTTCTACAAATGCTTGTTGCTTATTACAATTACAATTGTTTTTTCTCTACACTTTACAATTACAATTACATATATATATACCAATAGATTTAACCAAGAGTAAACATATAAGATGTCATCCCTTTATATTTTTAAGTCATTATTTTGATAAACAAAATAATCCCTTAACTCTTTACCAATTCTGCCTTCATTTACTGTCCTGTCGGCTTCACACTGTCTTTGGTAAAACTATCATAACTTCTTCTGTACATGTCATATTGACTTGCACTCTGAGATGGGTCATCATTAGTCACCATAGAGTCTATTTTCAAGTGTGCAAGCACTGAACTCACTCCAGTCAACATCACAAAAAAAAATTGTGTCTGGATACATTGGTAAAACACTATCTCACACTTAGGCAAATATGCAATGCGCTCTGTCATACTTTCTCTCTGACTTGTGTGATCTTCATGTGGATCATGTGTTTCCATAATGACAAGATCTATGCAATCAAATCAGCCAAATTGCTAACAACATGTATGAAAAATGTGGAAGCATGGCCAAGGCACGTAAACCATTCGACAAAATAACTCAAAGAAATGTGGTTCCATTGGCTGCAATGATTGGAGGATATGCACAAAATGGATATGTTGAAAATTCTTTAGAAGCTTTCAAACAAATGTAGTTGGTAGGTGTAAATCCAAATGCCACAACCCTTGCTGGCATCCTTCCAGTCTGTGTCAAAATGGGTTCTTTGGAATAGGGTATGGACATTCATCAAAAGATAATAGAAGAGGGATATTTGTTAGATGTTATAGTTTCAAGATCCCTGGTAGACATGTATGCAAAATGTGGAAGGATAGACAAGGCACATCAACTATTTGACAAAATTCTTCAAAGAAATGTGGTCTCATGGACTACAATGATTATAGGCTATGAACTAAATGGATTTGTGGAAAAGGCTCTAGAAACTTTCAAACAAATGCAACTGGTAGGTGTAAAGCCAAATTTCACAACCTTTGCAAGCATCCTTCTAGCCTGTGACATGTATGTTAAATGTGGAAACATAGACAAGGTACGTAAATTGTTTGGTAGATTTCCTCAAAGAGATGTCATCTCATGGACTGCCATGATTGGAGGATATGTTCAAAATAGGTTTGTTGAAAAGGTATTAGAAACATTTAAGAAAATGAAACTAGTGGATGTAAAGCCAAACTCCTCAATCTTTGCTAGCATACTCCATGTTTGTGGTGAAGTTGGAGCTTTGGAACGAGGGACAGTTGTCCATGAAATCTTATGATAAACCCGCAGATAGACACAGGATCTCAAACCCTTCATTATATTAAACACCTGGAAATAAGAACATTTAATGAATCCCTTGTTCAATACATAGAAAAGAAAAGAAGAATGTACTACAAAGATAATATCAAGTGCATCTATGGAATATCAAAAAATCTGGTGAGAAAAACCTCAAATACATGGTCTATGTACATAGAAATTCATAAAACTCATATGTTCCCTCATTTTCACTAAGAGAACATATGATTTTTTAACATATATGTTCTTATTTCTAGGTGTTCTTATTTGTCTCATTTGCACTGAGGGTTTTCAACAATATAAAGAATCATACGCATAAACCCATAGATAGACACGGGATCTCAAACCCTTCATTATATTAAACACCCAAAAATAAGAACATTTAAGGAAGCCCTTGTTCAATACATAGAAAAACAAAGAAGGATGTACTACAAAGACAATGTCAAGTGCATCTATAAAATATCAAGAAATCAGGTAAGAAAAACCTCAAATACGTGGTCTATGTACATAGAAATTCATAAAACTCATATGTTCTCTCATTAGCACTGAGAGAACATATAAGTTTTCAACATATATGTTCTTATTTTTTAGTGTTCTTATTTCTCTCATTTGCACTGAGGGTTTAAAAAGGAAAATAGTATAATAGTTGAGGTACCTGTGCATCTATAGCAGAGGAGATTTTGCAAAAGTCTCAGAAGAGAAACCTTTAATTGATTGCATAGGGCGCTCGTACGCTACCCTTCAGTATCTCCTTGGGTATCTCCTTTGCACACACTGCCTTTCTAATTCACCGACTAGGAATAATGAAATGGGAAATGAAATTCCCCTTTTTTTTAAAGTTATGCTCGTGTTTGTCAAAATTCTGACCAATACGAAATTTGTGGATATTTCAACAAACACGGGCATAAATTTTTTTTTAAAAACTAAGTTTTCCTTCTATAATCCGACCAAGCAAAACCTTTTTATTTTTTGGTTGAAAATTTTGGTAGAAAAACTAGGTCAAATGTACTAGTGCCAAGAGGGGAATTTTCTCACTAAATTCCTAGTTGTTGTCTCATGTAAAAATGATGCTCAATAGAAGTGGTGCTAGAAGGAGGGCCCTTGAAAGGGAAACCCCAAAATGTTGGATCATTCTCTCTCGAAATATTTGAATGAGTCCTTAGATCCTCACCAAACAAAGGGGAATTCCTAAAACTCAGAGAAGTTTGCAGACCTCGCAATAGTAAAGTGAAACAAGGGAAGGATGTTTCACATCAACCTAGTCTTCCTCCATTTCTACACATCATTTCCCCACTCATTTCTGCTCCACAACCAGCTCCAATGGGCTTTCTCACAAATTCACAAAGTTCTCCATTAGCTCTACAAGGATAGCTCCATGAGCTGCCCAAAAACCCTAAGAAATTTTGTCCATGTTTCATTTATTGGGAATCCAAGATAGTGGAAGAACATATATGTGCCTTCAAGGAATTATGCAATCACAAAGAGATTGCACATTAGGACATTGTGTGTCACCTTTTCCCCTAAAAATTGGGGGAGTTCACATATAATTGGTATTTGAACTTATCACAAGCATCTATCTTGACATGGGGATAATTTGAAATAAAATTCCTCAACCAATTCAAGCTATACGTGGATCTGGCTAATATTCACCACCAATTCATCTCGGTGAGGAAATACCATAACGAACCAATTGCCATGTTCAATCACTATTTCCACAAGATGTACTAGAGATTGGAAGCTCCTTACACCATACATGTAGGGGCTACCATACAAGTATACTTGAGAGCCCTGCATCCTCTAACATCCATATTCTTGAAAAGGCTACCCTCAAGAGACATAGATACTCTAGAGAAGGTGTGCAATGAAGCCATTACATTCAAACAACAAATGGACCCACAAGTAGGCAGAAACTATGGTGTTTCTCCCACCTTAGAGAATGCTTCCATGATCAGTCTATTTTTAATACACAATCAACCCCCAATGCATCATGCCCCAAATCTTAACCTGGTGCCAACCTCACACATCGTTACCCACCAGTTTCCATCACATATCCAAGATATGATGCACATAAGGCAGCCTATGAGAAAAATGTTGACGGCCTGAATGAACCTGATAATGCTCTGGCAAACGAATTAGATGTCGTGAAGAAGACTTTATCCCAACTAACAAGAGAGATCACTAGGTGTGTGCTATAATTGTGTCACACTTCTATGAATCATTACATTCAAGAAAACTCAAGAATGAGGTCTCAAAAATTGATCCATAGCTCCCTAGACATGGAGTGCAAAGGTTTTAAGAATGCTCTTAGCTAGAGCTATTTAGCCTATAACCTTGCTAGTAAACCATGCAATGGGAGATTCAATGAAGACAAGGGAAAGAATGCCAATATCCTCAAGAATCAAGAATGAAAATGCAATGCAATGCTATGCTATGCTAGAAATGGAAATGCAAGCTAAGCTATGAAAATGAAAGAAAAAGTATTACAAAGCCTCCTAGTTAAGCTAGATGGATTAATCTAAAGCATAAAGGAAATATAAGCTAAGAATGCCATGATAATGCAAGAAATGAAAACTATGATAACATGTAGATGCAAAAGCCAAGAATGCTCCAAATCTTCAAAAGCTCCAAAATGACCTAGAAAACCTGCAGCATAACATTAGCATAAAAATCTAAGATATGAAAATGAAGGAGAGAGCTCTCCTTTTATAAGAAATGAAAAAGGAATGGACCATGGAGATTAAGAGGCAAAAGATTTAATCAAGGGTGGAGCTTGAAAGAGGAGCAATCCATGTGCACAAGTATCCTTCAATGAGAAAATAGGAGTTGACTTTTGTGTCCATATAAGACAAAAAGTGCTTTTCTTCTTTTTATAAAATAAGAATAATGCTTTATTTGTGCAACTTAGGATAAGAGGAAAAGGAGGGGTTTTTTATTTATTAAAAGGGGAGGAAATATTCCTTTTAATAAATAAAAACTCAGGATAAAATGGTTAGCCCATAGAAAATAATCGAATAAATGATAGAACTAGGATTTGATCAAGAATAAGCAATTTATGATTTAGCAAAAGGGGCTAATAGTCTAGGTGACCATTTTTAGGTGTATACATTTGCCCCTCTTTGACTAATGTGTGATCGATTTGGGAACACATGCAGTCAAAGAATGAAGTTGAAATGTGAGATTGATTTGGGATCACAAAACAACTCAGATCAGCCAAGAAGGCAAGCAAACGATCTGTCTCCAAAGAATGAAGTGCAGAGAGATAGAAAATCCTGCATGATCAGCTTTGTAGCGATAGTACTGAACACTTAAGAAAGGGATAGCCAATAAGATATGATGTGTCTACCCCCTTGGGATCGAAAGTGAAATCAAGTAAAGGGAAAGCAGAAGCAAGAGAGACATGATCAAATCACTAGAAATCATAATCGAAGAAAGAGAATAGAATAACCATTAAGTAGTGAAGGTATCCCCCACACATGGGACCTGGGGCATGAACCAAGTAGTCCCTCAACACAAAAAAACCATGGAGGGGGAAGAATTTGAACTTGAGATTGAAAGTGAATGAAAGACGAAGTTTGAAAGAGATGGAGATGAAGAGGTGAAGAATGCCCCGGTGAAGATAGAAGGATCAGGCCTCAAAAGGTTAGCCAACTACATGAAATAGGGGGAAAAGGTGATTTGGATGATCAAAGTGAACTCGGATTTCGGTTTCGATCCCAGAATGAAAGGAAAATGATGGGATATGAAAGACCAAAAGTGAAAGACATGATCAGGAAGAAGTGAAAGGTGAACACAATTGATTAACAAGTCCATGAAAGATGAAAGGAGAGCTATCTCCATATGCAAGATGCAAAATTAAACTAACATGAACTTAAGAATGCAAGCTACATGAAAAGTGGTTTACTTGCAAGGTTACAAAGCCAATAGACATCTAATATTCATCATTGAGCATTATTGGTAGCATCACAAGATCATACAATACACACTAACATAACTATGTGGATCTGAATATGATCTATATCAGATAAAAATGTGGAAATCTCACCTAGGCATCAGAGACATGTAGGTCAAGATGACTAGTGCAGTGAGATTACCTAAGTTTGATATGGCGAGATTATGCTTGTATCAAGACACAAGAAAGTCAAGATGACTATAAGCATGCACTTGTAAAAAAGTCAAGGATAATACCTTGTCAATCCATAGTGTCAAGTAGGACAAGCATAAATGCTCATGATAGTTAGGATCAACAAAATATACCCACAAGTAGAAAAAGCAATAAAACATGTTCTCATTCCCTCAGTCTTCTAGCTATGCATCATCAAAAATGATCATAGGGAGAAAACACTCATCAAAGAAATTGTCATAGACAGCACACAAAGAAAAATAAAGTCAACAAATCTCAACAAGTGTGTGTGTGTAGGTCATAGAGTCAAACTTTGAGTATCACATCTGCAAATGAGAAATATTGCATCATCTAGACTGTGGGTAGGACATCTGATAAGTGTTAAGAAACACTCGACGCTAGGGTAGTATTGAAAAACACAATTGGGGGGGTGTTGAAAAACACTATTTGTGAGGTGCCTAAGAAACCCAGACACACAAAGAGACCCAAGATAAGCTTAAAACAATGTATGCCCCCTAGACTAAGACAAGAGTCAATTCCAGGCTAGGAGAGACAAAGCGAGAAGTGGGGTGGAGGAGTGCCACGCAAGACTGATAGACATAGGTGCAGAGGGTCTCAAGCAATGCCTATTTCCAAGTTTTCACCACTTGATAGATTTATTGCAAATTTTTTTAGGACTTTTTAGAATTTTTTTGTATTTTTGCTACCAAGGCACCTGTTTCCAAGTTTTCACCAAGGCACTTTTTTGATTTTTTTTGAATTTTTTGATTTTTTTGATTTTTTTGGTGAGACATCAAAGCACCTATTGCTAGGTTTTCACTAGGATGCTCTTTTTTTCAGTAATTTTTATGCTTTTTAGGATATTTTCAGCATCATATATGAATTTTTTTGGAATTTTTTTCAGGATCATAAAATATGTACAAAGAATGCCCCAGATAGAAACGGGCATCAAGAATCTATTTCCTCTGATGTAGAAAACCGATAGGCCCCAGGCCCAAATGCTGCAACTATGATGATAGGAGGTCTCAACTAGTCTGACCAATAATAACCAACCCTAAGCAATGTCTGAGCTAGCGGAGGATCGATAGAATGTGATCAACCTATGCCATCATGGATTTCAGCTAGCACTTTTTTTGACTCCTTTATTTCTAGACACTTAAGGAGAGTTCTGTCTAGATCCTTCCTATACAAGTCACCAGAGACAAAGACAAAGTGTAAGGGATGGTGGAAAGAATGGCATGGTGGATTGTCAGGAAGAATATGATGTGGAAGACATGAAAAGATGGCAGGATTGTAGGACTTGTAAGCAAGATAGCGTAATTCATCCACCAGGAACTTGAAGTGAGATTTATGCCTTTTCATTCATAATATGGATGTCAAAGTAACCAAGGCATTAGAAACTTTGTTCTCAACTTTAGGAATGAGCTGAAGTATAACAAATATGAGATCATGCTTGAAGTAGTGCACCATTTTTTTGTAGAGAATCAGCTTGTCATCTTTTATTTGAGAATCATTATTTTTGAGCAGATTTTTATTTTTACTTTTCTTAGGTGCGGATACTGCCACAATGTGGTTTTCACCATCCAACCATTACTCTTTTCTTTTGACTTGATGACTGTGATGCTTGATTGTTGATTCAATCTTTTTTGTTGCTAGTTCGCTGGTGGAAGAAGTAATAGGTGTTGATGCAAGATGAAACGAAGTGACTAGTTCAATAGCATTTATGTGAGGGATATCATCTCTGGTGACAAGAGAGGTCAAGCCTATAGGGTAAGATCCAAAAGTAGGTAGATCTAGAGTTTTCATAGAAGGACCAATGTAGTCCACTAAGGCAATACGGGGAACAAACTCATCAAACCCAACATGAGACTCATCAACTACGTTAGGTGGGTTACGAGAGGTATGAACCACATGAACATCCATATCTGCCATGGGAGGATCTTCTGGAAGAGGCTTAAGATGCCTAGAAGTAGAGATACTCATGTCATTATGTGAGAGATCACCTCTTTGTAGTAGCCGTGCAATGTTGCGACGTTGTCTATCATAGTTCAATGATTCTTTAGGCACATAGTTTCTAGACATAGAGGCCTCAGCTATATCATCAATAGATATACATTCTTCTCCCCAAAGAAGTGAAGTATAAGGAAGATCATCTCCCATTTGAACCATAGTGTGCAGTGGTGACTCATCTATATCTGTGTCTGAATTACTGAGCATGGGAGTATTTCTGGAATTATCAAGGAGGGAAAATATACCCTCATCTTCTCTATAGATCCACTCTTGAATAGCTTGTTCTTCTCTTTCTGCTTCTAAAGGAATAGATGACGGAACAAAAGTATCAAATATTGTCATAGTAGAAGTGGAAGGCTTCATCTGATCAGAAGGTCTCCCATATGACCTAGGAGAAACAGGTATAGAAGCAAAGGAATCCAATGTATATTCACCCATACCAAGGCTCATCATCTTAAGTGTTTTCTTAGTAGTAACTAGAGATGTACTAGGATCAATAGAAGGTTCATTGTGAGGAACAAATTTTTCAGCAGCAGTAAGAGCATTAATAGCAATAGTATGGTCTCCAGGAATCACAACTTCAGTGCCATTGTATAGAAATTTGATGCACTAATGATAAGTGGAAGGAACAGCTTGCATGTCATGGATCCAAGGATGACCCAAAAGAATGTTATATGTGAGTGGGATGTCCAATACTTGGAAGCTAATATCTTTCATGACAGGGCTCACTCAGACAGGCAGCGTGACAAGACCTTTGGAAGATCTTTCCACTTCATCGTAAGCTTTTATAGTAATCTTCTTCTTAGAATCCACATCAAATTCTGACAAACCCAATTGCTGTATGACATTGAAAGAAAAAATATTTAACCCTGCACCATTGTCTATTAGGACTCAGCGGACTTGATTATTGTAGACTAGAACTTCAATGTGTAAAGCTAGATTATGCGGGTGAGCAATAGATATGTCATCTTCTGCAGAAAAGGAGAGAGATAGCGGAGATGAAATGTGGTTGACCAAAGCTTGAAATTGATCTGGATCAATGTCATTGGGAACACATGTTGTACATAGAGCCTCATCAAGAATCTCTCTATGCGAAGGGGATAACTGAAGCAACTCAAGGATAGATATCTGTGCTGGTGTCTTTTGCAAATGTTGGAGAAGATCATAGCTAAGGGTGGCTGAAGGAGCTGTTGTTTGGAAGGCAAAGCTTGCTTGGGATCTTGTGCAATTTTAAAGACAATCTTGGCTTGCCCCCTAGTAACAGCATTCAGTGTCTCACTTCAAGAAGATGAACTACCATGTGTTTGCAAGACCAACTTTGGCTTACCATGATTGGCTTTATTATCCTCTTGAGACCTTATCATTAAAACACTCTCAACGGGCTCTACCATGTTGATCATAGGCGTATTAGAAGGATACGTGTAATTGATCTTAGCATCATGATTCTTCTTATGTGCTTGAGAGGTTTCCCCCTTATCATGCTTAGGTAGAGGATCTTTGAAAGCTGTGTGATCAGAATTTTTAGTTAAGCCATCAGTGGAGATTGTGCCATTCTCAATAAGATCCTAAATATCATCCTTAAGCTTAAAACAATTGTCTGTCAGATGTCCCTTGTTTCTATGATAATGAAAATAAGAATCCTCTCACCACCAATCAGGCCTATTTATCGGATCCTAGTTACCAGGTTTATTAGGAAGCATAAGATATCCATTATCAACCAAAGTCTTAAGGATCACATCATAAGGTTCTGCCAACTTGGTATAGACTCGCTTTTGAAATAACTTCTTAGGCTTATCTTCATATTGAGGTTTAGGACCACTATGAGCATTGGTAGATTCTTGTTGTTTTGCTGCATAGATAGCATTGGAGAGATTGAAAGCAGGCTCTTTAGCTTTAGGAGCGTCAACAACCCCATCATTAACAACATACTTGTTTTTATTCCAAGGTTTGTTCTTGTCTTTGTCCTTGCCTTTAGCATCTTTATTAATAACAATATCCCATTTTCTTATAGCTACATCCTCAATTTGATATGCACTTTCAACCATGTCATTGAAAGAAGAGAACAGTTGTTTCCTTAAATCATAATATAGCTCAGGCACAAGAGTGTTGACAAAAATGTCAATCTTTTCTCTCTCGGGTAACTGACGAGGATACCTAGAATACAATGACCTCCAACGTTGTAAGTAAGTTGCAAATGGCTCACCTTGATGTTGTCTTAGATTACCAAGATCTATCATGGTGACAGGTTGTTGGATGTTGTAAGAATAATGCTGGGTAAATCACTGAGCCAACTCATCAAAAGTCTTAAGAGGTGGTGTCAATTTTGCAAACCATTCCAAAGCTTGGCCTCTTAAACTTCAAGGGAATAATCATAGAAGAAATGTGTCTTCATGAAGAAATTCCATGCTAAGAGCATAAAAGTGATGCACATGGTCATGGGGGTCACCATTTCCATCATACTTGTCATATTTGGGAACCTCAATATCCCTAGGAAATGGGACCATGTATAGACTCCTATCAAAGGGAAGAGCACAAATTGATTCTACAAAAGAGACCTTTGGAGGCTCTCTATCTATTGCCATTTGGGTAAGGTGTTGATTTTTCTAATGCAGTTCTTCCTGAAGGACTTCCAATTCAGTTGGTACTCTTTGTTGGACAATTTTTCTAACATCATAGCCGGGAGGAAGCTTGTATCCTCTAGAAGTCATATATTGAAAATATTGGTCGCCATGATGCTCTAAAAGCTTATGCATCATTCATTGGGAGACCACATCTTGTTCAAATCACATAAGATCCTCGCTAGAAATCTCATCATTAGCCTCTACCTCATGTTGAGAGGGAGGAGGTCTAGGAGGTGAAGAAGGCATACCAAAAGTGGGTCTTGGAGGAGATCTTGGTGGCATGTTGTTGCCATTAAAAAGAGGTCTATGCTCATGATTACTAGTCTCAGATTGCTCATGAAATGTCCCTCTATAAGCCATGCGCCTAGCAGCATTTATCCTTTGATGATTGTGTTCTTTGTCTAAGCGCACTTGGTTATCTTTATGCTCAAAATGTTCTTGCAAGCATTGAAATTTTTCTTGTTCAGTCAAAGTGAGTGAGACACTATCTATGTTTTTGGGGGTCTTGAATGTGGAAAAGAGGAAACCTCCTTTGTACCACGGGGTAGCCTTAGAATCCTCAGATTGGTTAGAACTAGAACTGTTGTTGCTAATGGGCGTTTGTGAGCATCTAGTTGGAGAAGGTAACTATGTATAATTGAACGGAGGATGACTCTCCTACTCAAATTGAGACTGAGTTGTAACCGGCATGAAAAGAGATGTTGGTTGACTAATAGAATGAGACAAAGTTTCTCATATTTGAGATAAGCAAAGCTAATAAAGATCACTTGTCAAAGTAGAACAATAGAGAGATGGCTTGTCAAAAGTGCTCAAGCACTTACAGCAATCAATTGACTAAAGCTGAGCAGTGAGCAAGAAGCTCAATAAGCAAGTAGCTAGAGAGGTAACCATGATGTGACAAGTGATCAAGAGTAGCATTCATTAAGCTCAAATCCAATAGTTTTAGCTCATTTTTTTTAGTCTAGAACAAGTCTAAGCATGCAGATAATAGTCCAGCTTCAAGTAAGAATGAAAAAAGACACTCTACAACAGGGTAAAATGCAAGTTTAGTAGCTCCGGATTGCAACAGCAACAAGATAGCAAAAAGGTTTTGGGTGACACTTTCCACGCAGACAAGGCAATAGTTTATAGCGAGGTGACACTTTTCCCTAAGCCAAGTGATAGTTTCCAGTAAGCAGGGTGACACTTTTGCAGGGTCGTACAACTCTATGAACAATGAACATAAAAATCTTAGTTTTGAAGCGTTTTGACCAAGTTTGCATATCAATAGATTTTTATCATGGATAAAGCATAGAAGACAGCAATCAAAGAGTTCAAGAAAGCAATTGTCTTCAAACAATGAGCAAGGGGAAAAGCAACCTTGCACATGAACAAGAATAGTGACTTAGTATTTCTACTCCTTAAAGATTCTACTTGTGTATGTTCTTGAAAATGTTTTAGCAGGCACTTAGAACACAACAACATCCTATCAAGCTATCTACAGGGATATACATAGCTTTTCTAAAGGGAGTCCTTGATATACACAAGGTACGTGAGGCCCAAATTTGTAGATGAGAAGAATCTGAAATCACACAACCGGGGGGAGACGGTAACCCAAATCTCCTCCTTTACTTCTCAAAGGTATAAAGTTCTTTGAGGCTTAGCCAAGAGTGATATCAAACTCAATTCCCAAGAGAGGTGTCTTTTGATTCACCACCTTCTATTTATACTCCACCAGAACATAGGAGTTAAGGTCATCCCTTGAGGTGGTGTGTCCCCAAGCAGGCCTTCTAGAAATAAAAAGTAAGTAATTCACTATCAAAAGTATTTAAAGCACTAAAGGTGAAACACTTAACTCTTCAAGTAAATGTGAAGTGAGTCCAAAAGTGGAACATTTAACTCTTCAAGTGAATGTGAAGTGAGTCCAAAAGTGGAACATTTAACTCTTCAAGTGAATGTGAAGTGAGTCCACAAGGTGGAACATTTAACTCCTCACACAAACTCAAAGTGAGTCCAAAAGTGGAACATTTAACTCCTCACACAAACTCAAAGTGAGTCCACACCTTAGAAAAATAATGAGATCAAGAAAGCATAAAAGGGAGAACTTTGTGGATCACTTAACGCTCTTTTCAAGTAGACCCCTCCCCTATGTATGAATGCTGACCTTACATCCAAAGGGCGGTAATGAGGGATGATTAGAAATAAGTGAGTCCAACACCCAATTTAGCTAACAAGATCAATCAAAAGCAATCTAAACTTGCTTATCAATACTACTCACAAATGACAAAGGGTTGAATCAATGGAATATTTAACTTTCCAAGCAAACATAGAGTGAGTCCACAAAGTGGTGCATTTAACTCCCTATATAAACAAGGAATGAATCCATGCCCTTAATCACTCAATGAGATATTTGATATTGGAACCAAGAATTACTTAAGGTTTAAACACAAGCATTCACTTACACAAACTTGTAAAAACAAATCTATGTTCTTTCATTTCCCATTAAGAGCATCAATTGAAATGTGTTCTATGAAAGCATGTAAACACTCAAGCCAAACACATGAGAGGTTCAGTTTTAATCCCAAAATCCAAATGTTGTAGAGATGGAACAAAGTACCTCAAGCAATTTTAAGCATTTTCCATGAAAGCAAGAGCACCTTCAAAACAACTTGTTAGACCAACAAAAGGTTAGCAAAATCCAAAATCTAACAATGGTTAGCACATGAAAAATTAGATAATTTGCAAAAAATAACTGATCAAATGACAAAATCTAAAAATGAAACCATCATGGTTGGATTAGGCATGGAAAGACCTTTCCAACGATATATCACACTTTGATTTTTGATACTTCTCAATATACTGGGGCGATAATATTAGTCTGTGCGATACTTCGCTCAACACTAGGTGATACTTCGCCCAAGACTAGGCGATATTCTCTACAATAGCCAGGTGATACTTCTGATAGGTGAAGTATCACATGCGCATATAGAGAACTATCACGTGATACTTTTGGAAAGTATCGTACAATAGTCTAAGATAGAAAAATAGAGACCAAAAATTAAGCTAAAAACTTGCCAAAAAAATTAACAAAAAATGATGAAAATGCAAAAAAAGAAGGGACAAAGCTAGTCTACTCTGCCCCACGGTGGACACCAAAAATTTGTACTATAATTGTGTCACACTTCTATGAATCATTACATTTAAGAACACTCAAGAATGAGGTCTCAAAAATCGATCCATAGCTCCCTAGACATGGAGTGCAAGGGTTTTAAGAATGCTCTCAGCTAGAGCTATTTAGCCTATAACCTTGCTAGTAAACCATGCAATGGGAGATTCAATGAAGACAAGGGAAAGAATGCCAATATCCTCAAGAATCAAGAATGAAAATGCAATGCAATGCTATGCTAGAAATGGAAATGCAAGCTAAGCTATGAAAATGAAAGAACAAGTATTACAAAGCCTCCTAGTTAAACTAGATGGATTAATCTAAAGCATAAAGGAAATCTAAGCTAAGAATGTCATGATAATGCAAGAAATAAAAACTATGATAACATGTAGATGCAAAAGCCAAGAATGCTCCAAATCTTCAAAAGCTCCAAAATGACCTAGAAAACCTGCAACATAACATTAGCATAAAAACTTAAGATATGAAAATAAAGGAGAGAGCTCTCCTTTTATAAGAAATGAAAAAGGAATGGACCATGGAGATTAAGAGGCAAAAGATTTAATCAAGGGTGGAGCTTGAAAGAGGAGCAATCCATGTGCACAAGTATCCTCCAATGAGAAAATAGGAGTTGACTTTTGTGTCCATATAAGACAAAAAGTGTTTTTCTTCTTTTTATAAAATAAGAATAATGCTTTATTTGTGCAACTTACGATAAGATGAAAAGGAGGGGTTTTTTATTTATTAAAAGGGGAGGAAATATTCCTTTTAATAAATAAAAACTTAGGATAAAATGGTTAGCCCATAGAAAATAATCGAATCAATGATAGAACTAGGATTTGATCAAGAATAAGCAATTTATGATTTAGCAAAAGGGGCTAATAGTCTAGGTGACCATTTTTAGGTGTATACACCAAGATGAAGCTTAATCCACCTCAAAGCCAAGGGAACTACAGTGACCAACTGCTGCCCCAAACACCTATCCTCAAAATCAAAACCATAATTATGGAAATTACAACAAGAACAACAATAATGGAGGTTATGGGAATACTTCTCAAGATAAACTATTTGGTCAAAAAAGAACTAATAGGCCATGGAACACATGTCCCAACAATGATAGTATACCTACTGAAAATGCTAATGCCTATAGTTCATCTGAGGTTAATTTCACCCAAACCCCCAACGTACATCAATCAGATAATGAATACAAAGGAGAATTCAACAATCAACAAGGTCAGCACCTCGAAAAATCCCAAACTCATTTCAACACCATGGTCTTTGATTCTTATGACCTAGTTATAGAGGGAGGTCCTACGGATAACACAACTAAAGAGGAATTTGTTTTCCCATTCAATCAGCAAAGTCAGCCTGAGTACTATGAGATCCATGCTATTTAGATTAACAATAGAAGAAATTATAACCTAAGAAGAAAAAGAGAACCTCTGACTGATGGTATCCCCCAGGAATGCATCCCAATCCACTAGACCCATGGGCTAAAAATAACCCTACACCTCCTAGAGGTCCTACTGCCACTGTTTCCCCGACATCACAACACCAACCCACCATGCTAAAGAATCCAGTTTGGGCCACTGAAAAGTATATTGAACTAGAGGAACTAAAGATATTTAAAGCTAATATTTTGATGTACAACATGTTGCAAAGTTTCCCTTCATAGAGAGAAGCCCTCCTAAGGTCCCCAGATCATTCCAAGTCGGTCTCATCCTACAAAAATGCTAGAAATTCATCAAATGTCAATACAGCTGAGGCAATGCCAACTATGTTCAAATATTGGGTAGAAGTACCCCCATTCTTCCTCAGCCTCAACATATTTTGAAAGAACCTACACAAGTATATAATTGTCTTAGGGGCTTAATGTAACATCATGCCATTATCCAAATGCCAAAATCTAGGGATGAACCCTCAACAAACCACTGACCCCAAGATCTAGGATTGCATTGACATACATGTGGTGGAAATCCTAGAAACATATAGTATTTTAATTACTAGGGAATGGACCAGGTCCTTAAGAGTGTTAGGAATGAATGTTGAAGCCTTTGGTAGTCATTTTGTAATAATAGTTGTTGCATTCATGACTATGATTGTCATTGATGTCAACACAGTGTTATTATGGAGTTTAGCAGAGAAGCAGAGATAGTTTTGTTTTACGCACATGTTATATTATAGATTGAGTTATGCATAGTTGATGGTATGTTCTTTGGTGTGTTATTAGCCTATGGTTAAGAGTGCAAAAATAAATTCATTTATTCATAAAAGTTATAAGCATTTTGGTGGAAGCAGTGTTCTGGCAGTATTCTTGTGTAGTAGTTTTTGGTAATCAGAGGATATCTCCTCACCGGGATGGAATCTGATTTTGTATAGTTAAAGGGAAGTTTGAGACTCATTTTTGGTGATGTGGTTCATAGTGCAAACTTTGAGGTCACACGATTGGAAAGTTATTGTATCTGGAAGCTGACAGTTTTATGTAATTCTGATGTAGCGTGTTGAAATTATTATTTTGTATTTGCATGCTGACTCATTTGTAATTATTTTGAGTGTGGTATAAAGGAAGGAATTTTTTCCTTGTTATGTGTGGATTGTATTAGTTTTGATATCAAATTATGAAATTTGTGATGCGAATGTATGCATGAAGTGAAGAAAAGAGCTAATTCAGTGATGAAGGAAGACTTGCGAAGTACAGAGATCTGGATTTATGATCTTGTGTAGTAGAGAGTGTGGTTTTGGCACAGTGTGAAGGAGGTAACATATTTCATATTATTCTATTGAATAATCCTAAGATCTGTTGGACGGTGAGTTCAGAGATCTTGCCTTGAAGCTGTTTGGGCAGTGGGTCCTTCTCTCTTCCATAACTCCTAACAGGGTTAGAATCTTTTAACAAGGATTCAAAATCTCCTAACAAAGATTCATATGTACTGAATGTATTTCATAAGACTCCTAACAAGGTCCATCCTCTAACAAGGAACTTTCATATTAGTACATCATTTTTATGGGCATCATTCCCACCGGGGTTTACTCTTTGATCAAAAGGTTCCCTAGTTAACATATCTTGTGTTATTGCATTATTGTGTATGATTATCCTTCTATGGTTGGTTACTACATTAATTATATGGTTTAAATCTATTGAAGTTGATATTAAAGTTAATGATGATAAATGGTTTAATTATCAGATAACTGATTCACCCCCCCCCCCCTCTCAGTTATCTTGGTGGTCTTTACTTTCTAACAATTGGTATTGAAGCAGAAGGTCCTTGAAAGAGAAGTTTAACAACTTAAGGAGATCTATGGTGAATTTTAGGAAAGAAAGCCCTAAGTTTGATGGAGTAAATTTTGACTGCTGGAAAGAAAAGATGAAGACACATCTCTTGTGTTTAGGACCAGGTTATTGGTTGATTACAAAAAATGAAAGGACTATAATTGAAGAAGATAATCTTGAAACAAGTTCTAAAGATGAGGTAGATCTATTTCTGTATAATATAATTGCAAGAGAAACACTTTTATCAGCACTTCCAGAGAATGAATATAGTTAGGTAAAAGGTTTAACTAAATCTCATGATATTTGGAAAGCTTTACATTCTACTTTTGAAGGTGGTGAACATGCAAAGAAAGCTAGGTTACATAATTGGATTTGTGCATTTGAAGACATAAGAATGATGGAAGATGAATTTGTTAGAAGCTATATTGGTAGGATGTCAGAAATTGTTGTAGGAATAAAGTCTTGTGGAGGTGAAAAGACAGAGAATGAAGTAATATGGAATATTTTGAGAACATTGACACCAGTATTCAGGCAGAGTACACAAATGATTGAACAAGTGATACCTTGTACACCAAAATTTTCAAGAGAGACTCTTCTTGGAATATTGGAAGCAGCAAAGATAAATTTGAGATTATCAAGAGAACTACCTAGAGTGGAGACAGCATTCAGTGCTCTTAGCATTAGACTGACTTTGTCTAGAAGTACAAGTGTGAATGGAGATTATGCCAGTAGTAGCAGATCCAAATCTGATGAAGATAAGAAGATTCAAGAAGGTATTGCCTTTCTTGTGAAAAGAGAACTAGATGGTAAGAAAATCTTTAAATGTTGGACATGTCAAGAATATGGTCATTTTGCATCTAAGTGTCCAAAGAGAGTTAAGAAGTATAGGAACAATTTTAAGCCTAGAAGATCTAAAGAATGTTATTATGCAAATAATGAAGAAATTGAAGTAGGAATTGAAAGACATTTGAGTGACAGTGATAATGATAACTTTGATGACATAGGATTTGTAGCAATTAAGGAAGAAAATTCTGAATCTGATATTAAAGAAGAAAAAGCTTTAGTTTCCCAAGTTGAAAAGAAAGCCGATTGGATTATAGATAGTGGTTGTTCACATCATATGACTGGTGATAAAGGAAAATTCATAAATTTTAACAATTATGATGGAGGAGTTGTTAGAGTTGGTAACAATGCACCTTGTTTGATTAAAGGTATAGGATCTATTATTCTTGATGGAAAGACTAATACTAATGATGTTTACTTTGTTGATGGATTGAAACATAATATTTTGAGTGTTGGACAGTTAGTAGATAAAGGATATCAAGTTTGGTTTACTGAGAAAACTTGTGTGATTAAGGATAAAGATGAAAATCTAATTGGAACTAGATCTAGACCCAAAGGTAATGTATTTCAGTTGAACCCTACTAAGATGACATGCTTGATGACTAAGATTGATGACAGTTGGTTATGGCATAGAAGGTTTTGTCATATAAACTTTGATAATATTGTGAAAGTGAGTTCTACACTTGCAGTAAGAGACTTACCTAAGATTATGAAGCCTACTAACATGATTTGCAAAGAATGTGTGATGGATAAATAGAAAAGGAGTTCATTTCCTAGCAAGAAGCTCACATCTACAGAAAATTTGGAGATTGTTCATACAGACTTGAGCGGTCCTACTAGGACTAGAGGATTCTATGGAGAAAGGTATTTTATGATTCTTGTTGATGATTTTACAAGAATGATGTGGATTGCATTTTTGAAAGAAAAATATGAAGCATTTGATAAGTTTAAGGTCATGAAGAATAAAGTTGAGAATGAATCAGGAATGAGGATTAAATGTTTGAGATTCGATAGAGGTGGAGAATTCACATCTAAAGAGTTTAACACTTTTTGTAAAGTGAATGGTATTAAGAGATAGTTATCAACCCCTAGAACACCTGAACAAAATGGTATTGTAGAAAGAAGGAATAGATCAGTAACTGAAGTAGCTAGAGCTATGTTATTTGAAGGTCATTTGGCAAAGACATTTTGGAGAGAAGCAGTGAATACAACAGTATATACAATGAACAGAGTACAAATCAGAGCAAATATAGACAAGACACCTTATGAATTATGGTTTGGACATGCACCCTCAGTTAAGTATTTTAGAATTTTTGGAAGCAAATGTTATATTAAGAGAGATGATGATATAGGAAAGTTTGATCCTATAAGCGATGAAGGAATTTTTCTTGGATATTCTTTGAAAAGCAAAGCATATAGATGTTACAATAATAGAACTAAAACTATTGTTGAAAGTGCAAATGTAAAAGTTGATGAGAAGTTTAAAATTTAGGAAAGAATGCTTGATTATGAATTTGATGAAGGAACTAACCCTCAGCCTAACATTGAAACTACTGAACAATTTTTTGAGACTGACAGTGAATTGTTGAATGAAAGTCATGCTAAAGAATCTAGAGAAGAATCTACAGTTGAAGAAAGATCAGTGACTATGACACCTAACAGGTATATATCAAGACATCATCCTGTTGAGCAAGTTATTGGAAGTTTGGACAGAGGAGTTATGACTAGAAAGAAGGTACATTTATGTTTGATTTCTCAAATTGAACCTAAGTCTACTAATGAAGCTTGTGAAGATGAACATTGGATTAAAGCTATGAAAGAAGAATTGGATCATATTGAAAAGAACAAGACATGGGAATTGGTCCCTAGACCTAAAGACAAAAATGTGATTGGAACTAAATGGGTATTCAAGAACAAAATGAATGAACAAGGAGAAGTAATTAGAAACAAAGCAAGATTGGTATGTAAGGGATACTCACAGCAAGAAGGAATTGACCATGAAGAGACTTTTGCCCCTGTGGCAAGACTTGAAGCAGTAAAAATATTTTTGGCTTATGCAACATTTAAGAAATTCAAAGTGTATCAGATAGATGTGAAGTTAGCATTTCTGAATGGTGAATTAGAGGAAGAAGTCTAAAGGTTTTCCTTTGACTCAAGAAGGAGACATGGTATGTAAACTAAAGAAAGAATTGTATGGACTAAAGAAAGCACCTAGAACTTGGTATGCTAGATTAGATAAATATTTGTTAAAATTGGGATTTACAAAAGGAACAACTGATAGTAACTTATACACAAAAGAAATTGAGAATGGATTGTTAGTTTTAGTTATTTTTGTTGATGACATATTTTTGGAGGAGAAGATGAAGCTAGTGACAAATTTGCTGATGAAATGAGAAATAATTTGAAATGAGTATGATTGGAGAAATGAAATACTTTTTGGGATTACAAATAACACAAAACAAAGATGGTATCTTTATAAGTCAGACAAAGTACTTGAATGATTTGTTGAAAAGATTCAGTATGGAGAATTGTAAACCAGTTGGAACACCTATGGTTATAGGACATAAACTATCTAGTAAAGATGAGACACCAGAAGTTGAGCAAAAGAAATACAAATCTATGATTGGTGGATTACAGTACTTGACACACACTAGACCAGATATACAACATTTAGTTGGGATGGTAGCAAGATTTCAAGCTGAACCTAGAGAGTCACATTATGCAGCAGTAAAAAGGATATTGAGATATCTTAGAGGCACAATGGACTATGGACTATGGTATGAAAATTCTGATGATTTTACCCTATGTGCATATACTGATGCTGATTGGGGAAGCAGCATTGATGAAAAGAAAAGCACCAGTGGTGGAGCCTTTTTTCTTCGAGGAAGATTAGTTTCTTGGTTGAGCAAAAAGTAGAATTGTATCTCACAGAGTACATGAGAAGCAGAATATGTAGTAGCAGCAAATAATTATAATCAGATAATATGGATGAAGCAGATGTTGATGGACATTGGAATCAAGTTTGGTGAGCCTATTGTCATATATTGTGACAATACAAGTACAGTTATTATGTCTAAGAATCTAGTTTTACACTCTAAAACAAAGCATATAGAAATCAAGAATCATGTTGTAAGAGAGAAAGTTGCAGATAAAGAAGTCATAGCCTTTGCCTAAGGATACATTTGAGTATCTAAGAGGTATGCTTGGGGTTATGCCCCAACCTAATTTTGTTTAATGATGCATTTGGTTGCATCTGCCTTATCATTTATGGCCCTATCTATTTTCTGGATTGGATGTTGGTACTTCCTCTATGGGGGTATGTGTATCTGAGCTGAGTCATTGAGGACTCTTGTGAATGTATTTTCTGAATAGTGTCTTTTGACATTGAGCTATTGTTTGACATAGTGATATAATTTTTATCATTGATGTCAATGGGGGGAGAGAATCATGAAAAACATTGAGGAAACATTGAGAAACTACATTTGTTGAGAGATTGAATAGGATAACGAAGCAAGATTTGATTGATGATGAGTAGCAGTGCAGTTGAGCAGCAGTGATTGGATTTTTTAAACATTGGATGTTTTTCATCTATGTTACCATCAATGCCAATGGGGGAGATTTCTAGGAATGAATGTTGAAGCCTTTGGCAGTCATTCTATAGCAATAGTTGTTGCATTCATGACTATGATTGTCATTGATGTCAACACAGTGTTATTCTAGAGTTTAGCAGAGAAGCAGGCACAGTTTTGTTTTGCACACATGTTATATTGTATATTGAGTTATGTGCAGTTGATGGTATGTTCTTTGGTGTGTTATTAGCCTATGGTTAAGAGTGCAAAAATAAATTCATTTATTCATAAAAGTTATAAGCATTTTGGTGGAAGCAGTGTTCTGGCAGTATTCCTGTGTAGCAGTTTTTGGTAATCAGAGGATATCTCCTAACTGGGATGGAATCTGATTCTGCATAGTTAAAGGGAAGTTTGAGACTCATTTTTGGTGATGTGGTTCATAGTGCAAACTTTGAGGTCACACGATTGGAAAGTTATTGTATCTGGAAGCTGACAGTTTTATGTAATTCTGATGTAGCGTGTTGAAATTATTATTTTGTATTTGCATGCCGACTCATTTGTAATTATTTTGAGTGTGGTATAAAGGAAGGAATTTTTTCCTTTTTATGTGTGGATTTTATTAGTTTTGATATGAAATTATGAAATTTGTGATGTGAATGTATGCATGAAGTGAAGAAAAGAGCTAATTCAGTGATGAAGGAAGACTTGGAAAGTACAGAGATCTGGATTTATGATCTTGTGTAGTAGAGAGTGCAGTTTTGGCATAGTGTGAAGGAGGTAACATATTTCATATTATTCTATTGAATAATCCTAAGATCTATTGGACAGTGAGTTCAGAGATCTTGCCTTGAAGCTGTTTGGGCAGTGGGTCCTTTTGTCTTCCATAACTCCTAATAGGGTTAGAATCTTTTAACAGGGATTCAACATCTCCTAACAGAGATTCATATATACTGAATGTATTTCATAAGACTCCTAATAGGGTCCATCCTCTAACAAAGAACTTTCATATTAGTACATCATTTTTATGGGCATCATTCCCACCGGGGTTTACTCTTTGATCAAGAGGTTCCCTAGTTAACATATCTTGTGTTATTGTGTCATTGTGTATGATTATCCTTATATGGTTGGTTACTGCATTAATTATATGGTTTAAATCTATTCAATTTGATATTAAAGTTAATGATGATACAATGGTTTAATTATCAAATAACTAATTCACCCCCCCCCCCTCTCAGTTATCTTGGTGGTCTTTACTTTCTAACAAAGAGGTTGGTTCTCGATAGATTTCACTCAACTTTGGCTAACTTGGAAGGGACTGAACAACCAAATCAAGATTCATGCTGAACCCAAACAGAAACAAATGATAACTAAATACAATGCCCCAAATGAAGTCTTGTTCTCACAAGTCGATCTAGGAGTGTATCGGTTGGATAGGATCTTAACATTTCACATCAAAGAAGAAGAAAAATCAAATGATAGCCCTAATAAGGTTTGGTGCATACTCAAATCCCTGAGGAGATCCTCTTAGAATTTTTAGAAAATATGATGAAGAACATGGAACATCTTGGCCAAGAGGCTGATCCAAACATAGTAATGTTGTCATCTACACTAGGTGAGTCATTCAAAGTTTGAATGCCAAGATTTCTAGAGCGCGATAATTCAAGTAATGAACCAAATATCTTGCATGTTTGAACTTGCAAAAGGGGAAATGACACACTCAGATGATGAAGGGCCTTCTCATTGTGAACAACCCCAGGTCCTATGATAGAATGCCTTATACAAGAGGAATGGAGGTCCTCTCATGATGGTTGCTTACCCCCATGTCATGAAGTATGGTGTGATGCAAAGGCGAAACAGAAGATGAAATGGGTGCCTCTCTCCACAAGGGAGAACCCAAAAGTAGGGAACATTAAGGTTCAAACCATAGAGAACCTATTGCCACTAGAAAGCCCCACTAAATCCCAAATTAGCATACATCTACTGAAGGTTGCATCGAAACCCCAAGATATGCCTTTTTCTCACAAGATTCACCCTGTATGGAAACTCAAGTTCAATGGCTCTAAATTTAAACAAGGAGTAGGGGTTGGAATCAATTTGGTCAATCCCTAGGGTGGTTCATACTACGCTACTTATAGGTTACAATTCTACTGCACCAACAATGTTTCTGAATATGAGGCATTGGTACAAGGTCTCCTCATGGAACATGAAAAGAAGGTAAAGGCCTTGGTCATAGAACGAGACTCACAATTAGTAGTTAGGTAGATCTGGAGCTAGTATCCATGCATTGATAAGTTTCTAGCCTCATACCATAATCACATGTGGGATTTGATCAAGGACTTTGAAGCATTTAATATCTGGAGTGTCCCAAGAAGAAGGAATATTGTAGCTGATGCTTTGGCAGTATTGGCAAGTAACTTACATCCATTGGAAAAATATAAACTGAAATAGTTCTTCGTTGAGTTGGTGGTTGTGCCAGCTAGCCCAGATAATATAAAAAAAATCCACATATTCTGGGATGATCAACAGATACTTTTGTTGATCATCATGAGAGCCAGGGTCTTTGAAAGATAAAACATTGATGAAGAAGAAGATGAGATCGAAGAATCAGATGATTTAGGGATTTTAAATTTGAAGACTAACTCCATCTCGAAAGGAATGGTAGACCAAGAAAGGATTTTTGAAAAAGATGAATATGCTCATGAAAAGAGGAAGACACTAGTTGTAGGAGGTGATAATTATGAGCTCTACAATCTAGGCACACAATTAGAACCTAGAGAGGTTCATGTTGGGAAAATTGGTACAGACGAGGAAAAAGGGAAAATAGTAGAGTTACTTAGTACAAAGATGTCAGAGCTTGGAGCTACGAGGACTTGAAAACCTATGATCATGTTGTCATTGTACACAACATCCTATAATTGAGCCAGTCATCCAGAAGGAAGTACAAAAGTTGGTCAATGCCAAGATTATATTTCCTATCTAACACTTGACTTGGGTAGAAAATTGCATCCCACTTAGGAAGAAAAGAAAAGAAAATTGACTTTGTGTGGACTTCTAAAATTTGAATAGGTCTTCTCAAAAGGATAACTACCTATTTCCATCCCTTGACAAAGTGTTACAAGTGGTAAACAGCTCTCAAATGATGTCTTTCCTTGATGGTTACTCTGGGTACAATCAGGTTATGGTAAAAGAAGAGGATCATCTAAAGACAACATTCACAACAAAGTGGGGGACATTTTCTTATCACCATATGCCGTTTGGTTTGATCAATGTAGGAGAAACTTTCCAATGGGCTATGGACAAAGAATTTAAAGGCCTTGTCAACAGGTGTATTGTTATATATATGGATGACCTCATGATATTCTCCAAAAACCACATGGACCACATCGAAGATATGTGCAAGGTGTTGAAGAGATGTAGGCGTTATGGAATTTCACTAAATCCCAAGAAGAACATCTTTGGGTAACCCAAGGGAAAATCCTCGAACACATCATATATGAAATGGGTATTTCAATCGATCTTGAAAGAATCGAGACTATCCTCAAATTGGCTCCCACAAATAATCGAAAGGAGCTAAAGTCTTTCTTCAGAAAGATCAACTTTGTTAGGAAGTTTATTAGTGGGTTTGCAGAGATAGTGCATCCATTGAATGACATGTTGAAGAAAGACACAAAGATTGAATGGAACACTCCTACTAAAGAATCCTTTGAAGAGATTAAGGCATTCATCACTACCACTCTGGTTCTGGTCAGCCCCAACTACCTTCTGCCATTCAAGGTCAACTCTTTCACATCAAAACACTCATGTGTGGGAATCCTTACCCAACAGAAAGAAGGGGAAGATGAGAGACTGATGGCTTTCATTATCTATCATTTGAAGAACACCAAACTCAAGTACCCCAATCTCAACAAACAATCTTTTGCATTGGTCAAAGTTGTCAAGAAGTTAAGACATTACATCCTCAAAAGTAAGGTCATCGCTATTGTCCCCCATCCGACTGTCAAATCCTTGTTAATGCAAAATGAGCTAGGAGAATCAAGGGGGAAATGGATGTCTATACTACAAGAGTTTGAGATCAAAATTCAGCCAATGAAGTTAGTGAGAGGTCAAGGCCTCACCAAAATGATGGAAAAAACATAACAAGGTTTAGTGTGCCAAGTGTACACCAATGAAGAGATAATCACCGATGTATGGTATCAAGATATAGTTTACTACTTGGTCCAAAACCACTTCCCAAAATAATTGAATGGTTCCCAGAGGAGAGCTCTAAGGTATAAAAGTGGCTCCTATATGCATAAAAATAGAAATCTCTACAAGCGTAAGTATGATGGTCTCTACCTACGTTGTTTAGATCGGATAGAAGCTGAGCAGGTTCTCATAGAGTTTCATGACAAGTATGGCACAACACATCAGTCAGCTAAAGTTATGGCCCATCAGATATTGAGATCCAATTATTACTTATTGACCTTATTCAAAGATACACACAAGTATGTGTGTTCATGTCAATTTTTTCAAACTAGAGTTGTTTGTGAGAGACATCCAGCAATTCCCTTACAACTAGTTTGCGAGGTACATCCATTTGCCCAATGGGAGCTAGATTTTTTAGGGATGATTAACCCTCCTTCTACAGGATATAGGTACATACTGACCGCAACTGACTATTACACATGATGGATATAGGTACAAGTTCTAAGAAACCACACCATGGAGGTGGTAACCAAGTTCTTAGAGGAGTTCATTATCAAACGGTTTGGTATGCCTTTCTTTTTGGTATGTGACTGATGAAGGGTGCTCCCCTTAATACCACAAACACATAACAAAAATAGAGAAACAACAACAATTCGCAAGAACAGCAAATGGGCTTCTTATTCTGTAGGAAAAGGCCTTAAATTATTACCCAGATCTACCCAGAACTACTCTAAACTGCCTAAGACAACACTACAGCCTTCCTTATATAGGCAATTTTCCACTGCCTGGGCAGGTTCTAGAATTTTAGCCAATAAGGCCAACCAAACTTAGAATTATTTTATTTTACAATTTATTACATCAAAGTTGGCTCAAAACAACTTTTGAAACCCAAACAAATTTTTTGAAGGAAAATCATTTTTTGCCATTTCAGGTGACCCAACTTTCGAAGACCATAAGTCATCACCTATTGACCCGATTGATTATTATGACCCCATTTCAGAAAGAGCACGAAGTGCTCTACAACACTTAGACTAAAAAATCTTTTTTCAGCCCAAGTTTTCACCTCATCCGAGGCCTCTAAAGCCTTCAAAACTGATTTCAAAGTTTTTGTACCCTACTGCCAATACCAAAAATTTTCAATATCTTCAAAATTAGACTTGATCTGGCAATGAAACTTTACTGGCAGGCTGATATGACCAAAATGAACCTCCAGGGAAGAAAATAGACCATTCTAAGCCTGAACAGTAAACTTACTAAAAATAGTAACTTTCCAAAAATAGCAGCTCTGCACAAGATAGCCCTTATTGAAAAGAAACTAGAAATATTTTTGGGTGATGCAAGATTGCTCTTACACCCAGGATGCTCCTGCATCAAACACCCAGGGTAATTTTAGAAGTGACCCTGTCATGACTCAAGTGTGAAGAGGTAAACCAAGATAGTTAACCTCCTCCTTTGTTAGCCATGATGAATCTTCAATAGGTCATCCTTTCCATTTGACCAAATATTCTTCATATGTCTTGTTCCTTGTGCTTCTACCAACATGACTATCCAGTATGTCCTCAATCTCCTTAGTATCTGAACTAGTTGCTAGAATACTCCACTGTGTTGTTGTGATCTCATCTTCAACACCCCCTTCATGATACTCTATCAAATCTAAAATGTTAAATACTAGTGAAATATTTAGCTCTATAGGCAACTTGACCTCATAGGAATTTCCAGAATCATGCTTCTTAAGTATCTTACATGGCCCAAACCTCTTCATTTTCAGCTTGTTATATGTACCAACTAGAAATCTCTCCTGCAAATGAACCATGATTTCATCCCCAACCTAAAATTTCTTATGCCTTCTTTTCTCATCTACCTTATCCTTATACTATGCATTTATCTCGGTAATGAGCTTCCTCACTTCTGCATGGATGTTCTTCAAATGTTCTGCAAAATCCTCAGCTTTAGCACTACTTATTTCTCCTTTATCTATCTTCCTCAACTCAGATGCATTTCTAGGACTACTTCCATATACAATCTGGAATGGTGATTTACAAATGCTCCTATTGATAGAATTATTGTATGAAAGTTTTGCCTATGGTAAAATCAAATCCCATCTTGTTGGCTTGTCTCCAACAAAACATCTCAAAAAATTTCCCAAACTCCTATTCACCACCTCTGTCTATCCATTAGTTTGTGGATGATGTGATGAACTGAACTTCAAATCTGTCTTCAACTTCTTCCACAAGGTATGCTAGAAATACCCAGCAAACTTAGTGTCTCAATCTGAAACTATAGTCTTTGGCAAACCATGTAGTCTCACTAATTCTCTAAAAAATAATTCTTCTACATGAACAACATCATTAGTCTTCTTGCAAGGAATAAAAAATAATTCTTCTACATGAACAACAAGCTCCTCCTTTGCTCAGGTTCATTTTCACCACTCAGTAGGACTCTTCTATTAATAAACATTTCTCCTCTTTTGACATCTTAAGAATGTAATGATCTAGCATCTTCATCTACATGTGCAACTCTGGCCTAGCCTCCATTTCTCCTATCTATCCTTCCTTGACTTTGAGGACATTCAAATGCCCTATGACCTTCTTCTCCACAATGAAAACATGCTCCACAAAAGCCTCCTCTTCCTGATCCTTGTCCTCTTTCTCTTCCTTTTCCTCTTTGATCTCTATTATTCTAATCATGGAAATGATTGGGAGTGTTTCCTCTCTGATCTTAACTACTACTAGCTGTAATACCCCAAAAATGGGCTATATGTTCATTAACCTCCTACATCGACAAATCGAACAAAATCAACATCAAAGTCCTAATCTAAGGCACATCTAAACATCATCAAATCTAATTGATTATCTTAAATTTTGCATCGGGGAATATTCCTAGTAATATTCCTAATTATCTTAATTATCTTTAATTTTATAATTATTTGGCAATAAATCATATTTATCCTAAAGTTTGATTAATTGAATATTTTCATATTTAATTAATTAGATTTAATATTTGCCACTTAATTGTGTAATTAAATTTAATTATATCTATTATTAATTGTATTATTTAATTTTGACAATAAATCAAAATTCCTATGAATAATTGATTAAATTTTTATTTAATTAATTAAAGCAAGTTGTCATTATTTAATAATATAGTTTTTAATAAAAGTTTGATTAAATAATTGATTAACCCATAAATCAATTGTTTTATTTTTAAAAGCAGTTAAGTTGGAAATAAATCACTTTATTATTAAATTAATTCATAAATAAAACATGCACAATCATAAAAGCAAACAACTATCAATTATCAATTAAAGCTAAACTCTATTTTGAGTTAAAACTTAGCTTTTGCATGTTTTTGTGAGTTAATTATCTTTTATTTAAAAATAACTCAAAAATCAAGTTGAGTTATTTGAGTGATTTATGGCTTTTTCCCATGCACCTCCAAAGCCCTGGATTTCTATAAATTAAAGGCTCAGCTCTTCACAAATCATCTCATATTTTGCACAATCACGCTGGAGAATTGGAATTGAAGAATCAAAGCTCTTGTGAATCGACATCTTTGTGAGATCAATCTTATTTTTGCATTCATAGTTTTCATATCATTGTTAGAATCTTCATTGTTAGATCATTTAGCATTCATTTCATATCAAGTTTTTCATATTAGCATAGATTCATATCAAGTTTTCATTCTTATTGCATAGAAAATATCAAAAATATAGATTAATTGCATTCAATTTCATATCCATCAATTGCATTCAAATCCTTCATTTAGGTGTCGTCTAGGTCACTGATCTCGATTACAATCTGAGAACATTAATCTCGCACCTATTAGAAGGCAGTAAATCGCTTGGTTAGATAGCTTTCAATTTTGCACGATTTTGATTATAGCTAACCTCTAATGTTTTACTGAGTGTTGTGTCTACAGATCAGGTATAATTTTCACACACACACTAGCCTCATCCTTCTTTTTCAGATCTTCATTTCGGCCTTCATATGACCATCCACTAGATCTTCCACCATGACCTCTTCTATTTTGTCTTCTCTCAAACTTCTTGTTCAGCTTTTCCTCTACTTTTAAGTCAAATTGGTATGCCTCCTCAATACTATTCATTCGAACCAAATTCAACTCCTTTTGAATGCTTGGCCTCAACCCATTAAGGTAATGGGAAACTTTCTCCTTATCAACTTTTGCATGGCCTATTCTGATGAGGATTCGATAGAATTCCTCTGTATACTCCTGAACAGATCTTCCTGCTTGCTTCAAACTTTGCATCTTCTTCACTAGGTCAAGCTCATAATAAAGAGAAATGAACTGTAGCTTCAATTTATCCACCATTTGATCCCATCTTGTGATTTTATCTTTCCCTCTTCTATTTTTCTCCAATTGAATCTCTTGCCACCAGATCTTCACATGACCTTTCAATTTGGCCTTCACAAACTTGACCCTATCAAGATCCTTAATATCTTCATACTCAAAATATTCTTCACATTCATTGATCTATTTGATTAATTCCTCTAGGTTAAGGTTCTCTGAAAATGTAAGAATCTCAATCTTAGGTCTTTTCTCGATCTTGGAAATGGCTTAGAAAAGTCTTTCTTCTTCCTGATTCACAATTTCAACTTCTCCTTCAGAATTTCCTTCTTCAGCTTCATCCTCACTTTCATCTCTGACATTAAGATTCATTCCTCTATGAATCTCTTCTTGCATTGCTTGCACTTGTCTTTGAAGCACTCTAACCTCAAGTGTTACACCACCAGCTCTATGGCCACGTTCCCTTCATGGAGGAATTTTTGCTCTTCTTTCCAGAACCCTAAACCACGGTCCTGGTGAAAACTGCCTCATAGTCAGAAATCTATTTACACACTCAGGAACTCTCACTCTAATACCACTTAATGAAGGGTAATCCCCTTAATACCACAAACACATAACAGAAATAGAGAAACAACAACAATTCACAAGAACAACAAATGGGCTTCTTATTATCTCCATAAATGTGGAAGTAAAAATTTTTAGGATTACAATATGCAAAGACACATGGGCATTCCCCTTACAATATTTTGTAGGACAAAGCCTCGAATTATTATCTAGATCTACCCAAAACTGCTCCAACCTACCTAAGACAACACTACAACCTTCCTTATATAGGCAATTTTCCACAACCTGGAAGGTTCCATAATTTTAGCCAATAAGGCCGACCAAACTTAGAATTATTTTATTTTACAATTTATTACATCACAACCAGCTCAAAACAACTTTGGAAACCAAACAAAAATTTTGAAAGAAAATCATTTTTCACCATTTCAGGTGACTCAACTTCTGAAGACCATAAGTCATCACCTGTTGACCTGATTGACTATTATGACCCCATTTCAGAAAGTGCACAAAGCACTCTACAATGCTTTAATCAAGAAAGATTCATTCAACCGATGTTTCAACCTCATCCACGGCCTCTAAAGCCTTCAAAATTGAGTTCAAAATTTTTGTACCCTGCTGCCAATACCAAAAATTTTCAATATCTTCAAAACTAGACTTGATCTAGCAATGAAACTTTATTGGCAGGCTGATACAACCAAAATGAACCTTTGGGGAAGAAAATAAACCATTCTGAGCTTGAACAAAAAACTTACTAAAAATAGTAACTTTCCAATAATAGCAGCTCTGCACAAGATAGCCCTTATTGAAAAGAAACCAGAAATACTTTTGGATGATGTAAGATTGCTCTTACACCCAAGATGCTCCTGCATCAGACACCCGGGGTAATTTGAGAAGTGACCCTATCATGACTCAGGTGTGAAGAGGGAAACCAAGATGGTTAACCTCCTCCTTTGTTAGCCATGATGAATCTTCAACAGGTCATCCTTTCTATTTGACTAGATATTCTTCATATGTCCTATTCCTTGTGCTTCTGTCAACATGACTATCTAGTATGTCCTCAATCTCTTTGGTATCTAAACTAGTTGCTGGAATACTCCACTATGCTACTATGATCTCATCTTCAACACCCCATTCATGATACTCTCTCAAATCTAAAATTGTAAATACTGGTGAAATATTCAGCTCTGTAGGCAACTTGACCTCATAGGCATTTCCAAAATCATGCTTCTTCAGTATCTTACATGGCCCAAACCTCTTCATTTTCAGCTTGTTATATGTACCAACTTGAAATCTCTCCTTCTGCAAATGAACCATGATTTCATCCCCAACCTAAAATTCTTTATGCCTTTTTTTCTCATCTGCCTTAGCCTTATACTATGCATTCATCTTGGTAATGTGCTTCCTCACTTCCTCATGGATGTTCTTCATATGTTCTAAAAAATCCTTAGCTTCAGCACTACTTATTTCTCCTTTATCTATCTTCCTCAACTCGGATGCATTTCTAGGACTACTTCCATATACAATCTGGAATGGTGATTTACCAGTGCTCCTATTGATAGAATTATTATATGCAAATTCTGCCTGTGGTAAAATCAAATCCCATCTTGTTGGCTTGTCTCCAACCAAACATCTCAGGAAATTTTCCAAACTCCTATTCACCACCTCTATCTATCCATTAGTCTATGAATGATGTGATGAACTGAACTTCAAATCTATCTTCAACTTCTTCCACAAGGTACGCTAGAAATACCCAACAAACTTAGTGTGTCGATCTGAAACTATGGTCTTTGGCAAACCATGTAGTCTCACTACTTCTCTGAAAAACAATTCTGCTACATGAACAACATCATTAGTCTTCTTGCAAGGAATAAAATGTGCCATCTTTGAAAATCTATCAACTACCACAAAAATTGAATCATGTCCCCGTTGTGTCCTCGACAAACCAAGAACAAAGTCTATACTAATACCCTCCCAAGGTTTCTCTATTATAGGTAATGACTAATACAACTCTGTATTTTACTTCAGTCCTTTCACCATCTGACATACTTTGCAACTCTATACAAACTTCTTGATGTCTTGCTACAACTGTGGCCAATAATAATTCTCACTAACCAAAGCAAGAGTTTTATCACGACCAAAATGTCCAGCCAATCCTCCACTATTTTTCTCCTTGATGAGATTCTCTCTCATAGAACTTCATGGAATGCACAACTAACTCCCTCTAAATCAGTACACATGTCTCACAGAATCAGTAAACAAGAGGAAGAAGCTCTGATCGCCACTATAATGAAATAGATACATGCTATGCAAGTCCAGCTTGACAAACTTGGGAAAGAAAAGGAACCTCTATACTCTTTTCCATTTGATAAAGACTTGTACATGTCACCATGCCCCCGGAAAAAAATTGAGCAATATGATACCTCTTCCACGGAGAGTGACACATCTAGCTTTGAAGACTATGATGACTATGATGACAGACAATGTAATGATACCTATGACACCTCTGTTCCTAAGAGTCCTCCTCATCATTCGTTCCTACTTACTACAAATGGGCCATCACATTGGATAGATCGTGATGGTGATCCATATGATTCTGATTTTGAAAGAGACTTTGATGGCTTTTGTGGACAATACCTTGATGATGATCCATCTACTACTGCTGAGGACTATAAAATACATCGTGCTAGCTTGAAACGTCAATACTATAAGGATCTCTCCTCTAAGAACTCTCAGGCTGAAAATAAAAATTACACTCTCAAGCAAGATCATGTTAATGTTGGACCTTTGTCTTGTGATGGTTCCCTTCTATCCCCTACTTCCTCCAATACCCATACATTTCCTAAAGCTTCCGAGTCTTTCAAATCTTTCACAGAACCTTCATCTGACACAAGCCCTGATACTTTTCATGTGGTTCCCTATAGTTATCCTCCAGGGCTACCTCTTAAAGAAACTCAAGCTAACTTTCACTTGGCTGTAAAGACTTTCAATAATGATAAATCTAAAGAGCCTAAGCCTTCATATGCTATAATCCCTACTTCAGCTAGTCCTCCACCATCTCTTCCAAAGTCATCCATACAATCCCAACATGCTTCCTTGTCCTTAGAAGTGGCTCCATGTCAAGAGGACTCTAAAAATGATAAAGAGAAGAACATAAAGAAAGATCAAGATCAAGAACCCTCCATTTCATCCACTCCTTTTTCTGATGTCTCTTATCCGCCTCAGGGTTCTTTTGATCCTGTACCCCCTTTTTCATGCATTCCACCATGTCTTAAGTCTTCTCCTAAGCAAGATCAAGCTACTACTTACACTGTTGAGCTTATTGATAATAGTACTATTACTTCCAATGTTAAGCCTATTGAAAATATAAAAAAAAATTATGCGCTTATGCTATCCGAAGATCCTTGTCAAGATCAAAGTCTTTCATCTTCTTATTCTACCACTCCATGTTCACTTCCACTTTCTACTCTTCCTAAGTCTTCGCAAGCTTTGAATGATCCTATCAAAGAAAATGCTCTTATTCAAGATGTCCATGATTTTATTGAAAATTCTAATGCTCACTCTAAAGATGCTGATATCCTTGGTTGTCATATAGATGATGATGAACTTATTGATTATCCTTTTGCATCTTCCACTTCCATCCTTGGACCTCTTCCACCACTGCAAAGATCTTCACACCTTCGTTCCATCTTGGGTCCTTATGTCCCTTCACTTTCCCCTCCTAACTCTCCTAATTTTCCATCCATCTTGGGTCCTTACATACCTCCATCTCCCATCTTTCCTCAAGATCAACATAGATGCATACCCTTGAATCCTTTTCATCCACCCACCCATCTAAACCAGTCATATCCTCCCTCTTCCACAAATCTCAAGTCTTTTGGAAGTAACTTGAATGTTCAATACAAGAAAAAGAAGCAATACAAGAATCCATCAAAAAGAGAAGATCACCATGTCTCCTCTAATAGACATGGAAATATAAAGTCAAAAGAGATATCTAAGAAAAAAACTACAAGACAGGTATGGGTTCCAAAATCCATCATTGAAGATATTATCTCTAGATCATCAAAAGGAAATAAAAAGCCTACGGCTATATGGATTCCAAAGTCTCTCTTGAAAGAGTCTGGTGTTGAGCAAAAAGTGAAGTTGACATTCAAGCTTCCAAAGGCTTCCACTTCATCTCCCTCCAAAAATATTCTTCCATTCCATGTGCCTAAACCACAACCTCTGCTATCCATTCGCCATATTCCTTCACGTATTCCTTCATTCACGATTCCTCCATTATCTCACCACCCTTCAAGGTATGTGTTGATGTTGAATTTGCCTTCCTTTCCATCTACCCTTTCACAATCCTTCCATGCATTATCCTTATACCTCCTATCCTTTTTCCTCATTTGCCTATTCCTCCTATCTTCCAACCTCACTCGCTTTACATAAAACCTTATCCTCTTTTTTTTGTCTTCCATCTCCCTTTCCCTATCAGCATCTTTGAGCATATCATTTTGAATCTTTGGCATATCATGGTTTATCCTTTCAAGGAGCATTACATAAAAAGCTTGCCTTCTTCCAAAAATTCAAAAAGAAATGAAAAAAAAAAAAAAATTGAAAATGTGCCTTGGTGAAAACCTGGAAACAGGCACCTTGGTAGCAAAAGTAAAGAGAAATAAAGTCGTCCTATGGTGAAAACCACTTCCTTGTGGCACCTTGGATAAGTACCATGATGAAAACCTGGCAATCAGGCATCATGCGTAGTTCTTCTACATATTTCATCCATTCCATCTTCTCTCTTTGATCTTGACAATGTTGATCTATACACGAATATTTGGCTATTTTGTGAGCTATCTTACGGTGATCTTGCTTTCATTCCTTCCATGTTTAGCCTTCATATCCATCTTCCTCCATTCCTTTTCGCCTATCGCTATCCTTTTCCCCTTTGGTCTTGATCTAATAAAAAAAGAAAGAAAGAGTAAAACACGGTGCTATGAAGCCTCTTGACATGTCTACTCCTTTGGATTGCATCCTATCCTGCTCTTGCATTATGATTTTGTGACTTATCCTATGCTAGCCTTTCATTACTTGTCTAAATGCGCTTTACATGACAATTTTTCCCTAGCTTGAGTATTCTTGAGGAGTTTGCCCTTGAGGATTTCTTCCCTTCATTAGCTTTCATTCTCTTGTCTTCCATCTCTTCCACTAGCTTGCCAATCCCTCTTGTTCTCCACCTTGCTAGACATTGGGACTACATGATATAATCTTGCTTGGGAGTTTGCAATGGAAAAATATGCTATCAAGTATACCCAGTATCAAAACAAGCATTAGAACTAGTATCAGAACAATTATCAGAATTAGTATCAGAATCAGTATCAGAACCAGTATCAAGTATACCAAGTATCAGAACAATTATCAGAATCAGTATCAGAATCAGTATCAGAACCAGTATCAGAACAATTATCAGAATTAGTATCAAAATCAGTATCAGAACCAGTATCAAGTATACCAAGTATCAGAACAAGTATCAGAATCAGTATCAGAATCAGTATCAGAACCAGTATCAGAACAAGTAACAGAACAAGTATCAAAACACCTATTAGGGCTACACCTTTCGCTTTAGTTTATGGGTCTGAAGCGGTACTGCCTATTGAGGTTGAAATCCCATCACTCAGAATCAAAATGCATGGACTTGTCACTGATGAAGACTACAGAGTGTCTAGGTTACAAGAACTTGAATTACTAGATGAACGCAGGCAAGCAGCGTATGATCATCTCAGAGTGTATCAGAAAAGAATGTCTAGAGGCTACAACAAGAAAGTCAGACATAGAGAATTTCAGGTTGGCGATCTAGTGTTGAGAGAAAATCCTAAAAATCAATCACATCGAGAATGCAAGGGGAAGTTCAAACCCAACTGGCTGGGTCCCTTTGTAATCACTGCTACTTTTGGCGCTGGTGCCTATCAACTCTCAACGACTGAAGGAGAACAGCTCCGAGAACCAATCAACATTCTCCATCTGAAGAAATTCTACGCCTAAGGCATTTAGTGCTTGGTAAATGTCCTGAAAAAAATCTTTAAAATTAGAAAAAGTCCTAAAAAATGAACATCTTGGTGAAAACCTAGCAATAGGCGCCTTGATGATTCGCAAAAAAATAAAAATAAAATCAAAAGTACAAAAAAATTTAAAAAAATCAAAAGTACAAAAAAATTGAAAAAATGAAAAATACAAAAAAATGAAAAAAGAAAGAAAAAGTGCCTTGGTGAAAACCTGGACACAGGCACCTTGGTAGCAAAAATAGAATCTCTACCAAGATGGTGAAAACCTGGCAAACAGGCGCCACTTGTTCCAAAATGCTCCATCTATCAGCACAATCTTGGTCTTTCCCAGCTTTCAGTCTTGCTTTAGTTTGTACATATCTCTCGGTTTGTTTTTGCATATCCTGGTTTCAATAAGTCAGTCTGTACACCAATCAGCTCAAGCGTCTGTATCCTATCAATGTTCAAATTTGGGGGCAATCAATGTCATATCCTATGGTCTCCTATGTATCTTAGACATTTCCTATCCAGTCAGAGTCCTTTGAAGCTTCCTGTTGAGTCTGTCTGTCTATCTCATCTCCAGAAAGGATTTTGCATCTACAACAATCAAACATCAAAACTCAACTGAAAACAATCTATGCTTTTTACATGCTTATATCTCCTTGTATGCTTACTGATTCGCATTGAGATTTTTGCATATTGTGTCCCTTCGAGCTCTTCGATGATGTCTTTTATAGGATTTAGAGAGTGATGACTGGGGGCATAATCTTTTCTTTGTCTTCTGCTTGTATGTGAAAATCTAACAGCTTTGGAAATTTTGGATTGAAATGGTGTCTGACTGTAAGAGCCTCTATCTCGAATTGGATGGCCATGCGTACCTCGACCATTGATACCCAAAAAAATTCAAGGAAGTTTGATCTAACTATTGTCTTTTTGAGTAAGTTCTTTCTCCTACTGTGGAATGCAATCTTGCCTAAGGATGTGAACGATAAAGGGTCACTACGGGTAATTCACATTGGATTTAGAATGATCTCTTAGCTGTTTGATGTGTTTTTAATGCAAGGCGTACTCAGGTCATCACAATGTTTATGTTTTGATGCTTTTACAAATTGCTATATCAAAATGGACATGATATTCAGGTCATCCTGGCGCTTGTGCCTTGGTGCTTATATCTAATCTGACATTTCGAAAACAAAATCAATATTCATATATCCATGGTTGTTGACCAATGGGTGTTGTATTGATTCTTGCGCATACAAATCGATATTCATATGTCTATGGTTTCATGGCTAGTGGGCATTGTATTGATTTATCCGGTTACCTAAAAGTTCAATGATGATAACAAATCGACACATGATCAGTGACTAGGTCCTAGGTCTTAGGTTGCATTTCATTTTGCATGTCTCATTTCATTTTGCATGTTTGCATGATCTCACAATGATTAAATGAACTTCAATGCTTAAATGATTCTTCAAATCGCATCTTCAAGTCTAACATGAGCTGAATCTCACACGAAGGTTCCTCCAATGAAATAGCAAGTAGAATCCTTTTTCGGGATCAAAATTCAAATCTGAGATCATTCATATTATTAACTACTTGCATATTCGACCTTCAATCATCACATAAATCTAGTATTCAACTTAACTGATTATCTTACATCAAACTATCAAAATTTAAACTTGGTCAACCATGGTCAACTCATGGTCAAACCTAGTCAAACTTGGTCTTTTGGGACCTCCAAACGATGCAGAATGCGTTCTCGGACGTGTATAACCACACTTCTCAAATCAATTAACATGCTTCTAAACTATAACGCTGACTTTTCTTGTCAGATTTCAATTTTAATCCCGAAGGGGGCATGGTATTGCACATCATTCAAAGTCTGTAAATCAAATTCTATCGATCAAATCTATCAATATCTTTCATCAGTGATCAAGATAACAATCACGTCTAGTCGCTGATTCATCAAAAGTCCTCATCGCTCAGGGCAAATCTATCATCACTTGGGGCATATCAGATTCATCGATCCATATCAATCTGGTATTCTCTTAATCTTGTAATCTGTATCAGTTTTTGCAACCATCAGATCATAGTGTTATTTCCTTGGTTCTTCGGCAACTAAAGGATTCGGATGTGATACTTGCTAGTTCTGCTAAGACAATCGAGTCTAGAACGGGTCACTCACTTCTTATCAATCCTAAGGTTCAGAATCAGGCATTTTGACACTTTTTCGCAATCATAGGTTCATTTTCTGCTATAGTGAACATTATCTTTGGTCATTCAAGACCTATTATTTCCATATCAATTCAATATCAATCAACTCCTATCTCAATATCTTTCAATCGGTTTCTATCTTGAGATCGGTTTATCTTTTGAATCAGTTTCATATCTTTATCAAACATAGACTATCTTTGAACCACTGCGCTTCACACAGTAATTCAAAGAGGGGCAAAATGTAATACCCCAAAAATGGGCTATATGTTCATTAACCTCCTACATCGACAAATCGAACAAAATCAACATCAAAGTCCTACTAATACAACCCTGTATTTTACTTCAGTCCTTTCACCATCTGACATACTTTGCAACTCTATACAAACTTCTTGATGTCTTGCTACAACTGTGGCCAATAATAATTCTCACTAACCAAAGCAAGAGTTTTATCACGACCAAAATGTCCAGCCAATCCTCCACTATGCTTCTCCTTGATGAGATTCTCTCTCATAGAACTTCATGGAATGCACAACTAACTCCCTCTAAATAGAATATCATCCTAAATGATGAAATCCAACCACTTTTTTCTATCTAGAGTAATAGGTTCTTTACAAGCTTTCCAAGTTTCACTAAAATCAGGATCCTCTAGATACAAATTCTTGAGTTCCTTGACCCCAACCACCTCAATCTGCATCTCTGTCAGCAATAGTTTCCTTCTATTAAGTTCATCTGCAACCCTATTAGAATTTCCACTCTTATGTTTCAAAACAAATGTATAACTTCTGCAAAAACTCAACCCATTTCAAATGCCTTTGATTCAACTTCCCTTGACTATTCAAATATTGCAAAGCTTGATGATCATAAATAGAATATTTTCTCTTGGCATCATTTAAATTCTCACTAAAATAAGCAATAGGTTTACCTTCTTGGCTCATAATAGCTCCTATTGTAGTACCACTAGCATCACAGTCTACTTGAAACACCTTATTAAAATCTGGAAGTGCTAAAATAGGTTATTCTGTAAATTTTTGTTTCAACAGTTTAAAACTCTTATCTGCCCCATTAGTCCACTTGAACTCTTTTCTATCCCCTCTCATTGTTTCAGTCAAGGGTCCACATATACTACTAAAATTTTTGATAAATTTTTTGTAAAAGCTAGCCAAACCATGAAAAGATCTTACCTCCGTAGCACTCCTTGGAGTATGCCATTCAAGGATAGTCTGTACTTTCTCTGGGTCCATTTTTAGATCTTCTACTGAAACTACAAATCCCAAATACACTAACTCCTTCACAAAATTGTACTTCTTCAAATTAATCAACAATTTCTCTTCCCTTAACTTCTCAAACAACATATGAATATGCATCATATGCTCCTCCAATGTCTTACTAAAGATCAAAATATCATCTAGGTAAACAATGACAAACTTACCGAGAAATTCTTTCAAAACCTCATTTATGAGCTGTATGAAAGTGCTCAGTGCATTGGTTAGCTCAAAAGGCATGACTAACCACTCATACAGTCCTTGCTTTGTCTTGAAAGCAGTCTTCCATTCATCTCCTTCTCTTATCTGAATCTGGTGATATCCACTCTTCAAATCTATTTTTGAGAAATACACAGCTCCACTCAAACAATCCATAATATCATCCATTTGTGGCAATGGAAACCTGTACTTGATTATGATCTTGTTTATTGCCCTGGAGTCTGTACACATCCTCCATTCTCCATTTTTATTTGGTGCGAAAACTATTGGTACAGCACATGGACTCAGGCTCTCTTGAATCAACCCCTTCTACAATAACTCATATAATTGTCTATTCAACTCTTCACTTTCTACTGGTGTCATTCTGTGTGCTACCTTATTTGGAAAACTAGCTCCTGGAATCAAGTCCATCTGATGAATTATCTTCCTTATAGGTGGTAATCCATTAGGAACATTATCAGATACAATATCCTGAAACTCATTCAACAAATCTACAACTTCTATAGGTACATCTTCTACTTCCTCTTTACCAACTTTTGGAATTGAAACAAAACACACATGCTCATGCCTCATACCATCTAGGAATTTTATTCCATCAACAAAATTTATTCTTGCACTACCACATACCTTTTCTTCTATGTCATTCAATGGCTTTAGCTTATGTTGCACTCCATCCTTCGTCAGGGAATAAATATTCGCATGACCATCATGTACAACATGCTTGTCAAACTACCACGGTCTACCCAACAACATATGACATGCATCCATAGATATGATATCACATAGTACCTCATCATGGTATCTGCCAATCTTGAACTTCACTAGGCATTGTTCATTGACCATGACCTTGTGGTCATTCTCACCTAGGCAATCCGATATGGATGTGGGTGTTTTTTTCTCTTGAGCTTCAACTTTGTCACCATCTCTTCTTACACCAAATTGTCAGTGCTTCTACTATCAATAATCACATCACAACACTTACCTTCACACTTGCATCTAGTGTAAAACAAGCTCCTCCTTTTCTCAGGTTCATTCTCACCACTCAGTAGGACTCTTATGTTAATCAACATTTCTCCTTTTTTAGCATCTTCAAAATGTGATGATCTGGCATCTTCATCTACATGTGCAACTCTGGCCTGGCCTTTATTTCTCCTGTCTATCCTTCCTTAGCATTGAGGACATTCAAATGCCCTATGACCTTCTTCTCCACATTGAAAACATGTTCCACGGAAGACTCCTCTTCCCAATCCTTGTCCTCTTTCTCTCTGATCTCTATTATCCTGATCATGGAAATGATTGGGAGTGTTTCCTCTCTGATCTTGACTGCTACTGGCCTCATCCTTCTTTTTCAGATCTTCATTTCAGCCTTCATATGACCGTCCACCAGATCTTCCACCACGACCTCTTCTATTTTGTCTGCTCTCAAAATTCTTGTTCAGCTTTTCCTCTACTTTTAGGGAAAATTGGTATGCCTCCTCAATACTATTCATTCAAACCAGATTCAACTCCTCTTGAATGCTTGGCCTCAACCCATTAAGATAACAAGAAACTTTCTCCTTATCAGCTTTTACATGCCCTATTCTGATGAGGATTCGATATAACTCCTCTGTATACTCCTAAATAGATCTTCTTGCTTGCTTCAAACTTTGCATCTTCTTCAATAGGTCAAGCTCATAATCAACAAGAATGAACTACCGCTTCAATTTATCCACCATTCGATCCCATCTTGTGATTTTATCTTTCCCTCTTCTATTTCACTCCAATTGAATCTCTTGCCACCAGATCTTTGCATGACCTTTTAGTCTAGCCTTCGCAAACTTGACCCTATCAGGATCCTCAATATCTTCATACTTGAAATATTCTTCACACTCATTGATCCAGTCAATCAATTCCTCTGGGTTAAGATTCCCTAAAAATGTAGGAACCTCAATCTTAGGCTTTTTCCCGATCTTGTAAATGGCTCAGAAAAGTCTTTCTTCTTTCTGATTCACAATTTCAACTTCTCCTTCAGAATTTCCTTCTTCAGCTTTCCTCCCATGTTCCCTTCATGGAGGCATTTTTGTGCTGCTCACTGGAACCCTAAACCATGGTCCTAGTGCAAACTACCTTGCAGTCGGCCATCTATTTACACACTCAAGAACTCCTACTCTGATACCACTTAATGAAGGGTGCTCCCCTTAATACCACAAATGCATAATAGGAATAGAGAAACAACAACAATTTGCAAGAATAGCAAATGGGCTTCTTATTATCTCCACAAATGTGGAATTACAAATTTTTAGAATTACAATATGCAAAATCACATGGGCATTCCCCTTACAATATTCTATAGGACAAAGCCTCGAACTATTACCTAGATCTACCCAGGATTGCTCTGTACTCCCTAAGACAACACTACAGCCTTCCTTATATAGGAAATTTTCCACTGCCTAGGAAGGTTCCAGAATTTTAGCCAATAAGGCCGACCAAACTTAGAATTATTTTATTTTACAATTTATTACATCAGAGTTGGCTCAAAACAACTTTTGAAACCCAAACACAAATTTTGAAAGAAAATCATTTTTCGCCATTTCAGGTGACCCAACTTCTGAAGACCATAAGTCATCACCCGTTGACCCGATTGACTATTATGACCCCATTTTGAAAAGGGCACCAAGCGCTCTACAACATTTAAATTAAGTAGTCTTCATTTAGTTGAAGTTTTGACCTCATCTAGGGCCTCTAAAGCCTTCAAAACTGAGTTCAAAGTTACTGTAGCCTGTTGTCAATACCGAAAATTTTCAATATCTTCAAAACTAGACTTGATCTGGCAATGAAACTTTACTGGCAGGCTGATACGACCAAATTAACCTCCAGAGAAGAAAATAGACCATTCTGAACCTGAACAGAAAACTTACTCAAAATAGTAAATTTCCAATAATAGCAACTCTGCACAAGATAGCCCTTATTGAAAAGAAACTAGAAATATTTTTGGGTGATGCAAGATTTCATACAATTTTCATCCTCAAATTTTCATCCAACTATTATCCGCAAGGGAATGGGGTTGCCAAATCAATGAATAAGAACTTAACAACAATAATCAAATGCCTTTTGGATGATAACCCACAAGATTGGCACACTCAGTTAAAATATACCATGTGGACTGATCGGTTGAGAATAAAAAATGCTTTAGGGACTTTCCCCGACCAATTGGTCTATAACCTGCAACTCATTTTTTCTATGAACCTGAAAATACCAATTCTGAGATTAATCTATCAATACATCGAAGGTGAGGATCAGGTGTAGGATCACCTCATGAATCTATTAGATCTAGAGGAAAAGAGAACCATGGCTTTAGAGCATGTGGCCAAACATCAAGACATCATCAAGTGTTGGTTTGACAAAAGAGCAACAATAAAAGCCTTTAGGATTTCTAATCTAGTTTTAATGTGGGATAAAGTGAAAGAAAAACTAGACAACCACACTAAATTCTAACATATGTGGATAGGACCTTTCCAGATTATAGAAATTCTAGGAGAGAACACTTTCAGAATCAGTTCTCTTGATGGATAATTTGTCCCATTACCCGTCAATGGCCAGTATCTCAAGCACTACTTTGGGTCTTGATGAAACTTGATCTTTCTTGTATATTCATTTAGCTAAGAGTCTTGTCTTTTGTGTCCTTACTTTGGGTCTATTAGTTTATGTTATTTAGGGGATAGGTGTCTTTAAGCTTAATGTTCTGCACAAGGTAGTCTGGGAAAAAGATGAGTGTCTTCCTTTCTCAACCCTTTTTTTATTTAATTTTGTCTTACAACGAGCCAGATACAAAGGTTAGAAGTGAGGTTTTTTCCTCTCATACTTATCAAATGAATTCATCATAGAAAAGCATCCTCAACACTAATGCACATTTAAAAGGATCTTGGACTAGGAGACTCTTGGATAGGATTCCAATCGAAGTCAAGTAACACCCATGGTCATGAAGGAGATCAGAAGTCAAAACCCTCTTCCACCTAGAACACAAACTAAAAGAAAAGAGAAAGAAAGAAAAAAGGAGGAATGCATAAAGATAAGGTCAACAAAAAGGAAATCTCAAATACTTGGGTAGCACAGTCTAAGCACTGCCCAGGTTTTCACAAAAAATTGATAAAAATAGAAAGAAGCAATACAAATGTAGAGGTAGCACAACCTAATCGCTGCCCCAGTTCATCAAAAACACCAAATCTCGAACAAAAGATGAAATGAATTATTTAGATACAACAATATGAGCAACTCAGTTTCAATCTGACACATGTTGAGTCTAAGAGCCCTTTAGAGAAGTTTAAAACTTTGAACAAAGCTCACCTCCAAGAAGGGAATAGTGACTTTAGTAACCTCTACCAGGGCTATAAACACCTACCTGGTAGTAGAGTAAGGTTAAAATGACTTTTGGTCAAATTTGGACTTGTGGGCGAAGGTTTGATGATGATTGGTTGAGGATCCGAGAAACTCATAGTCAAGGATTTCTGAAAAAAATTTGAACACATATATACACACACTAGACATGGATGTAAAGATTTTTTTGATCTTGATAATGGTAGAAGAATCACTATGGTTGAAGGTTTTTGTGTCTGGCTCACTGTGAGATGTTATTTCATTCTGGAATGGCTTTGTGATACTCGGGATGTTTTCCTTTTCTTTTGTTGGGGCTATTTGTTGTGGTTCCACAACCACGCTCCCCTTTTTTAGCCACTTGGCTAAAGGGGTCCCCCTCTCTTTAGCTTGTTGTATTGGGTTTTCTTCTTGTTAGTCTGTTCTTTGTCCCTTTGTTGTTTAGTTTGTCCAGTTTCACACTTTCAAAGTCCCTTATGTGTGAAAGGGTCGAAAGCCCAAATACCCTTATTTTCTTTAAGCACGATCGTATCTTCGGACTTTCAAAGGTCTAAAACACCAAAATTTTGATTCCCCAAAGGGAATCGGCCCTTCTACATTTCATCCTTTTGGAGGTCCAAGACCCCCAAAATCCCAAAAGTTGATCAGCAGTGGTGGCTGACATCGCCCCCGTCAGTTGCCTATATAAGGAGGAGAACCACATTGTTTTCTCACTTGCATTTATCTACCAACAATCAATTTTGGAGCTATTTGTGCACACATTGCCCTAGTATATAGCTTTTTGGCTTGATTTGTTTGTCTTTGGTCTTCTCATCCTTCAGCATGCTCTAGGTAGGTTTTTTTCCCTCTTTGTCCTTTTCACTTTAGGTTTTAGTTTTGTTTAGGTTTTCTCATTTTAGCATATTTTTGATAGGGTTTTTTTTGTTTTGTCTTGCTTCGAGCTTGCAAGGTTATCCCCTTGGACCCCTTAGCCTTGAGTTTGTGGTTGAACTCATTTTAGGGCTCATTTTCAAGCTCTAACCCTAAAACTTTTCTTTTTGCCTTTCAACCCTAGAAATTTTGGACTTTTGTAGTCCAAAATTTCAGAGGAGGATTTTCCTTTCTATTTTTTGCTAAGTCCTATGTTGGCATTTTAGAGGTTTCACACCCCGAAAACTTCACACTCCTGAAATGCCAAACTCTAAAATTTCGGTCGAAACAAATCCCTTTTCTTTGTATTTTCAATGGCTTTGCACTCTGAGGTTTACACATTATTTCGCCACCCAAAAGACTAAAAGTTTGGTTTGAGATTCCTCTTTTGGGCATTTTGGCCTTCCTTTTGGGGTTTGACACCTCTGAAGGTCCAAAAGGCTGAAATTGGTTTTTTGAACGTTTAAACTTGCATTTTGTAGGGTTTTCTTGATTGATTTCTATCTCATTTTCATCAGAGTTCCTCCCTATTTATCAATATGATGATTACTGATTCATGTCTCCTTTTTTCTTTGCAAAAATGGTAGATAAAGTCAACTCACCAGCTATGAGGTATCAATTCAAAGGTTACCATGCACCCTCCAAAGTTGGTAATTTAGATTCAGAGATCACAAATACTAACATTGGGAATGTCAGTTGGAATGACTATCTGATGAAGTGTGCACAATCAAAAAGAAGGTCAAAGAATTGCACTTCATTAGTGTATTATTCTCTAGTAAATGCATCAGCACACCCTGTGTCTATTCTTTCTTTAGATTTGATAACCACACTAGAAAGCCACTACATACCAGATGAGAGACTAGTAAAAAATAGCATGTGTGAAGTGGTTCTAGATCTCTGACCAAACAATATTGAGGATGTCTTCCATCTACCCAAAGGGATAGATAAATTCTATGACTTCTCCATTAGTAGAGGTATGAAATTTTACAACAATGACATCCAATTGTCTCACGAGATAGTGAACAAGGACTATCTTATACAATCTCTACCTAATAATAAATGGGAGAAGATAGACAAGAGGAGAGGGTATATGAAAGAGGATATCAAGCATCCATAACCATGATCAGTCAGGTGTATGGACTATTAAAGTCAATATAATTAGAACCATGGATGATCTTGCTCATTCATAAGATAAAGGAAAGACAAGAAAGGTTTGACTGAGCCACCATCCTCAGTGACAACCTGGATCAACAATTGATCATAGTAAAAAGTGACCCTAATTTCTACATGACATCCTATGTCATGTACCTTTTGGCTACAAGGGTAATGTACCTAGGACTAGTTAAAGTCGGTGCCATGGGTGATCCAAATGCCTAGCCATTTATAGTCTACCCACAATTGGTCCAGAAGGAATATTTCACACAGGACCACCCGGAGTATCACATCATTAATGATGCTTTTATATTTTCTATCATCTACTCCATAGAGGGAGATTATGCTAAGAGGATGTCAATAGAAGCAAAAGGTAAGGTTAAGGCCCTTGGGGTATTTTACATTCAGTTCAAAACTTTCACTTACATCTAAGTGGCAGGAAGCACCCTAGCTCCAAAGAAGCTGACAAGGTATCCGTCAGATAGGATAATCTTGTTCAAGATGGCTCGACAAGTGTCAGATGATCATGAGCATATATAGTATAAGAAGAAGCATTTTTGGGATTTCCCAATTTCCATAGGTCCCTATTGCTTGCAAGATATGAATATATGCAAGTCACTGGCCTTCGAATGGGATGAATACCCACTGCAAAACTACAATCTCATAAGGACTAGATTCAACCCCATTGGTACATATAGCCATATCATGGGGAGGCATTATGTGCATGAGCCCCACATTGAGGGCCACTAGATAAACTACTTAGATGATTATGAGGTCAGGGTATGTGATTACTATCGGATGAGTCTATAGTTAGCGCAGACTGCTCTACTACTACGAGTACCACAAAAGGTGAAGTAAGCTGATTCTGAGGATGTTTTGGATCCTATCTACAACTAGGACTAAGGAATGGATCACTCATCCATTTCCAATGGATTCTATGCCAATGAAGCAACAACCAACTCAGCCCTCTAAGGAAAAGAAGAAGAAAGCAGAAAAGGCATTGATGCCATAGTTCAAAGAGGTTACACTGCTAAGGTTGAAAATAGTGTATAGACACGAGCACCCTATGACATATGGATCAGCTAATCACTCAAATAATCCAAAAACTAGAATGATTGGAAGCATAGAACCTCTAGATTCTCCTTCATCTAGTGGTCCAGAACCTCCAAGTGCACCCAAGAAGGTGCCAAAAGTTAAAATAACTAGACCTAGGCCTGTCGGGGTGATAAAGGGGCATGTATACAAGAGGAAGAGAGCCTCGACACCCACACAAATGGACACACTTTTGGAAGATGAAGAAGATGAGGAGGATCAAGTGCCCCTCAATAGAAGGACCCGATATATGGGGTTCCTTAAGAAAATGAAGTTGCAAGAAGAACATGCACAAGAGGATATAAGGGGAGAAGCCCAAGAAGAGCAAATAAATTTGGATGCTCTAGGTAGTGATGAGTTTGACATCTCTAATTTTGAGGGTCTCCATGGATTTAAAGAGACTAAGCAATAGGCTTTGACTATAGACTAACCTTCTACCTTTGATTTCCTCCCTACACAATTCACTAGTCCTCTTGACAATGTGGAGGAGGAAGTTCAACAAGAGCCAGTCGAGGAGGTTGTAGGAGGACCTCTAAAGGAGACTACTAAGTTGGGAATAGATTCTTCTATAGGTGTCACCTCTGAAGAAGACATTGTAGCCTAGGTCCCTTCAGCTTCATAGAAAGTTCCACCTTTGCTTGTGAATCAAACTCCAATTCCACCTCCACATCCAACATCATCAACCACTCTACTTCTACCTCCTATTGAAGCCACTCTATTTCCACCTCAACCTCCACCAATTCATATTCCTATTCCTACTCCACTTCCTCCATGAATTCCTTCCCCCACTCCCCCTCTTTCTCCTACTCCACCTATACAGAACCTTCCTACTCAAGCACCCACTCCACCTCCTCAGACTGATACAGTAGCTCAAGAGCCAGAGAAGGAAACAAAGGTGATCAGTGAAGTTCCAGCTCAAGAGAAAGCCAGGTCAAAAAGACAAGTTGGAGAGGAAGAACAAATGAATGTGGATGAGTAACAAAACATAAGGGAAGAACTAAGAACAAAAGGAGGAGAGGATGAGATCCATGAGGAGATGGAAATAGAGCATAGGGCTACTACCTCAAGTCTAGTCATGCCATATGAGCCCATTAATGTCTTCTCAAAACCCACTTGGTTTACCAAGGAAATCTAACCAAGGTTAAGGGTATACACTGACAAAGATGATACTGATATGTTGACACTAGGATGAGCATTCCACCAAGTAGGATCTAGTGCCTAGGAAAGGACCCTCTCATATGTAACACAAGATCAGGCGGACAAGTGGAAGGCTTAGGTGGCTATCCCTATAATGAATGTTAGCATGGCATAAATCACCCTAGATGATTATGTGCTGGAAGAGGTAGACCTAGGAGAGCCAACTAGAGAAGGGAGTAAAACTTTGGCTACGCTAGGACTGAAGCATGCTCTAGGCTTCATGGACAAGGATGAAGAAAAGATAAGAGAATTGATGGAAAAAAATGAAGCCATGAATAAATTTATTCTTAAAATAATGGGTCCCATTGACCCTAATAACAGAAGTGCCGGTAGGGATCCCACATTATTTTATTCATGCTTGTACAGATTAGAAGGCTGATTTTTGAAGAGTTTGCAAAGGCTTCTCTTAGAAAGATTTTGAGACCTTTTAGAGGTATTCTTCAAGGGATCACTTAATAGGTTGATATTATGAGTGAAGAAGATGGTCTAGAGGAGAAAATCTTAAAGTAGCAAAAGGCTCTAGAAAACCTCACAGTAATCAGGAAGCAGTGCTCCCAAGTGTTGGTCAAAATATATAATGGGTCAGAATTGGATAATTTTGAAGAGTGGATCCAAGACATCCTCAGCACTCTAGCTATTTTTGAGAAGACATTAAAGAAAATGGATGAAAAGAGGGATAAGGGTTTACTCTTTGCTAAGGAAATGCATAAGTTTTTCAAAGGGTTAAACTTGGATCTCTATGATGAGGATGATGAGAAAATAATGCATCCCGTAAATTTTATCATAAGACAATATCTGGATATCTTTAGCAGATTTAGTACTAAAAAATATCTTTGGAGATGTTCTATCAAAAGGAAAAAATCTAGAAAATGCTATCTCGAGAAGAGGAAATAAGGGGGTTTGCAGATGAGTTACTCACCTTCTAGGAGAAGCAACAAGAATGCCTTAAATGGGTTAAGATGGTTGATTTTGAAGAGGTGCAAGAGATTGTGGATAGGTTCCGCAAAGCTCATCCAGATATCCTTCCAAGCCAATGAGTACCTAGTTTTGACTTAGTCAAATTTTGGATGGAGGAAAAATATTTTTCCACACTTAGCCATTTTTGAAGACCAAGATTTTTGGCATTTCAGCCTTATAGGATTTTCAGCCTTCGAAAGTCTGAAAGTTGAGGATAAGTTGTTTCGACACTTAGCTAGTTCTTGAGCTTCATTTTCTCAAGGTGATGGTCGGGGTGGCATTACTGCCATTAACTCCAGTCTTCTTCAACTTGCTTTTTTAATTAGAATGATCACTTTACATGGGGTCATTTTTGCATGATTTGAGGGTGTCTTCTAGTTGAGTCCATGGAGAAGAGCTATAACAATGAATAAATGGCAGAACCACAAGTTTCATGAAGAACATGCACGAGTTCCAGACTTTGTTTTTGAGTTATTTTGTGCATAATCTACTCCAAAATTGTAATGCACAAGGTTTAATTCCATGCTAGAGTAGTTTAAACTTGTTTTAGGGTTAGTTTCTTTCATGTAAGCTTTAGTTTAGATTTACTTTCAAGTTTTTTATATAGTCAAAACCCTAGCTACAAAATTGAGAGCACAACTCTATAAACTGCATAAAATCAATGTAATTAAGGTCGGTTATTATTACAATACAATACATACAGTTGGTGCTTCAATCATGGTGTGATTATTCTACTATCTTTGTGAAATTTATGAATGTGTGTTTTCTCTTTTGTTTATTTCAAAGAGCCAGTTGATTGTATGGTGATTTTGATCTGTGATTCTCTTAGTCTGGTGTTTACCTTTGCTGCATTGCTTTTTTGTGATGAATTATTGGGAAAATCTCTCTTTTTTAGTTCTTTAAGATAAATTTGTCTCAAGTGTACGTACATCTTTGGTGGCTTTGTGATCTGATGAATTTTAACTTATCATACATATGTGTATATTTCCATTAACGATTGCATCTACTAAGTTGGGATTGTGATTATTCAGATCTCTATTTTGTGAGTTTTTCCTTATCTTCTTGGAACCTTGAGATATATCTACATCACTCTTCCAAGAGGGGAATTTTCTCACGTAAATTCCTATCTATTGTCTCATGTAAAAACAATGCTCAACAATGACACTTGCAAATGAAAAAAATGGTGAAGGATTGTGACTCATTCAAAGGGTGGCAATTTTTAAAGGTTATAATTATTGCAAAAGGCAAACATGATGAAGAGGTGTGACTCTCCCCCACATTGGAAGATATAAATGGGAGAAGGTTTCAATTTAGCACAAAATTAAAGTGAAATAAAGGTGAGGTACAATATATTATTCACAAACACAACAATGAAAATAGTTTCTCAATATATTTTTTGTTAACTTAGAGTTATCACCTCGATTCAGCCAACTGCCCAACTACCTTACCTTGTTCTTACACATTGCCAAGTTTTCATTCAGAAAGGGTGAGCTAAGTCAAGATTGACCCTCTAAAGATGCACACAATAGATTGCAAACCAAGTGAATTAGGTAAGCTCGAGCCTTGAAGTTAGACCTGATACCAATGGGAAGCAAACTCATGGCCCAAGCTAGCTCTTCTATACATGTAGGTTGTGTTGACTCATTTCTTATGAATGGTAGTGATCTTTTCTCCTATAACTTATCAAGGATATTATATTCCAAGTATTGAAGGAGGAATTATCATTCATTATACTTCATCCACATTCTCACAAGAAATTAAGCAATCATTCAATTACAAAGATCAAGAAAATAACAATCAAATTCACATCAATCATCACTTCAACTTGTGGTCAAGAATACATAAAATTTAGCAATCAAGCATCACTCTATCAAATAAACATTAATTCAATCACCATCCATCAACATGTCAAACTAGAATTTATTATTTTAGCACTTCTCAACCTTCTAATCGATAATTACTTAATCATAACTCACCAATACCTCAAATCTTCAGAGCTATCTGATCTATCTTACAACGCTCTGTCTTAGAGCATACAAAATTTGAATATAATTATAAATTGGTGTGAAGTATTGGTTGTTTTAATAAACATTATAATGCTTCTTATTTATGATTCTTTTTACTTATGAATAATGGTCCTATATATGAATTTTTTCCTATAAATAATGTGTATGAATATGATATTTTAAAGTCACCCCATATTTGAAGGATATATTCAATAATGTGTAACTTTTATATGTTTAGGTCATTGGTATAATTTTTTATAAGTAATGGTTGTCGTTGCATGAAAAGATCAACCTCTTAATGCATGATACAACCACTAGACTTATAGAAGACACAGGAGGCAGTTAAACCATGTCACGAATCCTGAGGGGAGCACTGACCATTTTTCCAACACAATTGTGACTAATCCCAATGCATAACATGCTTTACTTTGGTCATCTATATTTCAAAGTTGAGCTTCATGAATTTGTGAGTTGAGCCAAGACTACCCATCTAAGAATTAATAGAAAAATAAATTAAAAAATAAGTACTCCTACAAAAAGAAAACTTATGAAAGGTTAAGACAATCAAAATTGTAAGAAATGGTGAAGGGTTGTGACTCTTTTAAATGGTGACAATTTTTGAAGGTTGTGATCATTGTAAAGGGTGGACATAATGAAGAAATGTGACTCTCACCCATATTGGAAGATAGAAAGGCAACAATGAAAAGTAGTGACTCAATCTCTTTTCTTTTTTTTTGTTAACTTAGAGGTATCCTCGTGACTCATCCCAATGCCCAATTTACCTTACCTTGGGCTTACATATTTTCATGTTGAGGTTTAGGAAGGGGTGACCTAAGGAAACAAGAGCCCTCCAAGGATACATGTAAAAGAAAAAGGAATATGGAAAAATATGGAAGTGAAATTTACAAAAGAAAAAGTTATGATACATTGTGACATACTCGCAAAGGACAAAAATGGTGAAGAGTTGTGACTCTTCAAAGAATAGAAATTATAAAAGGTTGCGACAATTAAAAATGATAGATATGATGAAGAGATGTGACTCTCCCCCCCATTAGATGAAACAAAGGGGAGAATATTTTATTTTAGGAGGACATTTATGTGAAATCAATGTGGGGTATAGTATATTATTCATTGAGGAAACAATAAAAAGTGGTGCCTCAATTCTTTTTTTTGTTAACTCAAAGCTATCCTCCTGACTAAAATCAGTGCCCAACCTACCCTACCATGGTCTTACATATTGCCTAGTTGGGTTTCAGGAAGACTTGAGTTGAGGCAATACTATCCCTGTAAGTATTTATGTAAGAGAGAAATGAATAAGAAAAATATATGGAAGTGACTTTTCCTAAATGCAAAGTTATGATACGCTGTGACACTCTTAAATGACAAAAATGGTGAAGACTTGTGACTCTTTCCAAAAGTGGTAATTATAAAATGTTGTGACAATTATAAAGGGTAGATTTGATGAAAAGATGTGACTCACCTACCTTAAAATATACAAAGTGGTGAATATTTCATTTTAGGAAGACATTTAAGTGAAATCAATGTGGAGTATAGTTTATTATTCACAAAGATAATAATAAAAAGTGGTGACTCAATTTATTTTTTTGTTAACTCAAAGGTATCCTCCTGACTCAGCCTAGTGTCCAACCTACCTTACCTTGGTCTTACATATTGCCTAGTTGGGGTTCAGGAAGAGATGAGTTGAAGCAAGACTATCTCTCTAAGTATTAATGTAAGAGAAAAAGGAATAAGAAAAAAATAAGGAAGTGACTTTTCCTAAAGGCAAAGTTATGATATATTGTGACACTCGCAAATGACAGAAATGATGAAGAGTTGTGACTCTTTCAAAAAGTGGTAATTAGAAAATGTTGTGATGATTTCAAAGGGTAAATTTGATGATGAGATGTGACTCTCACCTACCCTAAAATGTACAAAGTGGTGAAGATTTCATTTTAAGAATACATTTAAGTGAAATCAATGTGGGGTATAGTATATTATTTTTTGTTAACTCAAAGGTATTTTCTTGACTTAGCTCAGTGCCAATCCTACCTTACCTTGGTCTTACATATTGCCAAGTTGGGGTTCTAGAAGGGGTGAGTTTAAAAAAGAGTGTATCTCTAAGATATAATGGAAGAGAAAATGGAATAAGAAGAAAAATAATGAAGTGACTCTTTCAAATGGAAAAGTTATGAAAGGTTGTGACATTTGCAAATTAAAAAAATGGTGAAGGGTTGTGACTCTTTCTAATGGTGGTAATTGTTAAAGGTTATAATCATTGCAAAACATGATGAAGAGGTGAGACTCTCCCCCACATTAGAAGATATAAATAGGAGAACATTTTAATTTAGCATGGCATTCAAGTGAAATCAATGTGGCGTACAACATATTATTCAAAAAGATAACAATGAAAATGGTTTCTCAATTTATTTTTCATTAACTCAAACATATCGCCTTGCATCCCACTGTCCAACTATCTTACCTTGTTCTTACACATTGTCAAGTTTTCATTTAGGAAGGGTGAGCTAAGGAAAGATTGAACCTATAAGGATGCACACAATAGATCGCAAACCATATGCATTGGGTAAGCCTGAGCCTTGAAGTCAAACTTGATACCAATGGGAATCAAATCCATTGCCCAAGCCAGCTCTTTTATACATGTAGGTTGTGTTGACTCATTTCTTATGAATGATAGTGACCTTCTCTCCTATAAATTATAAAGGAGATTCCATTCCAAGTATTCAAGAAGGACTTATCATTCATTATATTGTATCATCTTAAAATGGAAGCACTTTCATGTTAAGAGTATTTAGCCCTCTGAGTAAGTGGTTTGGGGTCATATTGGATGCCTTGGATTGATCTTTTCTTTGATCTGGCTTTCTCCCCATTTTCCACTTCTTTTCTTCTTCATTCTAGGTGAAATTAGGGTTAGGATCCCAAGGATTCTCCTTAATTCCCCTCTCCATGGCTCTACTTTCTAGGTAGGACTTAGAAATAGGTCCTTCTAGCCTTCATCATAGTCATCATAGGATTTTTGTGCCTATCCTTGGCATTCTATCCTGTTCTGATATCATTTATAGGTCTCCGGGCATCCCCGGGACCTCCTGTCCTGATTCTGACTAGATCTGGGCCCAGGGTCAAATTTGAGGTTGATCCTAACTAGGTCAGGATCGAGCTCAAACTTGACTAGGTTAGGATCAAGGTTGTACTTGACTAGGTCAGTCCCAACCTCTATTTTGCCCCCCTCTTTCAAATATTCAAATTCCTTGATTTTCGGGTATCGAGTTTCGAGGATATTTATTTCCCACCTCTGGGTTGGCTATTTTGGGTTTTGAAATGGTAAATCCTCTAATTACATTTAATCTAGGTATATTTTCTAAAGGTTATGACCTAATTGAGATTTAATTCTCCAAAGTGGCCCCTCTAGAGGATTGTGCCCTGGTTCACTATAAAAGGAGGTCTTCCTCTCTCATTTTCACATCTCATCCTCAAGTAATCTTTGCTCTCGAGCTCTCAAGGTGATCAAGCAAGAATTTATTCAAGCATTAAAGTTCTCTACTCCATCCAAGTTCTCCATTGAAGATCAAGGATTCAAGCATTCAAGCCATTGAAGGGATTTGGTTCAAGCATTCTAGATTCATCATTCAAACCCTAGATCTAGCCATCATGATGGTGTGATCTTCTTTCAAGATCCTCGTGTTCATCTTCAAGATCCATTTCATTCTTATATCAAGGTGGATTCCAAACATACAATCATGGAGGTTTGATTTACATTTTTTGATGTTCAAGATTTCATATTAATATATTTGATTACATTTCAAATGCAATTGCATATCTATTGAATGTCATAGCTTCATTGTTAGATCTACTTCTACTACTTGCTAGCATTGTCCATTTCAATTTCAATATTAAGGTTGATTCCAAACCAGGGTTTGACCAAGGAAAACCCCCCCAAAAAATAACAAAACCATATTTCTTGCAAGTACATGTGTGAAATTTTGGATTTGAGAGCAGATTTGGATACCCTTTTCGGTGAACTTTCAGGATCTGCGAACAAGTCAAAATTGACCTTCAAATAAAGAATGTAGCCTTTGACCTTTTATGAGGGTCAAAGATGACCTCCCTCAAAATTGGAAAAATTTTTTGGGTTTTGTAGATCTCGTAGTTTCGATTCAAAATCATGGAAATCAACAATTTCTGAGACTATTTGATAGGGTTTTCAGTAGGTTCTTTTTTGGAGGTAAGTACCTTTATCTCTTCATTTCAACATTAGTCATTTATATTTACTTTCCATATCAATACAATTCAAATGTAAGTGTAAAATATTGGTTTTGGGGTCTCTTTTATGTGCAAACCATTATTCTAGGACCCCATCCATATTTAATCCTTTACATTTTGGTGAACCCGACATACTTACCCCTTTTCTTATATGGATTTAGATGCCCTATTGTGTTAGATCTCCCTTTCTATTATCTTGTGTGTTCACCTTCACCTTTACATTTTGGTGAACCCGCGATAGATAACTCTTTCTTTTTGGTGTTAGATCATTTGTTTTCTTTCCTTAAGATTAGATTTCTTTTATGCTCTTGCATTTATATTTCAAAAATCCAAAAAAATTGCAAATTTTTTTTTAAAATACAAAAACATTTACATTTTCATGCTTTTAGTATTCAACATGTATGATTCTTGTTTTGAGTACTTTGATGAGGCTTTTTCTATTCAAGATGATAGATACCTTAACGAGGTCTATGGAAATGAAGATGAAAATTGTTTGAATGAGATCTCCATTGATCCTATTCCTATTTCACCCTCCTCCACAACCTCTTCAATTGACCTTTACAAAGATGAGTTAGGGATTGATGTTAATTCTTGTCCTAATCTATGTATTTTTTATGAGCCTATTTTACAATATAATTTACCTTCTTTCCCCTTTAGGGATCAAGCTTTAATGACTTATGACACTCCTACAATACGCTTTATGGATAGGGATGATAATCCTCCTATTTGGGATAAACCTTTGGATTTGGATGTTGATTACTCTCTTCCTCATGAAACCATTGTGGATAATCCTCCTATTTGGGATGAACCTTTGGATTTGGAAGTTGATTACTCTCTTCCTCATGAAACCCTTATGGATAATCCTCCTATTTGGGATGAACCTTTGAATTTGGATATTGATTACTCTCTTCCTCACGAAGCCATTGTGGATAATTCTAATTTTTGGGATGAACCCTTGGATAAATACATCGATTTATCCCCTCCTTGCAAAGAATTTTTGATACAAAAGGATGACATATTATCTAAAACACACTTCCCTTATGTGAAAGAAGATGACATTATAGATACCTTACCTCCATTTAGGATTCTTTATAGTGATGAGGCATTAGCATAGAAAGATAAGAATTCCCTTAATACTCTTCCTCTTAGTGGTGATCTTATGGGAAATCAAGATCCTACCTTACAGCCTTCTTACCATAATATTACTTATATCTATTCAAATCCTTTTCCAACTATGGTTCCAAGAGTTCCTCTGGTTGTGTCTTCCATTCATATCACTTCCTACACTTTTACCAGTGTTCCTAATCTTCCTAATTCTAATCCTATCTTTCCTAATCCGATTCCTAATTCTCCATCTGCTATTCCTAGTTCTTCCCACACTTATGTTGATGTTCAAACTATGGTTCATGATGTAGATGTGAAAAGATTCTTCAAAATACCTTCTCCTTATTATCCGATCCATAAAGATAAGAGAAAAGAAACTTCTCATTTGAAATTTATTCATAATTTTACCCCTCACTCTGATATAACATATATCTTTTCTCCTCTAGACTGGGGGGCAAGAGGTATATTTCTTCCCTTTTTTTTTAGAATCCATTATGAGATTAATTGGTTATGTTTTCATGCTTTGTATTATGATTTCTTTTCATCCATTACTCTCTTCTATTATTCAAGATATCTTTTCTAGGACATGTGTTTTGCAAAGATATCCCTTGCCTTTCATCCCTGGGGGGCAAGGTACCTCTTTCTTTCTCTTTGTCTAGGGAACTGCTTTCCTTAGCTTAGTGGTATTTGTTTATATTGCAATATTAATTGATCATATTGATAGATGTTTTGACTATGGATAACCTTCTTAGATGAGAAGTTTTTGTCCTAAGTCGTCACTTCTCTATGTTACAAATTATGTTCTTTATAAACTCTCACCCTTTCTTTGGTGTTAGAGTTTTTTCCCTCATTCCAAAGATTCCTTTTTCCTCTTGTTTGTAGGGGGCTTGATGATTGAATCTTTGTTCCCGTTGTTGAAAGATGATATTTTATCTAAAGCACTCCTCTTTGGTGGGGGTCTTGTTGATAAGATCTCTTTCATTGAGGATCCTTTTCCATGAGTGACATATTTTTTTCATGATTATCTATATTCTTGGATGTAGGGTTCAATATCCCTTGCTAATAATATGGTATACATTGTTGCTAAATAGGATATCTCCTTGCATTGTGAAGTAGGTATCCTCTTCCATCTTTATTCCTACGCTTGGGGGGCAAGGATGCTATCTCCTTCTATCTTTCTAGGATTCACCTCTCTCCTTGGTTAAGAAGTATTTATCTACTATGTGATATGCAATCATACATAAAAATTTTGGTTTGCATTGAGGATCTTTTTCCTTGATCACAACCTATTTTGTTGTTTGACATTGGGTTTCCATGGTTGATATATCTCTCATCTTGGATGATATCTCTTCCATTCACTTCTTTTTATGGGTTACTTTCTTTTCACTTCTTGCATGATATCTCTTTACATTCGTCCCTTCCATGGCCTCATAGGAGCTATGACCTTCTTAGCTTGGACTGGGTGTTGTTTTTGGATATTGTCTTGATGGTGAGGAAGGCTTTATCCTTGTTATTTTCTTTCCTTAACATGTCAAAATAGTATTTATTTTCCACATTAAGGAGGGGGGCATATATAGGGCCTCCCTTATACTATAGTTTTTTATTTTTACATGCTAAATATTGGAAGGTAACACACATAAGTTGCTAAATCCTGAAAAGACATGCATCCATATGCTAAATCTTTTGATGGTAATGCACATAAGTTGCTAAATCCTAAGGAGACACACATTTTTCTAATTTTTCAAATATGCTAAATCTTCGAAGGTAACACACATAAGTTGCTAAATCCTGAAAAGACATGCACCTATATGCTAAATCTTCTGAGGGTAATGCACATAAGTTGCTAAATCCTAAGGAGACATGCATTTTATATTCATAGTGATAAAGGAAGGTGGATCTATGAGTATTTTAGAAGCCCTCAGAAGACACATTACAATTGCAAGCATAGTTTATGGGTGAACCTATTGGGCTCTCCCTCCAAGGTGATTCATGGTAAGGTGGGCATCTTACTAGGCGAGGTAGTCACTCTTTTCCCTTTCTCTCTTTTTGCTTTCATGCTAGTAGGACTGGATCATGAAGCTATGTTGTTTATAGTGTTGTTCTTGTCTTTCTTATGTAAAAATTTATGCTTTTATGATAGCTTTCCAAATATGATATTAGTATGAGAAATATTTCTTAGCAAGGTTTCTTATGCTAATTGATTTGGGTTATTTAGTACTAACCCGTGTTCTTTTGGTTTTCTCTTTTTGCACCCCCATGTGTGTATGTTGAGTTAGAATCCTTAGTCTAGGGGCTTGTATCTTGAGCTAAGTCTTATTTTATCTTGTTGTGAATCCACTTGGATCTCCTCTTTCTTCTCCTTTACCAAGAGTTTCCATCGAGTCCATACTCTTGCTAAAGTGGGGGCTTAATGTATTATCTTAAAATGGAAGCACTTTCATGTTAAGAGTGTTTATCCCTCCGAGTAAGTGGTTTGGGGTCATATTGGATGCCTTGGACTGATCTTTTCTTTGATATGGCTTTCTCCCCACTTTCCACTTCCTTTCTTCTTCATTCTAGGTGAAATTAAGGTTAGGATCCCAAGGATTCTCCTTAATTCCCCTCTCCATGGCTCTACTTTCTAGGTAGGACTTAGAAATAAGTCCTCCTAGCCTTCATCATAGTCATCATAGGATTTTGTGCCTATCCCTAGCATTCTATCCTATTTTGATATCATTTCTAGGTCTTCGGGCATCCTCGGGACCTCCTGTACTGATTTTGACTAGATCTGGGCCCAGGGTCAAATTCAAGGTTGATCTTGACTAGGTCAGGATTGAGCTCAAACCTGAATAGGTCAGGATCAAGGTCATACCTGACTAGGTCAGTCTCAACCTTGATTTTTCCCCCCTCTTTCAAATCTTCAAATTCCTTGATTTTCGGATATCGGGTTTCGGGGATATTTATTTTCCCGCCTTCAAGTTAGCTATTTCAGATTTTGAAATGGTAAATTCTCTAATTACATTTAATCTAGGTATATTTTCTAAAGGTTAAAACCTAATTAAGATTTAATTCTCCAAGGTGGCCCCTCTAGAGGATTGTGCCCTAATTCACTATAAAAGGAGGCCTTCCTCTCTCATTTTCACATCTCATCCTCAAGTAATCTTTGCTCTCAAGCTCTCAAGGTGATCAAGAAAGCATTCATTCAAGCATCCAAGTTCTCTTCTCCATCCAAGTTCTCCATTGAAGATCAAGGATTCAAGCATTCAAGCCATTGAAGGGATTTGGTTCAAGCATTCTAGATTCATCATTCAAACCCTAGATCTAGCCATCATGATGGTGTGATCTTCCTTCAAGATCTTCTTATTCATCTTCAAGATCCATTTCATTCTTATATCAAGGTGGATTCCAAACATACAATCATGGAGGTTTGATTTACATTTGTTGATGTTCAAGCTTTCATATTAATATATTTGATTACATTTCAAATGTAATTGCATATCTATTGAATGTCATAGCTTCATTGTTAGATCTACTTCTACTACTTGCTAGCATTCTTCATTTCAATTTCAATATTAAGTTTGATTCCAAACCAGGGTTTGACCAAGGCAAACCCCCCCAAAAAACAACAAAACCATTTTTCTTACATGTACAGGTGCAGAATTTCAGATCTGAGAGAAAATTTGGATACCCTTTTTGGTGAACTTCTGGGATTTGCGAACAAAGTCAGAATCGACCTTCAAATAAAGAATGTAGCCTTTGACCTTTTATGAGGGTCAAAGATGACCTCCCTCAAAATTGGAAAAAATTTCTAGGTTTTGTAGATCTCACAGTTTTGGTTCAAGTTCATGAAATTTAATAATTTTTGACACTGTTTGATAGGGGTTTCAGCAGGTTTTTTTTCGGAGGTAAGTACCTTTATCTCTTCATTTCAACATTAGTCATTTATATTTACTTTCCATATCAATACAATTCAAATGTAATTGTAAAATATTGGTTTTGGGGTCTTTTTTATGTGTAAACCATTGTTCTAGGACCCCATCCATATTTTATCCTTTACATATACTTCATCCACAGTCTCGCAAGAAATTAAGCAATCATTCAATTAGAAAGATCAAATAAACAATAATCAAATTCACATTAATCATGACTTCAACTTGTGGTCAAGAATACATACAATTTAGAAATCAAGCATCACTCTATAAAATCAACATTAATTCAATCACCATCCATCAACATGTCAAACTAGCATTTATTATATTGGCATGTCTCAACCTTCTAATCGATAATTACTTAATCATAACTCATCAATAACTCAAATCTTCAGAGAAATATGATATATCTTACAATGCTCTATCTTGGAGCATAAAAATTTAAAATATATTTATAAATTGGTGTGAAGTATTAGTTGTTATAATAAACATTATAATGGTTTTTATTTATGATTCTTTTTACTTATGAATAATTATCCTATATATGATTTTTTGCCTATAAATAATGTGTATGAATATGATATTTTTAAGTCACCCTATATTTGAAGGATACATTCAATAATGTGTAACTCTTATATGTTTAACTCAGAGGTATAATTTGTTACAAGTAGTGGTTGTCGTTACACCAAAAGATCAACTTTTTACTGCATGATACAACCACTAGACTTAGAGAAGACATAAGAGGCGGTTAAGCCATGTCACAAATCCTAAAGGGAGCATTGACAATTTTTCCAACAATCTCACCCTTAGCATTATCTGAGGGGATTCAAACTTTTGACCAACATCTGATACCACTTGTTACAAGTAGTAGTTTCTGTTGCACGAAAATATTGACATTTTAATGCCCAATACAACCACTAGACTTATAGAAGACACAGGAGGCAGTTAAGCCATGTCATGAATCCTAAGGGGAGCACTGGCCATTTTTCCAACATAATTGTGACTCGTCCTAGTGCCTAACATGATTTACCTCAGTCTTATATATTTCAAAGTTGAGCTTCATGAAATTGTGAGTTGAGGTAAGACTACCCCTCTAAGAATTAATAGAAAAAGAAAAATAGAATAATAAAAAAATAAGTAACTCATGCAAAAGGAAAACTTATGAAAGGTTGCGACAATCACAAATGTGAGAAATGGTGAAGGGTTGTGACTCTTTTGAATGGTGACAATTTTTAAAGGTTGTGATCATTGAAAAGGGTGAACATGATGCAAAAATGTCACTCTCACCCATATTGGAAGATACAAACACAACAATAAAAAGTAGTGATTCAATTTCTTTTCTTTTTTTGGTTAACTCAGAGGTATCCCCGTGACTCATCCTAATGCCAAATCTACCTTACCTTGGTCTTACATATTTTCATGTAGGGGTTCAGGAAGGCATGACCTGAGGAAACAAGAGCCCTCTAAGGATTAATGTAAAAGAAAAAGGAATATAAAAAAATATGGAAGTGAATTTTACAAAAGGAAAATTTATGATACATTGTGACATACTCGTCATACTTGTAAAGGACAAAAATGGTTAAGAGTTGTGACTCTTTCGAACAATGGAAATTGTAAAAGGTTGCAATAATTTAAAATGATAGATATGAAGAAGATATGTGACTCTCCACCCCATTAGATGATACAAAGGGGAGAATATTTTATTTTAGGACATTTATGTCAAATCAATGTGGGGTATAGTATATTATTCATAGAAGCAACAATAGAAAGTGATGACTCAATTCTTTTATTTTTTAACTCAAAGTTATCTTCCTAACTCAACCCAGTGCCCAACCTACCTTACCTTGGTCTTACATATTGCCTAGTTGGGGTTCAAGAAGAGCTGAGTTGAGACAAGACTATCCCTATAAGTATTAATGTAAGAAAAAAAGGAATAAGAAAAAAATATGGAAGTGACTTTTCTGAAAGGCAAAGTTATGATACGTTGTGACACTCGCAAATAAAACAAATGGTGAAGAGTTGTGACTCTTTTGAAAAGTGGTAATTATAAAATGTTGTGATGATTACAAATGGCAGATTTTATAAAGCATTGTGAATCACCCACCTTAAAATATACAAAGTGGTGAAGATTTCATTTTAGGAAGACATTTAAGTAAAATCAATGTGGAATATAGTTTATTATTAACAAAGACAATAATAAAAAGTGGTGACTCGATTTATTTTTTTATCAACTCAAAGGTATCCTCATGACTCAGCCTAGTGCCCAACCTACCTTGCCTTGGTCTTACATATTGCCTAGTTAGGGTTTAGGAAGAGCTAAGTTGAAGCAAGACTATTCCTCTAAGTATTAATGTAAGAGAAAAAGGAATAAGAAAAAAATAAGGAAGTGAATTTTCGTAAAGGCAAAGTTATGATACATTCTGACACTCATAAATGATAGAAATGGTGAAGAGTTGTGACTCTTTCGAAAAGTGGTAATTATAAAATGTTGTGATGATTGCAAAGGTAGATTTGATGAAGAGATGTGACTCTCACCCACCTTACAATATACAAAGTGGTGAATATTTAATTTTAGGAAGATATTTAAGTGAAATCAATGTGGGGTATAGTATATTATTCACAAAGAAAATAATAAATAGAGGTGACTCAATTCATTTTTTTTTTAATTCACAGGTATTGTCTTGAATTAGCTCAACACCCAACCTACCTTACCTTGGTCTTACATATTGCCAAGTTGGGGTTCTGGAAGGGGTGAGTTTCGACAAGTGTAGCTCTCTAAGATATAATGGAAGAGAATATAGAATAAGAAGAAAAATAATGAAGTGAATCTTTCAAAAGGAAAAATTATGAAAGGTTGTGACATTTGAAAATGACAAAAATGGTGAAGGGTTGTGACTCTTTCTAAGGGTGGCAATTGCTAAAGGTCATAATCATTTTAAAAGGCAAATATGATGAAGAGGTGTGACTCTCCCCCACATTGAAAGATATAAATGGGAGAAAGTTTCAATTTAGCATTACATTCAAGTGAAATCAATGTGGTTTATAACATATTATTCACAAAGACAATAATGAAAAATAGTTTCTCAATTTATTTTTCATTAATCAAAGGTATTGCCCCACATCCCACTTCCCAACTACCTTACCTTGTTCTTACACATTGCCAAGTTGTCATTCAGGAAGGGTGAGCTAAGGAAATATTGACCTTATGAGGATGCACACAATAGATCGCAAACCATATGCATTGTGTAAGCTTGAGCTTCGAAGTCAAACTTGATATCAATGGGAAACAAACCCATGGCCCAAGCCAACTCTTCTATACATGTAGGTTATGTTGACTCATTTCTTATGAATTGTAGTGACCTTTTCTCTTATAAATTATAAAGAAGATTGCATTCCAAGTATTGAAGGAGGACTTATCATTCATTATGGGCCCGTTTGGTACATGGAATATGGGCTCTAATTTTGGAATAACATTTTTGGATTAGTGAATTCTCTGTTTGTGTCCATCCAAACAAATAGGAATTGAAATTTTGAAATTCCAATTTTGACCACAAAATGGGCATTTCATCTTCCATTTGAGAAGGTGGAATTAGAAATCCAGGCTTTAATTCCACTTTTCAAATTCCTATTTTATGTGCCATCAGGTCCACTTTTTATCATTTATAATATTTTGACATCCAAAATTTCTTTTCCACCAAAAATTTCATTTCATTTTCCGCTGAAACCCTTCGCTATCATTTTCCGCCAAAACACTTCGCTACTGTGCAAAGGATGGTGAAAGTTTTTAGCACCAAGCCTATTCCAAAGGCTCCATGATGGCACTGAAATGTTGTTTACAATGCCATTCTTTTTCATCAGACTTAACCATTTTATCTCTGAGATTTGAAACCTAGTAGTTTTATACTGTGTAGAAGAGTACCCAAAATCTCATTCTGCTGATCTCATTTCTGAGTGTTGAGACATCCAAGGATTTATGTACTGATTTTGAGGGTTTTATTAGCTTTTAAAAGAAAAATATGTTAAAGGGGGATGGGGATAGTAAGTGCGGAAATGAAATTTTTGCAGTTGCTGTGCTCTAGTGAAGGTCCTAACATAGAATAAACTTAGAAATATCCAAATCCTGTTAATGAATGAGTAAAAGAAGCATCTCACCTAGCAGTATCAGAGCAAGAAGTGAATGCAAAAGAAACCAAGACATAGATGGCTTCCGGACCAGGTTATGTTTACCCATACACATCTCGAATAGCATTTTTTGAGAACTATAATAGCAGCATCTCAGGATCCTGATTTAATTTGAATTTAATTTGCAACTATTGTCTCTAGGTTTTGTTGTTGATGGGGTAAAATTACTATGTTATTTGATATTCAAGTGCATCTTCTTAGTCATCTTCTGGGTGAACCAAACAGGTCATCCCATATTTCAGAAATCATTTTTAGGATTTGTATCTTCCTGAATTGCAGCATCTTCTAGAATTGACTATATCTAGCATTTGGTATTCCATGCACCAAACGGGCCCTAAACTTCATCCAAAGTCTTGCAAGAAATTAAGAAATCATTCAATTAGAAAGATCAAGCAAAAAATAATCAAATTCACATCAATCATCACTTCAACTTGCGGTCAAGAATACATACAATTTGGAAATCAAGCATCACTCTATCAAATCAACATTAATTCAATCACCATTCATCAACATGTCAAACTAGCATTTATTATATTGGCACTTCTCAACCTTCTAATCGATAATTACTTAATCATAACTCACCAATACCTCAAATCTTCAAAGCAATCTGATATGTCTTAAAACACTCTATCTTAGAGCATACAAAATTTAAATATAACTATAAATTAGTGTGAATTATTAGTTGTTATAATAAACATTATAATGGTTCTTATTTATGATTCCTTTAGGAAAGTAGATCCCTCTAAGGATTAATATAAAAGAAAAAGAAATATGAAAAAATATGGAAGTGAGTTTTACAGAAGGAAAAGTTATGATACATTGCAACATACTGACAAAGGCCAAAAATGGTGAGTAGTTGTGAGTCTTTCGATGAATGAAAATTGTAAACAATTGAGACAATTGAAAAAGATAGACACAATGAAGAGATGTGACTCTCCCCCACATTAGATGATACAAAGGGGAGAAGATTTTACTTTAGGAGGACATTTATGTGAAAACAATGTGGGCTATAGTATATATTATTCATAAAGGCAATAATAAAAAGTTCTGACTCAATTCTTTTTTTGTTAACTCAAAGGTATCCTCCTAACTCAACACAGTGCCCAACCTACCTTACCTTGGTCTTACATATGCCTAGTTGGGGTTCAGGAAGAGCTGAGTTGAGGCAAGACTATCCCTATAAGTACTAATGTAAGAGCAAAATGAATAAGAAAAAAACATGGAAGTGACTTTTCCTAAAAGCAAAGTTATGATACATTGTGACACTTGCAAATGACAAAAATTGTGAAGAGTTGTGACTTTTTCAAAAAGTGGTAATTATAAAATTTTGTGACAATTGCAAAGGGTAGATTTGATAAAGAGATGTGACTCACCCACCTTAAAATATACAAAGTGGTGAAGATTTCATTTTAGGAAGACATTTAAGTGAAATCAATGTGGAGTATAATTTATTATTCACAAAGACAATAATAAAAAGCGGTGACTCAATTTATTTTTTGTTAACTCAAAGGTATCCTCCTGACTCATCTCAGTGACCAACCTACCTTACCTTGGTCTTATATATTGCCTAGTTGGGGTTCAGGAAGAGCTGAGTTGAGGCAAGACTATCTCTCTAAGTATTAATGTAAGAGAAAAAGGAATAAGAAAAAAATAAGGAAGTGACTTTTCCTAAAGATGAAATTATTATACATTGTGACATTCGTAAATGACAGAAATGGTGAAGAGTTATGACTCTTTCGAAAAGTGGCAATTATAAAATGTTGTGATGATCGTAAAGGTAGATTTGATGAAGAGATGTGACTCTCACCCACCTTAAAATATACAAAGTGGTGAATATTTAATTTTAGAAAAATATTTAAGTGAAATCAATGTGGGGCATAGTATAATGTTCACAAAGAAAATAATAAAAAGTGGTGACTCAATTCATTTTTTTGTTAACTCAGAGGTATTCTCTTGACTTAGCTCAGTGCCCAACCTACCTTACCTTGGTCTTACATATTGCCAAGCTAGGGTTCTAGAAGGGGTGAGTTTCGACAAGAGTAGCTCTCTAAGATATAATTGAAGAGAATATATAATAAGAAGAAAAATAATCAAGTGACTATTTTAAAAGGAAAAATTATGAAAGGTTGTGACATTTGCAAATGACAAAAATGGTGAAGGGTTGTGACTCTTTCTAAGGGTGGCAATTGTTAAAGGTCATAATAATTTTAAAAGGCAAACATGATGAAGAGGTGTGACTCTCCCCCACATTGGAAGATATAAATGGGAGAAAGTTTCAATTTAGTATGACATTCAAGTGAAATCAATGTGGTGTATAACATATTATTCACAAAGACAACAATGAAAAATGGTATCTCAATTTATTTTTCATTAACTCAATGGTATTGCCTCGCGTCCCACTGCCCAACTACGTTACCTTGTTCTTACATATTGCCAAGTTGTCATTTAGGAAGGGTGAGCTAAGGAGAGATTGACCCTATGATGATGCACACAATAGATCACAAACCATGTGCATTGTGTAAGCTTGAGCTTTGAACTCAAACCTAATATCAATGGGAAACAAACCCATGGCCCAAGCCAACTCTTCTTTACATGTAGGTTATGTTGACTCATTTTTTATGAATTGCAATGACCTTTTCTCTTATAAATTATAAAGGAGATTGCATTTCAAGTATTGAAGGAGGACTTATCATTCATTTTACTTCATTCACGGTCTCTCAAGAAATTAAGAAACCATTCAATTACCAAGATCAAGAAAAAAAAATCAAATTCACATCAATCATCACTTCAACTTGTAGTCAAGAACACATATAATTTAGAAATCAAGCATTACTCTATCAAATCAACATTAATTTAATCACCATTCATAAACATGTCAAACTAGCATTTATTATATTGGCACTTCTCAACCTTCTAATCGATAATTACTTAATCATAACTCACCAATACCTCAAATCTTCAAAGCAATCTGATCTATCTTAAAACGCTCTGTCTTAGAGTATACAAAATTTAAACATAATTATAAATTGGTGTGAATTATTAGTTGTTATAATAAACATTATAATGGTTCTTATTTATGATTCCTTTTACTTATTAATAATGGTCCTATATATGATTTTTTGCTTATAAATAATGTGTATGAATATGATATTTTTAAGTCACCCTATATTTGAAAGATACATTTAATAATGTGTAACTCTTGTATGTTTAACTCAGAGGTATAATTTTTTACAAGTAGTGGTTGTCGTTGCACCAAAAGAACAACAATTTAATGCATGATACAACCACTAGAATTAGAGAAGACACAAGAGGCGGTTAAGCCATGTCATGAATCCTGAGGGGAGCGCTGACTATTTTTCCCACAATCTCCCCCTTAGCGTTATCTGAGTGGATTTGAACCTATGACCAAGCTCTGATACCACTTGTTATAAGTATTGGTTTATGTTGCACCAAAAGATCAACCTTTTAATGTCTGATACAACCACTAGACTTAGAGAAGACACAGGAGCTGGTTAAGAAATGTCACGAATCCTGAGAGGAGCGCTGACCATTTTTTCCAACATAATTGTGACTCATCCCAATGCCTTACATGTGATACCTTGGTCTTATATATTTAAAAGTTTAGATTCATGAAGTTGTGAGTTGAGACAAGACTACCGCTCTAAGAATTAATAGAAAAATAAAAATAGACTAATAAAAAATATAAGTAACTCTTGCAAAAGGAAAACTCATGAAATGTTATGCCAATAAAAATGTGAGAAATGGTGAAGGGTTATGTCTCTTTTGAATGGTGACAATTGTTAAAGGTTGTGATCATTACAAAGGGTGGCTATGATGAAGAAATGTGACTCTCACCCATATTGGAAGATACAAAGGCAACAATGAAAAGTACTGACTCAATTTTTTATTTTTATTTTTGTTAACTCAAAGGTATCCCCGTGACTCATCCCAATGCCCGATTTACCTTACCTTGGTCTTACATATTTTCATGTTGGGGTTCAGGAAGGGGTGACTTGAGGAAAGTAGAGCCCTCTAAGGATTAATATAAAAGAAAAAGAAATATGAAAAAATATGGAAGTGAATTTTACAAAAGGAAAAATTTGTAACAATTGAAAAAGATAGATACGATGAAGAGATGTGACTCTCCCCCACATTAGATGATACAAAGGGGAGAATATTTTATTTTAGGAGGACATTTATGTGAAATTGATGTGGGCTATAGTATATTATTCATAGAGGCTATAATAAAAAGTGGTTACTCAATTCTTTTTTTTGTTAACTCAAAGGTATCCTCCTAACTCAACCCAATGTCCAACCTACCTTACCTTGGTCTTACATATTGCCTAGTTGGGGTTGAGGAAGAGCTTAGTTGAGACAAGAATATCCATGTAATTACTAATTTAAGAGAAAAAAGAATAAGAAAAAAATATGGAAGTGACTTTTCCTAAAGGCAAAGTTATGATACGTTGCAACACTCGCAAATGACAAAAATGGTGAAGAGTTGTGACTCTTTCAAAAAGTGGTAATTATAAAATGTTGTGACAATTGCAAATGGTAGATTTGATAAAGAGATGTGACTCACCCACCTTAAAATATACAAAGTGGTGAAGATTTCATTTTAGGGAGATGTTTAAGTGAAATCAATGTGGATTATAATTTATTATTCACAAAGGCAATAATAAAAAGTGGTGACTCAATTTTTTTTTTGTTAACTCAAAGGTATCCTCCTGACTCATCCCAGTGATCAACCTACCTTACCTTGGTCTTACATATTGCCTAGTTGGGGTTCAGGAAGAGCTGAGCTGAAGCAAGATTATCCTTCTAAGTATTAATGTACGAGAAAAAGGAATAAGAAAAAAATAAGTGACTTTTCCTAAAGGTGAAGTTATGATATATTGCAACATTCGTAAATGACAGAAATGGTTAAGAGTTATGACTCTTTCAAAAAGTGGTAATTATAAAATGTTGCGATGATTGCAAAGGTAGATTTGATGAAGAGATGTGACTCCCACCCATCTTAAAATATACAAAGTGTTGAAGATTTCATTTTAGGAAGATATTTAAGTGAAATCAATGTGGGGTATAGTATATTATTCACAAAGACAATAATAAAAAGTGGTGACTCAATTCATTTTTTCTTAACTCAGAGGTATTTTCTTGACTTAACTCAGTGCCTAGCGTACCTTACCTTGGTCTTACATATTGCCAAGTTGGGGTTCGGGAAGGGGTGAGTTTAGAAAAGAGTAGCTCTCTAAGATATAATGGAAGAGAAAATGGAATAAGAAGAAAAAGAATGAAGTGACTCTTTCAAAAGGAAGAGTTATGAAAGGTTGTGACAATTGCAAATGAAAAAAAATGGTGAAAAGTTGTGACTCTTTCTAAGGGTGGCATTTGTGAAAGGTTATAATCATTGCAAAAGGAAAACATGATGAAGAGGTGTGACTCTCCACCACATTGGAAGATATAAATGGGGGAACATTTCGATTTAACATGTCATTCAAGTGAAATCAATGTGGCATACAAAATATTATTCACAAAGACAACACTAAAAAAATGGTTTCTCAATTTTTTTCTTATTAACTCAAAGGTATCATCTCGCATCCCATTGCCCAACTACTTTACCTTGTTCTTACACATTGCCAAGTTGTCATTCCGAAAGGGTGAGCTAAGGCAAGATTGACCCTATAAGGATGCACATAATAGATTGTAAACCATTTTCATTGTGTAATCCCGAGCCTCAAAGTCAAACGTGATACCAATGGGAAGAAAACCCATGGCCCAAGCCAACTCTTCTATACATGTAGGTTGTGTTGACTCATTTCTTATGAATGGAAGTGACCTTTTCTCCTATAAATTACAAAGGAGATTGTATTCCAAGTATTAAGGAGGACTTATCATTCATTATACTTTGTCCATAGTCTCACAAGAAATTAAGAAATCATTTAATTACAAAGATCAAGAAAACAATAATCAAATTCACATCAATCATCACTTGAAATTGCGGTCAAGAATACATACAATTTAGCAATTAAGCATCACTCTATAAAATCAACATTAATTAAATCACCATCCATCAACATGTCAAACTATCATTTATTATATTGGCACTTCTCAACCATATAATCATTAATTACTTAATCATAACTCACCAACCTCAAATCTTCAAAGCAATCTAATTTGTCTCACAACGCTCTATCTTAGAGCATACAAATTTTCAATATAATTATAAATTAGTGTGAAGTATTAGTTGTTATAATAAACATTATAATTGTTTTTATTTATGAATTTTTTTACTTATGAATAATGGTCCTATATAAGATTTTTTTCCTATAATTAATATGTATGAATATGATGTTTTTAAGTCATCCTATATTTTAGGGAATGTGTAACTTTTATATGTTTAACTCAGAGGTATAATTTGTTACGAGTAGTGGTTTTCATTGTAGCAAAAGATCGACCTTTTAATGCATGATACAACCACTAGACTTATAGAAGACACAAGAGGCAGCTAAGCCATATCACGAATCCTAAGAAGACCACTGACTATTTTTCCAACAATCTCCCCCTTAGTGTTACCTAAGGGGATTTAAACTTTTACCAAGCTCTGATACCACTTGTTACAAGTAGTGGTTTCTGTTGCACCAAAAGATCAACCTTTTAATGCCCGATATAACCACTAGACTTATAAAAGACACAAGAGGTGGTTAAGCCATGTAACGAATCCAAAGGGGAGCAATGACCATTTTTCTATAATAATTGTGACTCATTCCAATGCCTAGCATGCTTTACCTTGGTCTTATATATTTCAAATTTGAGCTTCATGAAGTTGTGAGTTGAGGAAAGACTACCCCTCTAAAAATTAATAGAAAAAGAAAAATAGAATAATAAAAAAATAAGTAACTTCTGCAAAAGGAAAACTTATGAAAGGTTGTGACAATAAAAAATGTGAGAAATGGTGAAGGGTTGTCTCTTTTCAATGGTGATAATTGTTGAAGTTTGTGATCATTGCAAAGGGCAGACATGATGAAGAAATGTGATTCGCATCCATATTAGAAGATACAAAGGCAAGAATGAAAATTAGTGACTCAATTTCTTTCTTTTCTTTGGTTAACTTAGAGGTATCCTTGTGACTCATCTCAATGCCCAATTTACCTTATCTTGGTCTTACATAGTTTCATGTTGGGGTTCGGGAAAGGGTGAGCTGAGGAAAGAAGATCCCTCTAAAGATTAACTTAAAAGAAAAAGGAATATGAAAAAATATGGAAGTGAATTTTACAAAAGGAAAAGTTATGATACGTTGTGACATACTCACAAAGGATAAAAATGGTGAAGAGTTGTGACTCTTTCAAAGAATGACGATTGTAAAATGTTGCAAAAAATGAAAATGATAGATATGATGAAGAGATGTGACTCTCCCCCCCCCCCATTAGATCATAAAAAGGGGAGAATATTTTATTTTAGGAGCACATTTATGTGAAATCAATGTGGGGTATAGTATATTATTCATAGAGACAACAATAAAAAAGTGGTGACTCAATTCTTTTTTTTGTTAACTCAAAGTTATCCTCCTAACTCAATCCAGTGCCCAACCTACCTTACCTAGGTCTTACATATTGCCTAGTTGGGGTTCAGGAAGAGTTGATTTGAGGCAAGACTATCCCTCTAAGTATTAATGTAAGAGAAAAAAGAATAAGAAAAAAATATGGAAGTGACTTTTCCTTAAGAAAAATTTATAATACGTTGCAACACTCACAAATGACAAAAATGGTGAAGAGTTGTGACTCTTTCGAAAAGTGGTAATTATAAAATGTTGTAAAAATTGCAAAGGGTAGATTTGATGAAGAGATGTGACTTACCCAACTTAAGATATAAAAAGTGGTGAAGATTTTATTTTAGGAAGACATTTAAGTGATGTCAATGTGGAGTATAGTATATTATTCACAAAGACAATAATAAAAATTTGTGATTCAATTTTATTTTTTGTTAACTCAGAGGTATTCTCTTGACTTAGCTAGTGCCCAGCCTACCTTACCTTGGTCTTACATATTGCCAAGTTGGGGTTCGGGAAGGGGTGAGTTGAGGCAAGAGTAGCTCTCTAAAAATTAATGGAAGATAAAATAGAATAAGACAAAAAATAATGAAATAACTCTTTTAAAATAAAAATTTATGAGAGGTTGTGACATTTGTAAATGACAAAAATGGTGAAGGGTTGTGACTCTTTTAAAGGGTAGAAATTGTTAAAAGTTATAATGATTGCAAAAGAAAAACATGATGAAGAGGTGTGACTCACCCCCACATTGGAAGATATAAATGGGAGAAGGTTTCAATTTAGCATGGCATTCAAGTGAAATCAATATGGGGTACAATATATTATTCACAAAGATAACAATGAAAATTGGTTTCTCAATTTATTTATTTTTAACTCAAAGGTATCGCCTCGACTCAGCTCACTTGTTGGAAATATTCAAGACTAGCCAAGTTACTGAGAGGGGAGGGGTGAATCAGTAACTTCAAAACTTTTAACAAATTCAGATCTTAACCGTATTCCAAATAATATTTAGATCAATAAGCTAACTGCATGCATGAGTAATAGAAAGAATAAAACATTCATAACACTTTGAACACAGAGATTTGGTGACCCAAAAACCTTCCAAATAGAAAGTAAAACAAGGGTGGGGATGATACCCACAAAACTTCAATACTACAGTATAAATTTTGTCGGTTAAGGCTTACAATGATCACTTCTGATGATCTGCCCTATTAGGAGCAATAAGGATTGCTAGGTCCACCTTGTTAGAGGATTTACAAACATACAATGAAGTATGCACTTGGTTAAGAGATTTTACAAAGACTGTTAAGTCTACCCTGTTAAAGGATTTTAAGCTGATTCACCTGTTAGGATGAAACAGTAGATCTCTTACTTGCAACTGTATGTGCTGATTGAGATTCTCTGATGTACTGATCACCTTCTATGATGGATATGTCTCTGCTACTCCTTATACTGTTGTAGCCCTTTGTAATTTGCTTATCTCTACCTTTCTTCTCTTTTTCACTTCTCGCTTGTTCACTCCCTTGGATATGATACAAAACATTATTTATATATCAATCCAAAACAATTATAAAATAATTACAAAGTCGGCTCTCAAACAAGCTAACACAAATATTACTGAGTCGGCCCAAATATAGTTACTCGGTTACTGCAAACTAACTTGGTGACTTTTTGATACTCGGCATCCACTGCGTTACTCAGCATTGTCATGCTCTCAGTAGAAGTGGAGGCTCGGTCCATACTAACCACTCGGTTGTAGTTTTGAACTCGGTATATATTGGAGACTCGGTAGATATAGTGTCACTTGGTAGAAACTGAATTCCTTGTTTACCATGCTGGCGCTCGGTAAACACTACTCATTTCATCACTCGGTAATGATAACTTGATAAGCACTGTCCTGTCTGCTCGGTAAACACTATCTTGTCTACTTGGTAAACACTGTCTTGTCTACTCAGTAAACACATAGAGTCTAAATAAGTGTTACTAATGACAAACATACTTAATGCCAACATCACTACCCAGCTACCTTACCTTGTTCTTACACATTGACAATTTATCATTCAGGAAAGGTGAGATAAGGAAAGATTGACCCTCTAAAGATGCACACAAAAGATTGCAAGCCATTTGCATTGGGTAAGCCTGAGCCTCAAAGTGAAACCTGATACCCATGGGAAGAAAACCCATGGCTCAAGCCAACTGTGTTATACATGTAGGTTGTGTTGACTCATTTCTTATGAGTAGCGGTAACCCTTTGTCCAATAAATTATAAAAGACATTGCATTCCAAGTATTGAAGAAGGACTTATTAGTCATTATACTTCATCCACCGTCTCACAAGAAATCAAGCAATCATTCAATTACAAAGATCAAGAAAACAATAATCAAATTCACATCAATCATCACTTGAACTTGCGGTCAAGAATACATATAATTTATAAATCAATCATCACTCTATCAAATCAATATTATTTCAATCACCATCCATCAACATGTCAAACTAGCATTTACTATATTGTCACTTCTCAATCATCTAATCAATAATTACTTAATCATAACTCACGAATACCTTAAATAAAAGAAATGGTGAAGGGTTGTGACTCTTTTGAATGGTGATAATTGTTAAAGGTTGTGATCATTGCAAAGGGTGGAAATGATGAAGAAATGTGACTCTCCTCCATAGTGGAAGATACAAAGACAAAAATGAAGAGTAGTGACTTAATTTCTTTTTTTTTTGTTAACTTAGAGATATCCCCGTAACTCATCCCAGTTCCCAATTTACTTGACCTTTGTCTTACATATTGTCATGTTGGGGTTTAGGAAGGGGTGAGTTTTGGAAAGACTAGCCCTCTAAGGATTTATGTAAAAGAAAAAGGAATATGAAAAAATAAGGAAGTGAATTTTACAAAAGGAAAAGTTACGATTCGTTGTGACATACTCACAAAAGACAAAAATGGTGAAGAGTTGTGACTCTTTCGAAGAATGGAAATTGTAAAAAGTTGCAATGATTGCAAATGATAGATATTTTGAAGAGATGTGACTCTCCCTCCATTAGATGATACAAAGGGGAGAAAAAAAAAATTTAGGAGCCAGACATTTCAATGAAATCAATATGGTGTATAATATATTATTCACATAGACAACAATAAAAAGGGGTGACTCAATTCATTTTTTTGTTAACTCAAAGGTATCCTCATGACTCGTCCCAGTGTTGGAAATTGCAATTGAAGAAATTTTTGTATTGTCATTGATGTCAAACCTTAATTGGTAAGACTGTTGCTATTTAAGAAAGTACTATATCTATTTGATTGTTGCTAAGGGGTAAGGCAAGGTTGGTAACAATAGCACCTAAGGAAAGGTTGAGTTATCTTGATACTTCAAAGAGTACTTGATTATGTAGTACAATGATAAGATAATGTATTGTTTATCTAAGTAAGAATGAAGACTAAACTGGTAGGCCTAACTAAGCTAAAGTGAAGAAATCTAGTTTAAGTCGAGTCTTGTTAGTGTTGACCGAGCTAGTATATGCCAAGTAAATTCAGTGTTGACCGAACACCAGTTAATTGTCGAGGAAGTTAGTATTAGCTGAGGAAATAGTTTATGAGGTGACCGAGCTTTCTAGTGAAGACTGAGAAGTTGAACACAATATTGACCAAGCATCGGTATTTTGCATTTGAGGAAGAATTCAAATTTCCAGCCAACATCGTTGAATTCTTGGATTATGTAAAACATGTTGACTTTATTTATTGATTGTATGAAATCATTTAATGCACTGTAAAACATTTTACTATAAATCTATTGAGAGATTTGAGATGTTTCTAGAAGGATAGCCAAAGAACATAATGTAGGATGGATTCAATGAATCTGACCTAACCCTAAGATCTACGAAGGAGATTAAGCAGCAAAAGATGTATTGACCTAATGGAGGAAGTACTAAGGAAACCTAAGCTAGAGGTTGTGATAGAGAGAGGATGTTGGAAGTGTTGTTGATGTTATTGGTTTTCCAAGCAGAGAAGGCTAAAAGAGAAGTGTTGTGATTGCTTGAAGAGAGTTCCGAGCATATCAGTGATGGAGATGGTAAAGGTTCATAGTCAGTAAGCCAGCATATGTGTATGGAATTGGATCTGATATTTGCAAAGTGAGTTGTATGTTTTTCAGATCAATACTACTGCTACTTTCTAACCATTGTATCAGTAAAAATCCTTTTAATAGAGGTTGACCTAATAATCATAGGTATAAATCCTTTGAACAAAATTGCATTCTAATGGAGTGTATGTAAGTCCTATAACAAGGCATACTTTTAATAGAGTGGTTTAAATCCTTTAACCAGGTCACACTTGATAGTGTGTTTGTAACCTTTGATAGGGTTGGCTTTTCACCGAGCTCACTTTAGAAGAGTGAACATAATAGTAACATGTTACAAAGTGGTTTTTCCCAAATTGGGTTTCCACTATAAATCTTGGTGTTGATACTTGTGTGAATGTTTTGGTTTGAACATTTATATGTTTTACAAGTTAGATGCTATTGATAAGTGGATTGCACTATTATATGTTTCTGTTATGCAATCAGTAATGACAGAGTAGTTGTTGGTTATTAGATCTGATTTGTTGAAGAGTTTTAAAGTTTTTTTTTATACATCTGGACCTGTGAACAACTGATTCACCCCCCTCCCCTCTTTGTTGTTCTAAATCATATTAACAATTGGTATCAGAGTTGTTGGTGCTTATAGAGAACAAGTTTGAAGGTACTTGAAGCAAATGATCAGGATGTATAAGGAGGTACCAAAACTAAATAAGGAGAAGTTACTTGCATGGAAAAGCTTGATGAAGCTGCATCTGGCTGGTATTGGTGATTCTGCAAAGTATTACATTGAACATGACTATGTCACACCTATTGCACCTCTAGTTGCCGAGGAAATGAAAGCTAAACAAGAGCACAACCAAGCAATGTTAGAAATTACGTCTACCCTAAGTTATCCAGAATTTGAAGACATCAAAGACTGCAGTAATGCAAAAAAAATGTGGGACACCCTTGCAAACATTTATGGTGGTGACATAAATGTATTGAGAACAAAAGTTGAGAGCCTAAGAGGTAAATTTGATGAAATGAGAATGCAAGAAGGTGAGAATATTGCACAATATTATGGTAGAATAAAAGAAGTTTTAAATGCTATTAGAGGAGCAAATGGAACTATTGAGGATGAAACTATAATAGGATACGTATTGAGAACTCTGCGTCCTATCTATGCAATCAAATTTTTTGCAATTCAAGAATCTAGATGTAACTCTACTAATGCTCTTACTTTGGAAAGTTTGGTTGGTAAGCTTAATACTTTTGAACTTTCTAACTATGATAACTTCATTGTTGGTAATATTGAATCTACTTTTAAGTCACAAATGGTTCTGAGTAAGTCAAAGAAGGAAAAAGAAAGATGCATCAGTGAAAGTGAAAGCGAAAGAGAAAGTGACAGTGAAACATCTGATGAAGAACTTGAGGATCTAGAAGCTCTTATGGCTAGAAGACTGAAAAGGGGAAAAGGAAGGTAGAAAGGTAAACTCCCTATTATATGCTTTTCATGTAATAAAGTTGGTCATATAGCTGCTAAATGTCCTAATAGGGATAATAAGGATGAAGAAAGAGACAACAAGCATAAAGACAAAAGAGAAGATAGAGGTTACCGAAGATACAAGGACTACAAGGGAAAAGGTAAGAAATCCTGCTACATTGCCGAAGAAGAGACTGACACTGATAGTGATGATTTTGAAATTGAGGTTGTCTATGTTGCAATGAAAGATGAATCTAATGAGGATGAGAAAACTGCATTGATATATTATGTGAACAAAAATGATAAATGAATTATTGACAGTGGTTGTTCACATCATATGACTAGAGATAAGAGTAAGTTTGATACATTAGATCATTATAAAGGTAAGAGTGTGAAATTTGGTAATGATGCACCATGTCCTGTTAGAGGCAAAGGATTAATTAAGCTGACTGATAAGATCACTTGTGAAAATGCTTATTGGGTTGAGGGTCTTAACTATAATCTGCTAAGTGTTGCATAGCTTAATAGCACTGGCTACCAAGTGGAATTTCATCATAAAAAGGCCAAAATATTTGATGCTACTGGTGAACTGATTGGAAGTAGAGAATGGAAAAGAGGTAATTTGTTCTATCTAGACCTATCTGAAGAAACATATACGATTGGACAACTTGATGATATTTGGTTATGGCATAAGCGGCTATGTCATGTTAACTTTGATAATCTAGTAGAAATTAGTAAGAAAAAGAAAGTGAGAGGTCTACCTAGATTGAAGAAACCTGAGAATGTAATGTGCAAAGAATTTTAGTTGGGTAAGATGACAAAGTCTAGTTTCAAGAGAAAAACTTTTACTTCTGAGAATATCTTAGATTTGGTTCATACTGACCTTTGTGGACCGATGGGTGTACAAATCTATTATGGTGCTAGATATTTTATCCTGTTTGTTGATGATTATACCAGAATGATGCATGTAATGTTCTTAAAAGAAAAATCTGATGCTTTTCAATTTTTTAAGTGGTATGTGGCTAAGGTTGAAAAAAAGACAAGTAGAAACCTGAAGTATCTGAGAGCTGACCGAGGTGGAGAATTTATATCCAATGAATTTAATCTATTTTGCAATGATAGAGGGATCAAAAGATAAATGTCTGCACCTAGAACTCCTCCACAGAATGGTATAGCAGAGAGAAGGAACATATCTATTTTGGATTGTGTAAGGACATTAATGATTGAAAAGAATGTTGCATAGAAGTATTGGAAAGAAGCTCATGAATACTTGAGAAGTCAATTAGGGGTCCTTCCCCTAAGGCTACCTAGACAAGCTAGGAGCACTACATCAAGGTGTTGTATAGAATATCTAACAAGTTGATGCAGAGAACAGTCACACTTTAGGAGCAGCCTAGAGTTGTGAAAAGCGTAGCAAAGACAAGAATTAGTCATAAGCAAAGATGACAGAGGGAGAAATACTGTTACTGAACTGAAAAGATGATATCTACATCTATAGGATGTATGTTTTTGTTGTTGCTTTGGCATTTTTTTTCAAAGAGGGAGATGATTACATATGAATACACACAATAAGAAGATCAAGACAGAGGGAGAAATTCAGTGGATGGTCAAGCATGGCTAATTGATTCTGTATCAGAATGAAGCTAAGGATATTATTAATATTTCTGATGGACAGATAAGTTTTTGGATTGGTTGGTAATTCATGTGATATTCATATGGTGTTGCCATCAATTCCAAAGAGGGGGATTGTTGGAAACTGCAATTGAAGCAATTATTGTATTGTCATTGATTTCAAACCTTAACTGGTAAGACTGTTGTTATTTAAGAAAGTGATATATCTATTTCATTGTTGCTAAGGGGTAAGGTAAGGTTGGTAACAATAGCACCTAAGGAAAGGTTGAGTTATCTTGATACTTCAAAGAGTAATTGATTATGTGGCACAATGATAAGACAATGTATTGTTTATCTAAGTAAGAATGAAGACTAAATTGGTAGGCTTAACTGAGCTAAAGTGAAGAAATCTAGTTTAAGAAGAGTCTTGTTAGTGTCAACCGAGCTAGTGAAGATCGAGAAGTTGAACATAGTATTGACCGAGTGTCAGTATTTTTCATTTGAGGAAGAATTCAGATTTTCAACCGACATCATTGAATTCTTAGATTATGTAAAATGTGTTGACTTTATTTATTGATTGTATGAAAGCATTTAATGCACTGTAAAATGTTTTATTGTAAATCTATTGAGAGATTCAAGATATTTCTAGAAGGATAGTTGAAGAACATAATGTAGGATGGATTCAATGAATCTAACCTAACCCTAAGATCTATGAAGGAGATTAAGTGGAAAAAGATGTATTAACCTAATGGAGGAAGTACTAAGGAAACCTAAGCTAGAGGTTGTGATAGAGAGAGGATGCTAGAAGTGTTGTTGAGATTATTGACTATCTAAGCAGAGAAGGTTGAAGGAGAAGTGTTGTGATTTCTTGAAGAGAGTTCCAAGAAGATTAGTGATGGAGATGGTAAAGTTTCATAGTTAGTAAGCCAGCATATGTGTAAAGAATTGGATCTGATATTTGCAAAGTGAGTTGTATGTTTTTCAGATCAATACTATTGCTACTTTCTAACCATTGTATCAGTCAAAATCCTTTTAACAAAGGTTGACCTAATAGTCATAGGTATAAATCCTTTGAACAAGGTTGCATTCTAATGGAGTGTATGTAAGTCCTATAAAAAGGTGCACTTTTAACAGAGTGGTTTAAATCCTTTAACCGGGTCACACCTGATAGTGTATTTGTAACCTTTGACAGGGTTGGCTTTGTTGGCAATTTGGCTGAGGTATGTACATAGATGTTGTCATTATGGAAACATATTTTCCCTATGAAGAGCACATAAGCTAAAAAGTAAGTATGGAAGATCACAGACTAAAATTGTGTAAGTATGAAACAATGATTTTGATAGAGCACCCGATACAGTTTGTTTTGGCGACGTTCACTGGAGCATGATCAGAGTTTTTCAAGTTGAACATAGACTCTATAGTGTCTAAGGATACCCCATCTTAGTTTGCAAAAGAGTATAGATAGTACAGACAAAGTTATGACTATTTTACCGATGATAGAGTACAACCGACAGTGCAGTTTTGAAGACAGAACTAGTAAATGAATTAAAGGATTATTTTGCTTGTCAAAATAATGACTTAATATTATAAAGAGATGAAATCCTAGATGTTTACTCTTGGATAAAGATATGCAAGCTGACAAGAGAAAGATATTATGTTTTGTATCTTGTATAAATAAAGATGTATCGAACATACTTGAAATGTAACATGTAATATATGTAAACTGTGATAGCAGTGAAAGTTGTTGATGCGAAGTTGTAAGCAGTACCATATTGTAATTAGTAAACATTTGTATTACTTGTTTGGGCAGTGAGCTCATCTGGTAATTAGGTTTCATATTTACAACTCCTAACAGGGTTGAGGCTTCTAACAAGGCCTATAGTCCCTTAACCAGGACTAATACACTATATGATTGTAATAGGCTCCTAACAGGGTCAACATCCTTAATGGATATCTTTTGATTAGTGGATCTTTGTGGGTACCATCCCCACTGGGGTTTTCCCTTGGCCAAGGTTTCCTCGAGAACATATCATGTGTTATGAGTTCTTTACATTTACTGTTATGTATCCTATTTAGTTTTTTATGCTTTGTATGCATTAAAGTAATCTGTTATATCCATAAGTGGGAAAAAGTAAAAGTTTGTGAAATACTGATTCGCCCCCCCCTCTCAGTATTTCATATTTCTAACAGGCTTTTCACCGAGCTCACTTTAGAAGAGTGAACATAATAGTAACATGTTACAAAGTGGTTTTTCCCAAATTGGGTTTCCACTATAAATCCTAGTGTTGATACTTGTGTGAATGTTTTAGTTTGAACATTTATGTGTTTTACAAGTTAGATGCTATTGATAAGTGGACTGCACTGTTATATGTTTCTATTATGCAATCAGTAATGACCGAGTAGCTGTTGGTTATTAGATCTGATTTGTTGATGAGTTTTAAAATTTGTTTTTATACATCCAGACCTAAGAACAATTGATTCACCCCCCCCCCCCCCCCACCCCTCTCTGTTGTTCTAAATCATATTAACACCCAGTGCCCTGTTAGATTTGACAAACGCAAATCATCCCAAGAACACCTACATGCAAGACTGTCACAAAGAAGAAGCAAAAAGACAGAAAGCTATGGCGGCCAAAAGGCCAGAGACTGCAAAACCATGTTGCAAGAAAATAATCTTCTATTAACAATGATGAAAATAATACAATCTCCTTATTGAAATGAAAGAAGTGAATCCTTATAAAAGGAAACACGAAACCCTAAAGGCTAAAACCCTAAAGAATTATAAAGCGCCTAAGTGAAACTTAAGCCTAGAGTATGATAAACTAATAATTAAATGATTTAATTATTAGCTAACATAAGACTACTCTAACACCCCCCCTTAAGTGTAACTTAGGGAGAAGCAAAAAAAGCTAAACTACTGTAGAAAGCAGGAAAGATGGGTCCCGGCAACTAGGCCTGATCAGGTACCCAAAACATAAAGCAAAAGATGTCCCAGAGAAAGGAACAAGAAGAGAGCAAGAAACTCCTCTGAAGCATGTCTGAAAAATCTGTCAGAAGATACTGCTGGAACCCCCACTGAAGTGCATGACCAGGTAGAGAAGACAAGTGTCTGAAGAGCTGATCAATCGAAGAGGTGACCTCCAAAAAAGGAATGAATGAGTGTCTATATAGTAGATGATCCATCTCACCGAAATGCATAGGTGCCTAGCCACTGCATCCGCCTAGTACATAGGAACAAAAACTAAATACGTAGATCACTCAACCGAACCAAGGAAGCAATAGAACCAACAGGTGAACCCCCCCATAATGCTGAACGGGGTGACAGGAACACTGAAATGCAATGCCAGAAACATCTGCAAGAAGAAGAAACAGGAACACCAACAGTGCAACAGAAGCACACACACAGGATAAAGGGCGGTGTCATAGACACAGTCTACATGGGCTAATGTCATGGAAGGTACGCTCACTTGACAAGAGTGGATGCGCCTATAGTGGCAAATGCATCAGAATCCCCCCATGGCACCTTATAACTGAGTGCGAATACTAAAACTGAACCAGGTGAAAAAGATCTCAGAAATGCAGAAGAGGGCACTTTATCTCAGTGCGTTTACAGAACAAAGATACATCAGAAAGAGCATGCAAGCTCAGAAGTCAGAAAGAAGAGTGCACTAAGAAACCAGAAGAAGAGATCCCCGGACCTGTAGAACCAAGCACACCACCAGAGGGCATAAAATGCATAACTCGGAGGAGTGAAAACCTAGAGCAGAATCTGGAAGAAATACCTCTGCCACTAAATAGTACATAGAACCAGCTTTCCGACGATATCTCGTTTGCCGAAAAAGGAGTCCGAATGAGCCAGATATGACTCCCGGAAGGCAAAAAAAGACATCAGACTTCAACAGAAAAAAACACTATTGAAACGGTGGAACCTAAAAACCTAACCTCCACCATCAAAAAGTTCTCGGAAAGAGCTTTCCGACGATATATGGAAGTCAGAAAAAGACCTTCGGATGCTCAAGATAGAGCGAAAAACGTCCAGGTAGGTCAAAAGGGCCCCAAAAGGCAAAAAACTAAGCCCTTGGGGCTAAGAAACTGGGCCCCTGGGCGCCATGTGACCCCGCAGGGGGCTGGGGCGGAGCCCCCGGTCACCCATGTGACCACCCGTAGGGCTAAAGCTGCCCCGGGCGGCGCGGGGGCGGCGAACGGAGGCTGAGCGGCGTAGAGGGGGCGGCCCGGCGGAGAGTCGGCGGCGGGGAATGCCCGGTGGTGGCGCGGTGGCGCTGAGGCCGGGCGCGGGTGGCGCCGGGGTGGCGTGGCGGCGGCCCAAACATTTGCATTGGCTGCGTTAAAAATAACGCAAAAAATCATTAAAAAATGATTTTTTTTTAAATTTTTTTTTCGATTTTCGAGCCGTACGGCCCTAGGAGGGCAAAAATTTTCTCCCAGAAGTCACAGTGGCCAAAAACTGCAAACTTTATATGATTTTTGACTTTCCCGGACCTTCTGAGCGCAATGGCAGCGTCCGTTTTTGCTCAAAATACCCCCAAAATTTTTTTTTTCTTTTTTGCAGGCAAAAAAGAAACAAAAAATACTGTCTTGCTTCTGAATCACTTCAACAAAAATACGAACAGCGAGCAGCAAGATGGCTCTGATACCATGTTAGATTTGACAAACGCAAATCATCCCAAGAACACCTGCATGCAAGACTGTCACAAAGAAGAAGCAAAAAGACAGAACGCTATGGCGGCCAAAAGGCCAGAGACTGCAAAACCATGTTGCAAGAAAATAATCTTCTATTAACAATGATGAAAATAATACAATCTCCTTATTGAAATGAAAGAAGTGAATCCTTATAAAAGGAAACACGAAACCCTAAAGGCTAAAACCCTAAAGAATTATAAAGCACCTAAGTGAAACTTAAGCCTAGAGTATGATAAACTAATAATTAAATGATTTAATTATTAGCTAACATAAGACTACTCTAACATGCCCAACCTACCTTACCTTGGTCTTACATATTGCCTTGTTGGGGTTCAGGAAGTGGTGAGCTTAGGCAAGAGTAGATCTCTAAAAATTAATGCAAGAGAAAAAATAAGAAGAAGAAAAATAAGGAAGTGATTTCTTCAAAAGGAAAAGTTATGAAAGTTTGTGAAACTCACAAATGAAAAAAATGGTGAAGGGTTGTGATTCTTTCTAATGGTGGGAATTGTTAAAAGGTTGTAATGATTGCAAAAGGAAAACATGATGAAGAGGTGTGATTCTCCCCCATATTGGAAGATATAAAGGGAAGAAAGTTTCAATTTAGGAGGACATTGAAATGAAATTAATGTGGTGTATAAAATATTACTCACAAAGGCAATAATAATAAGTGGTGACTCAATTCTTTTTTTTTGTTAATTCGGAGGCATTTTCAAGACTTAGCCCAGTGCCCAATTGCCTTACATTTCTCTTACATATTGTCAAGTTGGGGTTTAGGAAGGGTGAGCTAAGATAAGATTGACACTTTGAGGATTCACATAATAGCTCACAAACCATGTGCATTGGGTAATCCTGAGCCTCAAAGTCATACTTGATACAAATGTGGAGAAAACCTGTGGCCCAAGAGAACTCTTCTATACATGTAGGTTGTGGTGACTCATTTCTTATGAATGGTGGTGAACCTTTCTCCAATAAAATATAAAGTATATTTCATGCCAAGTATTTAAGGATTTATGAATCATAATACTTCATCCATCGTCTCACAAGAAATCAAGCAATAAATCAATTAGAAAGATCAAGTAAACAATAATCAAATTCACATCAATCATCACTTGAACTTGGGTTTAAGAATACATAAAATTCATCAATAAAGCATCACTCTATCAAATAAACATTCATTCAATCACCATCCATCAACATGTCAAACTAGAATTTATTATAGTGTCACTTCTCTATTATCAAATCAATAATTATTTAATCATAACTCACCAATACCTCATATCATCGAACCAATCAGATCTTTCTTACAACTATTTGTCTTACAACATACAAAATCTTAATATTATTATAAATTGGTATGAAGTATTAGTTCTTATAATAAACATTATATTGGTTCTTATTTATGATTTATTACTTATGAATAATTATCCTATTTATGACTTCTTTCTTATAAATAATGTGTATGAATACGATATTTTTGCCACCCTATATTTTGAGAATACATGTAAAAATGTGTAACTCGTATATGTTTAAATCATAGGTATCATTTGTTGGCAATTTGGCTGAGGAATGTACATGGATGTTGTCATTATGGAAACATATGTTCCCTATGAAGATCGCATAATCTGGAAAGTAAGTATGGAAGATCGCAGACTAAAATTGTCTAAGTATGAAACAGTGTTTTTGACAGAGCACTCGATATAGTTTGTTTTGGTGACATTCACTGGATTATGATCAGAGTTTGCATAGTTGAACATAGACTCTATGGTGTCTAAGGATACCCCATCTCAGTGCGCAAAAGAGTATGAACAGTACGGACAAAGTTATCATTGTTTTATCGATGACAAAGTATAGCCAACAAAGCAGTTTTTGAAAGCAGAACTAGTAAATGAATTAAGGGATTATTTTGCTTGTCAAAATAATGACTTAATATTATAAAGAGCCGACATCCTAGATTTTTACTCTTGGATAAAGATGTGGAAGCCGACTGGAGAAAGATATTATGTTTGTATCTTGTATAAAGATGTACCAAATATACTTGAAATGTAACGTGTGATAGTTGTATATTATAATAGCGGCGAAAGTTGTTGATGCGAAGTTGTAAGTAGTACCATATTGTAATCAGTAAACATTTGTATTACTTGTTTGGGCAGTGAGCTCATCTGGTAATCAAGTTTTGTATCTACAACTCCTAACAGGGTTGAGGCTTCTAACAAGGGCTATAGTCCCTTAACCAAGACTGATACACTATATGTTTGTAATAGACTCCTAATAGGGTCAACATCCTTAACAAGATACTTTTGATTAGTGGATCTTTGTGGGTACCATCCCCACTGGGGTTTTCCCTTGGCCAAGGTTTCCTCGAGAACATAACATGTGTTATGAGTTCTTTACATTTACTGTTATGTATGCTATTTAGTCTCTTATGCTTTAAAGTAATCTGTTATATCCATAAGTGGGAAAAAGTAAAAGTTTGTGAAATACTAATTCACCCCCCCCTCTCAGTATTTCCTATTTCTAACAATTGGTATCAGAGCGTAGTTACTCGGAGAAGGAAAATTCAAGGAAAGCCTAGCAGCTTGAGTAAGATCTCTATGGATATGGATCAGTTTCAGAAGAATCTTAAAGAAGCTCTTGAACAAATTGATATGCTTACTGATGAAAGAAACACTCTAAAAAGAAAGTATGATGATGCAAAGAATCTTATTGGAAAATTGAAAGGTAAGATAGAAGATCTAAAATATGAGAAGGAATTTGAAATTCTTGTTGAAGATTGTGATGATTTAGAAAAAGAAAATGTGATCCTTAAACATGAATTGAAGATAGCAAATCTGAAGCTTAGCTTGAAAGATGGAAATGAAAATCTAAGATCTGAGATTGAAAGTTTAAAGAATGAGAATGAAGATCTGAAATCTAAACTTGGCAAGGTAACATCTGAATTTGATAAAGTCAAATTGCAATATGATGAACTTGAGAAATACAACAAGATTGTGAAAGGTGAATTGACTCAATCTAAACAACAACTTGAGAGACTATATTCAAATAGTGAAAAGATTAATGAGAAAGTATCTTATGGAAAACCATTCTATGACAAAACTGGTCTTGGATTCAACACATTGAAGATAGTTAGTGAAAGCAAGAAACCAGATCTAAATGTATATGAAAGCAGTGAAGAAAAGAAGTTAGATGAGAACAAATCTGAAGATGCACCTAAGCAAGAAGAATCACCGAAGAAAGAAGATGCACCGAAGCAAGAAGAACCACCAAAGCAAGATGAACCATCCAAAGGTATGCAAAGAGAATTCAAAGGTAGATGTTTTTCTTGTAATACTATTGGTCATATGAAGAGAGATTGTATAGGTAAACAATTCAAACCTCTTAATGGATATTGTTATAATTGTCATGATTTTGGACATAGAGCTATTGAATGTAGAAGATCTAAAGTTATTGAGAATAATTACAATAGTAGAATGCCTAGAAATACTAACAATGCAGATCAGAGATCAACTGAAGACATGAAAAGAGGAAATGGAATAGTATGTTACAGATGCAACAAAATTGGACATATTGCTAGAAATTGCAGGACACAAATCAATCAGCAAGCACCTAGATATGGAACCAATGGAATCATTTGTCAGATATGTAACAAGATTGGACACATAGCAAGATTTTGCAGAATGAACAATGGAGGTTATCATCATAACCCTAACCCTAGAAACTATGCAAGAAGGAATGAAAATGCAGGAAACAAAGAGAAAGGTTCTTGTAGCAATGAAGATGAAGTAAAATTTGTTAAAGGCATAGATCAAGGAGGTATATTCAGCACTAAAGGTAATCAGGAAGGTAATGTATCTGATGGTAAGAATGAGTCTTTACCTAACCCTTCTTTAAGCACTTAAATTATGTGAATTTTTGTAGTTTAGGAACTTAGAATTAGTGTAAAATTAGATTTTAAATGAGTTAAGTTTTGCACAGTTAGATGAAGGTTTTTTATGTTATACTAATGCTATGGTTAAGTGTGCAAAAATAAATATTGTGTTTTGTGAGGTCGCAAGAAGATTTATGGTTGCAAGTTTACAGAATCAGCTTTTTGGCATTTTAGCGGCAAAAGAATTGAATGCAATGTTAGATCAAGTAAATGCTAAGTATTAAAAGATTGAAATTGAATTTATTGTGATTATCAAGTGATTAGAAGTGATTTGGAGAGTGAAGAAAGAATTTTGGAAGCGATTTGCAGAAGTTTGAAGCGTCGATCAAGAGAAAGCCCTAATTTTGCAAATTTAAGGTATTTATCTGACTAAGATCTTGAATCAGTTTAAGTAATCAGATATAATCATGGATGTGTCATTGATTCACAACATTAAGGATAAGAACAGACCTAGAACTAAGAAAGATCCAGTTGAACCCTTAGAAAGAGATGCTAGTTTAGATTTATCATCCGTACCAGATAGAGTTCTTCATTTAGAGAATGTTAAATGTTATCTTGGATGCAAATATGAAACCCTAAGGGAGAGTAATTTTAATGGTGAATATCATAAATTGTACAACAAGGATATGTCAGTGAAACAAGGTTATGAACATCAAATATGAATTTGATGATGAGGAGTGTACTAAGATCATTTTGAGTAGGATACATAATGGTAAATTTTGGTTAGAAGACAGAGTTATAGACATAACTACAGACCTAATTCATGATGTGACTGGATTATCAAAAGTTGGTGCAATTCCACTAAATGAGAAAAACATGAGAAAGATTGTGATTGATAACACAGGATCAATATACAATGGCAAAGGTACAGTCATTAGTAAGATTAAGCAAGATGATGTAAGATACTTGTGTAAGATTTTGACAACAAAATTCTATGGAAGTTCTAGAGAAGATGATATGTCAGCAGGTATGGTACACATTTCTAATTTGATGTGTGTGGAGAAGAAGCCTATGGATATGTTTGAAATTCTAAGAATACAGTTCTTTGAGAATTTGGAAAAGATAAAGAAAGCTAAATACACTCACTTTAGATTTTCTTCATTGGTTACTTACATGTTCTTCCACTTGCTAAGAAGATTTCCTTACACTATTGATTGGAATGATGGTTAGAATACTATGGAAAGAATCAATAAAGTTTACATGAAACATCTTATTGAGAAGGTTAATGATAGTGTAAAGCTAGCGTTGAAAACTTTTCAGAACATTGTGGTAAATAGATCAAGAATTCCTCCATCCCTAGTTGAGAAATACAAAGATGATATATGTTTTATGGTTGATACTGATTTCACTTACATTGAGGTAGTAGAACCTAGACATGAATTCATAGACCCTTTTGGCTATGAAATCTCTGAAGTTGAAATAGAAGGATATGTTAGTAGATTGTTGAAAAGTAAATTGGATGCTCGTAGCAACAGATTTGGAACATATGATGAAAACTTTGATTCAGCAAAAACACTTAAGGAAGAGAAACAATCAAAGAAGAGAGTGGAGACTACAATAAAGAAAATTCTAAAAGAAATAGGTATGAGTGAGCAGGAACTTGATATTGCAAGAAAGACTACAGAAGCAATAAGGAAAAGTGAGATACTATCTGTCCCACCTTTGGTATCAATTGCAGACCCTCAAGAACCCATTCAAGTTAAGGTAAAGGTTGAAGAACCTGAGAAGGAAGAAGAAATTAGTCAGACAGAGAAACCCTCTTCTTCAGTACCAAGAAAAAGAATGAAAGCAAGTGCTTCAAGACCAGGTAAAAGACAAAAATTAATTGCTCCACCAGTACCTAGAAGAGTTGCAGAGATAAAAGATGATGAAGTAACAATAAAGAAGAAATCATGGAAACCAAGGATAGAAAGAGTTAATGAAGACATATTGCAACATGGAGACTTTACCAAGATGAACAAATACTATGATTTATATGGATCCTCTGACAGATTAAATCTAGAGAATGTAATCGTTACTCATATGATTTTGGCAAACAACAAATTTGATACTATTCATGGAAAGATACCAGAAGATTTGTACAACAGACTTGTGAGCAGAAAGCTGAGAGCAGAAGAAGAAGATACTAAAATGAGAGAGAATGTGATAAGACAGTTCTGTGACATAACAGATGATGACCACCTTAAATAGATCCTCAAGCCACTTGAAACCCTATTAAGAACCAAAAGAAGAACTATACAAATAATGGGAGGTCAGTATGAACAAGTGAAGACTAAAACTGAACAGGCAGTTGTGAAAGTGCTAGCAGACTTGGTAGCAGGAAAAGATAGCAAAGATCAATCAGTTACAGAACCAGCAGAGAAACAGAGTTCAGAATAGGCAGAGGTAGCAACAGAGGTAGTTGAAGTTGAAGATATTCCCTCTTCTTCTATAAACATTGGCACAAAAACTATGGACATTGAAGGAACAAAAGTTACTTTAGATTCAGATGATGTGGTACTCAACAGTTTGGATAACATTGTTGACAATTTGGCTTTGGGAGAGTAGGAAAAGAGTATTGAAATAGAGACTACATGAACAGAGAAGCAAATGGCAGCAGCAGTCACTACATCTAGTACACCTATTGTACCTATGATACCACAAGAGGACATTAGTTTTACCCCTAAGACTGGAAAGAAAAGAGAGATTGGTTCGATGCTTGAAGATTTAGGCAAAGAAGTGGATGATGTTGATCAACTAGATTTGATCACATCTTTGAACAAAATTATTGGGAAAAACAATAAGGTCAAGAATTTGGAAGGTAGCCTGAAAGATTTGACTGAGAAGCTAAAAAGTGTTATATCTACAAAAGTCTTTGATTCAGATCCACTTGAAAGAGCAAAGATGGTAATAAATTTTTTTGATGTTGAGTTCACTAATTTGACTAATATTGCTAAGGTTAAGGCTTAGGCAGCTTATGAAGCTGAGATGTTGCATAATATAAGTCAGAATATCAAAAATGACATTGGCAACCTTGACATATACATTAAGAACTTAAGGAAACATCTTGAGACTGGAAAGTGTTTGTACATTTAGTGTACAAAATCTAAAAATATAATAATTGAGGAAGAGAAGAAGATAAAAGAGAAGCAAGATGAAATTGCAGCAGAGACAAACTCAATGGCCAGCCCAAACATAAAGATCAGTCCAGTTGAGAAAAAGATCAAAAAATTATGGGATGAGATAAGGACTTTGAATGATGAGAAGAACAGGAAAATTATCAGGATGAACATCTTGAGAGAGCATGCCTCAATCAAGTTGATTATAATAGAAGAGAAACTAGAAGAATGTCTTACTGCTAAGACATCATTTCAGAAGTTCAACTTTGAATCTCTTCAAGCTTGTTAGATTGCAACATACGGATTGAGTACTTTACTCAATGTAGCAGAATCAATTAAGAAGTCTTGGGAGAAATATTTTGAGGCTTGGAAGTCAGATTTTGCATATTGTGTTGCAAGCCTACCAGCTTTGCAATAAGACAATAAGGTAAAAGTTTTGACACAATTTTGTATATCCCTTTCCACCCTTTATTTTGTCATTGTTATCAAAGGGGGAGAGATACTTAGAAAATTGTCTATATATGATAAGGAAGGATACTCATAGGGGGAGTTCTATGGAGTATTATGAAGTGTTATAGATTATGTGTATATTTTGAGGAGATATAAGGATAATATTCTATGGCCACAATTTTGATACAAATTTTGAGATTTTGACTTGTACACTTCGCCAATTTTCTCATATGTTGCCACCAATGACAAAGGGGGAAATTGTTGGCAATTTGTCTGAGGTATGTACATGGATTTTGTCATTATGGAAACATATGTTCCCTATGAAGATCGCATAAGATCAAAAGTAAGTATGGAAGATCGCAGGCTAAAATTGTCTAAGTATGAAACAGTGTTTTTGACAGAGCACCCGATACAGTTTATTTTGATGAAATTCACTGGAGCATGATCAGAGTTTTCGTAGTTGAACATAGACTCTATGGTGTCTAAGGATACCCCATCTCAGTGCACAAAAGAGTATGGATAGTACAGACAAAGTTATGATTGTTTTACCGATGACAGAGTATAGCCGACAGAGCAATTTTTGAAGGCAAAACTAGTAAATGAATTAAGGGATTATTTTGCTTGTCAAAATAATGACTTAATATTATAAAGAGCTAAAATCCTAGATGTTTACTCTTGGATAAAGATGTGGAAGCTGACTGGAGAAATATATTATGTTTGTATCTTGTATAAAGATGTACCGAACATACTTGAAATGTAACATGTGATAGTTGTATATTATAATAGCAGTGAAAGTTGTTGATGTGAAGTTGTAAGCAGTACCATATTTTAATCAGTAAACATTTGTATTACTTGTTTTGGCAGTGAGCTCATCTAGTAATCAGGTTTTGTATCTACAACTCCTAACAGGGTTGAGGCTTCTAACAAGGCCTATAGTCCCTTAACCAGGACTGATACACTATATGTTTGTAATAGACTCCTAACAGGGTCAACATCCTTAACATGATACTTTTGATTAGTGGATCTTTGTGGGTACCATCCCCACTGGCATTTTCCCTTGGCCAGGGTTTCCTCGAGAACATATCATGTGTTATGAGTTCTTTACATTTACTGTTATGTATGCTATTTAGTCTCTTATGCTTTAAAGTAATATGTTATATCCATAAGTGGGAAAAAGTAAAAGTTTGTGAAATACTAATTCACCCCCCCCCCTCTCAGTGTTTCCTATTTCTCACATCATTGTGAGTCAATCCAGTGCCTGACATACCCTACTTAGTCTTATATATTTCCAAGTTGGAGTTCATGAGCTTGTGAGCTAAGGCAAGAAGAGCACTTTAAGAATTAATAGAAAGGGAAAAAAGAATAATAAAAAAATAAGTAACTCATGCAAAAGAAAAAATTATGAAAGGTTGCAATACTCAAAATAGACACAAATGGTGAATGGTTGTGACTCTTTTGAAAGATGAAAATTGCAAAAGGTTGTGATGATTGGAAAGGGAAGACATGATGAAGATATGTAACTCTCCCCCACATTGGAAGATATAAAGGGGGGAAGTTTTCAATTTAGGAGGACATTCAAGTGAAATCAATATGGGGTATAATATATTATTCACAAAAGAAACAATGAAAAGTAGTGATTCAATTTTTTTTACTTTGTTAACTTAGAGGTATCTTTGTGACTTAGCACAGTGCCCAATTTACCTTACCTTAGTCTGACATATTGTCAAGTTGGGGTTCAGAAAGGGGGATCTAAGGCAAGACTAGCCCTTTAAGGATTAATGTAAGAGAAAAATGAATAAACAAAAAATATAGAAGTGAATTATTGAAAAGACAAATTTATAATGCGTTGTGACATGTAAGTGACACAAATGGTGAAGATTTGTGACTCTTTTAAAGAGTGGCGATTGTAATTGGTTGTGATGATTGCAAAGGGTAGATATGATTAAGAGATGTGACTCTCCCCCACATTAGAAGATACAAAGGGGAGAAAATTTTGGTTTAGGAGGACATTTAAGTGAAATCAATGTGGGGTATACTATATTATTCACAAAGACAAAACTAATAAGTGGTGACTCAATTGATGTTTTTTTTTAATACAGAGGTATCCTCATGACTCAATCTAGTGCCCAACCTACCTTACCTTGGTCTTACATATAGCCAAGTTGGGGTTCAGGAAGGGATGAGCTTAAGAAAGAGTAGATCTCTAAGAATTAATGGAAGAGAAAAAGGAATAAGAATAAAAATAAGAAAGTGGTTCCTTGAAAAGAAAAAATAATGAAAGGTTGTGACACTTACAAATGACAAAAATGGTGAACGATTGTGACTCTTTCTAAAGGTATAAATTGTTAAAGGTTGTAATGATTGCAAAAGGAAAACATGATGAAGAGGTGTGAATCTCCACCACATTAGAAGATATAAAGGGGAGAAGGTTTCAATTTAGGAAGAAATTCAAGTGAAATCAATATGGGGTATAATATATTGTTCACAAAGGAAACAATGAAAAGTGGTGACTCAATTCTTTTTTTTTTTGTTAACTCGAAGGTATCGCCACAACTCATCCCAATGTCCAACTACCTTACCTTGCTCTTACATATTTCCAAGTTATGGTTTAGGAAGGCTGAGCTAAGGTAAAAATGACCCTCTAAGGATGTACATAATAACTCACAAACCAGGTGCATTGGGTAAGACCAAGCCTCAAATTCAAACCTGATACAAATGAGGGCTCTACTATACATGCAAGTTGTGGTGACTCATTTATTATGAATGGGTGGTGACCCTTTCTCCAATAAATTATAAAGGAGATCTCATTCCAAGAATTGAAGGAGGACTTATCAATCATTATACTTCATCCATCATCTCACAAGAAATCAATAAATCAATCAATTAGAAAGATCAAGCAAACAATAATCATATTCTCATCAATCATAACTTCAACTTGGGATCAAGAATACATAAAATTCAGTAATCAAGCATCATTCTATCAAATCAACATTCATTCAATCACCATCCACCAACATGTCAAACTAGCATTTATTATATCGTCACTTCTCAATCACCTAATCAATAATTACTTAATCACAACTCACCAATACCTCAAATCATCGAACCAATCAGATCTATCTTACAACATATAAAATTTAAATATTATTTTAAATTGGTATGAAGTATTAGTTCTTATAATAAATTCTATAGTGATTCTCATTTATGATTTCTTACTTATGAATAATGGTCTTATTTTGATTTCTTGCTTATAAATAATGTGTATGAATACGATATTTTTATGTCACCCTGTATTTGGAAAATAAATGAAATAATCTGTATCTCTTACATGTTTATTGTAGTCAATCATGGTAGGGATAATAATTTAATACAAGGTGGGAGAAACTATTGTGAGGTCTTTTTCTAAGCACACCACCTTATGGTGGTGATAGATATTCCCATGAGGCTAATGGGGTACAATGATGCCCACCCTTGGGCTTAGAAAGGAAGGATTCTCAAGACACCTTGTTGTAGTTTCCTCAAATTCTTACCTTGGCTGTCCATTATGTTAAGGAACTCTAATTATAGGAGGGAGGATAAGAATGATTTTTTGGGAACCCTAGAAATGACACTAACATGTCTAGTGCATTAATTTAGTGAAATCATGATGTGTTACTTCTTAACTACAGGCATAATGTTTTTATATTAGAGTGGAGCAATAAAGGCCTAATGGAGATTTTCACAACATTTGAAATTTATCCCAATACTTTCAAAGGCTCTATTAGCCTAAATCCAAGAGAGCTAAGGAGGTAGTACTTGCAGTCATGGTGCAAAATAGAGCTTTCAGTAAGTGTTCATTTTGGCCTCCACAATTGTCTTGTGATCTTGGTACTTGCTTTCAAAGGACAACTAATTTTGTTAGTGGATTGCTTGAGGGTAAGAAATCTTTGGGTCAGGGGGATTTTAATGTCCCCAAGTTTTCAAAAGTGACTTTATTTAATTTATTAACTAAGTTCTCCAAAAATTAATTTTTTCTCCTAAGGATGACTTCCATTAATTACTTTATTTATAAAACATAGTAAAAATAGTAAATTAATAAAATAAATCACTTTATTTATTCAGCCTAACCTTCCATATGTTTCCTGGAGCTCTTTATATGACATTTGGTTGGGTGAAGTAAATCATCATCAAATGTTTGGAATTTCATTGTTTCTTTTTTCGGAGGCATGCAAGCTAAAGGAGTGTATAGTTCCAATGGTGAGACTAACTACTCTAGTTTGAAGTTGGAAATATCATTTTAGATATTCCACTTTGTACCTACTAGAGATTATACATATTTGTGAAGTATCCATTCGAAGACAAATTTGTAGAAATAAGATATTCACATGTCTATGGTCATTTATATCCTCAGATTCTTAACTTGGGGAAATATAAGTTTATCCTAAAATATAATATTATTATCGCCAATCCCTATTGTTCATGTTATCTTTGGATATTTTGATATCTATCATATGCTATGATTTGCACGATATTATAATATTATTACTGAGGGTTTAAGTGCAAAGATGTGAAAATATTGTGCAGTAGCTCAATATACCATCATGGGTTAGATTAATATTTATATAGTTGGAAAATAAATATTTTTGTGGTGCGATATTACTTAATGAAGTTAATATGACTAGGCAATATATTGAGTCAATGGTTGATTGAGAATATTGGGCAGAGTATTTTGTGTTGGACCCAACATCCACAAATCAAAGGTTATAACCCCGATTAAGGGACGACATCAAATATTCATGTTTCTGACATTAGAAACTAAGAAGTCAAAGATAAATATTTGTATCAACTTTAATTAAGTAGCTGGAAGATAAAATTATGATTTCTTTATTAGTACAAAAGTAGTATTGGACGGAGGTGTTTCTTGGTTGTATCTCAATATTGGCGTGAACATTCATGTATCATGAGCTCATATTGAGGGGTTGACATGCATATTTTTTGGTAACTAAGATAATAGAAGGGTCAACCTCTTTCAAAGTGAGGTAATTTTAAGAGTCAATATTAATAACAATAAAAATATATATTAATTAGGTGAACCGACACACCAATTGAGTTAGCTTCATAAGGCATATAATTGATAAGGTGAACCGACACACCAATTGAGTTAGCTTCATAAGGCATATAATTGATATCAAATTAGGAGATAACTCCTGCTACTAACATCAACACTTCGTCTTAGATAAGGAAGTATCTCTCCAAATATCCATGTCGTAGAGTCTCTCAACTTGAAACCCACAATGCGTACACCAATCTGTGAAAAAAATAGTTTATCACAAAGTCTCTCAATGTGATAACATCATATATTTTCTCAACATGACATCCATCATGGCTACTCCCATGATTGGAAAGAACATAAGCACAAGAAATTCATTACAAAATTTCTCAATGTGATGTCATCATCTCATCACAATAGTCACCATGGCTACTCCTAGAGGGTGATCAAACACAAGTGATATTGTCATGGAATCTCTCAACATGAAATCCACATTGGCTACTCTCAAAGGGTGGATCCATCATGGCTACTCCCATGAATGGAAATAAAAATGAGCACACATGTGCATCATGGAGTCACTCAATGTGATTTTTTCATCTAATCATGGCATTCACCATGGATACTCCTAGAGAGTGAATAAACACAAGTGCTAAGTCATGGAGTCTCCCAACATGACATCCACCTTGCCTACTCCTAGAGGGTGGACCCACCATGCCTACTCCAAGAGGTCAGAACAAGGGCTTTCACCTAAAATTTATCTATCATAAAGAAATATCCATTAGCAAGGGCTTGCACCTCAAACTTCTCTCGCAAAGAAGAATGCATTAACAAGGGGTGGCACCTCAAACTTCTCTCTCATAGAGAAGAATTCATTAACAAGGGCTTAATGATGATTTTTCTCCATCTGAAGCTCAAGTTCTTGCATCAACCTCCTGACCTCCTTGTCCAGGGTTTCCTCTAATCATTTTTCAGACTCCCTCTAAATGTTAATTCTTCCTCTACGAAAAAATTTCTCACAATTTATATAGACTCTTCCTCTTTGAGAGATGTCTCAACTCAGTCCTTCAGGATGACATGGGTAGGCCCCTCTCTCTCCATTATGAAGATAATCATTCTACTATCATTCTTAGCTTCCAAAAGGTTCACTTATGGATGTGCAAAAAGAATTTGGAACCGATCATGCTCCCTATGAAAAGTTTCAATAATTATACATTTGGACATATCCCACACTCAAATAATTTTATCTTTAGAATTTGAAACAATAGTGTCTTGGTGTGCATGGACAACACACAACAGATAATGCGCTTTCTCACAAACCTCTCCAAAGTAATTATAGACATAATCCACACCTAAAGAAACTTCATAACACTCCAAAGATCCAAACTTATCATACACTTCAAAATTAATATTGTTGGTCTTGTAATAGGTGACAATAGTAGAAACCTCCAAAGCCAATTGAAACTTCTTCTAGGAGTGTAAGCCTTCTCTTCATGCTCCCAACTTCTCCTATCAACCTCTACATGGTATAAATTGACAATCCAATAGTCTAATATATATACCTTTGAGTATAGTATTGGAATTGTAGGGGTGGCTAGTTTAGAATGTTCATACACATCATATTCTTCATTGATTTAACATAATATTCACACTCTAGATAATAGTGTTAGAGGATGCTGAATACATAGGCAATCAATGCACCAATGTTCTAAGAAACACCAAACTAAAGTAAGACTCAATGGATTCCCACTCTAAAACTTTCCTTCAAGTGCCTCACATCTTCCAAGAAAAGATCTTAAAAAATGACAAACTCCAATCACCCTCAATAAAATGTTTCACTAAGACAAATTAATGCAGTGCTACCAAGTCTAAAACCTCATGTCTCTTAACCAAGGATGACATCCACATCCCATTAGAGTTATTTGTGTCAACAATGGGAATAATCCCATACTGGACAAAAAAACCTCTCACTCCTTGCAACACTTCTCCACACCACATCACCTGCCTTTATCGCTTAAAAATGAAATGGCATGATGTCAAAGTTTGTGCAAATCATCTTTCTTCAACAAAGAACAATAAGGGTCTTACCTTGTTATTGCCAATTTCAAGGAATACAAAATCCCAATGAAAATGTATTTTCCATTCACTTTGTAGATATAGGAAGAATCTGTCTCAATTGACAATCCTCTCTATTCACAGGTAGATGCCACTACCAAACACATTAATTTTTTTATTTCAACCCATATATTCAAATCAGACTATAGGTGCAAGATTTCATAGTAAAATGCAAAGGATGAAACTCCACGCACTGGTGTATAGATACTTAACCAAGAGAAGAAACTCTCTGTATGTAAGTTTGTTAAAGTTGTAATGAGATTTTAAGGCACAAAAATTGTTCCAAAAGACCTTCCAACCGACTTGTTTAGTCTTCACTAGTCATAAAAGGGAATTGTAGAATATATGGAATAGTCCAAGATTTGGCCTAAAATATACATCCAAGACCTCCCAAATACACCCTAGCTAAGAGGTAACAAAAAGAGGGGAAATTTGTTTGTTAAATCTTTAAGTCACTTAGATATTCTCACAACTATTGCAAGTGAGCACCTAGATCTTAGAAGAAGGATAGAACAATACACAAAATTATGTCTCAACCAGCTAGGATTCCTAATATGAATCTTACAATGAAACAAAAATGGAGTTGTTCTGTTGACAAAGAGTGATGGAAATATGCTCTTTCACTTGAATATCTTGAACTTCTTAAAATCTTCTGACTTATTATTCAAGAACGCAATCCACATCATTCTAGTATAATCATCAACAAACAAAATGAAATACCTTTCACCATAGTATGACCTTGTTTGAGTTGGTCCACATAGGTCTGTATGAACTAGATCCAACTTGTTCTCTTCTGAATTGTGCTTTCTTCTTAATGAATTCCTCACATGCTTTCCCATCACACATTCCCTACAAATAGTATCAACTGGCTTTGCTATGCTAGGTAGGTCTCTAATTGCCTTCACATTACTTATCTTTACTATGTTATCAAAATTGATATGACATAGTCTTTTATGCCACAGCCAACTGTCATCAACTTTAGCAACAAAACAACTTGCTTCTGAATTAAGTTGAAAAACATTACCTTTAGTCTTTGAACCTAATGCAATCATAACACAATGAAAGATATAACTGAGAGGGGGGGTGAATCAATTATCTACAAGTTTCAATTCTTTATCAAATTAAGTATACTTAAACATAAAGCATAAACACAATAAAAGAACACTTGAACATAACACCAATATTTTGGTTACGAGGAAACCCAAATAGGTAAAAAACCCGATGGGAATTGACACCCACTAATAATCTACACTAGTGTATTATGATCCTTTTTAGAAGATCCTTAACCCTGTTAGGAGTTGTCTTTACAATGCATTTAGTATAGTGACCTGGTCAAGGGTCGGACCCTGTTAGGAGTGAGGACACACTGTCCGAGAGCACACTTCTCAAAGCGGTGAAGGCTACAACCTTCAGAATAATAGATACACGCTATATCTAGATCTTGGTGAATTGCACTTTGACCTGCTGTCTGGATCAGTTCCAATGTATAGCATAAACTCTTTACTTGGTCACATAGACCTTCTACTGATGGCTCAACACTTCACACACTCTACTCTGCTCTTCACATTCAACTCTGAACCATACTTTAGCAATCACAAATGACTGCCTATAAATATCTTTCCTCTAAATGAAATAATCAAGTTGGCCTATTAGAACCACCTTGAAATCATATTAGAGAACAACAACAATCTTCTACAACATCTTAGTTGGCTCTACTAAGCATGCAACACAAACTGGGACCTATCCAAATTAATAAGTGTAGGCGCACGCTACACACTGTCGGCTCTACCAAATTAACTGATACTTTATCCTCAAGATGAATTACATCATGCGCTCTTAACTAAACATTATTAACTCTTTTCTAATCACTAATCCAAGGGTACATACCAAGATGATAGGTGATACTCTTGTACTAATAAAATCTCTGTCAGCTCTTCTAGATAAACACAAGAAACTGCAACTGGTGAATAGTGACTTCATAACTTCACTTCTACTGATCATCAGAATCTACATCCATGAATGTAACATTACTAACATTTCTTCATCACATATCCAAAGGCACAAGGCTCCATGATAATTGTACAAACAATCACTCACAGATTACTGCCTGTAACTCTATATGGAACACTACTGACACAAGCTGCTACATAACTATTTGTACTAACAATTAACCTCTAATTCCATGATATCATGTTGATAACATGTACATACTTCATATACTTTAAGGCTTACTACATAAGTCCTCTATCCAAGCTACTTACCATATGTTGTCATCAATGACAAACATACAGTCAGAATTGGCTTGCTGGAAAATCTCCAATAGAAAAGGCATGGAACCATTATTGGTGGGGGAATATATTGAAACCATCATATTTAATGTTTCCACAAGACTATTAATAATGGGAAATAAATAGGAAAATTCACTCCTTAGTCTGGGATGAATATATTATGTGGTCCAACTAAATTACTCAAGACTCTATTATGCAGAGGCGTGAATTCATTGGTGGAGTTTTGGGATTCTTCTATTCATTGAGTTCTACCACAATCTTTGTGTGTAAATTTTATTTTTGATGCAATGATGGTAATCTGGTGTGACTTTGATGGTATAAAGATGATTATTATCCCTTGTGATCATTGGTAGTAGGAAGAAAATAATTGAACATCATGTGTTTCAGTTTAAACACTATTGTTATTTCTTATATGGAGGGAAGATATCATAGATATGAAATGAATTGACAGGATTAGGAAAATAAATAATATATTGATGGAAGAATAGAAAGAAAAATTCAGATCTACATATGAGAGAGAGAGAGAGAGAGAGAGAGAGAGAGAGAGAGAGAGATTGTGCAAAGATAAAAGAACATATATGTAGATATAGAAGGAAGACATTGATATGCTTTATGGTTGGATTTAATGGAGATAATTCTCATGCATGAAAAAAGATTATAGATCATTGGAACCACTTTTTGAAGAAAGAAACAACATAGCAAGGAAGGGAAAGAACTGGAATATCGATTAATCAATGTGGTACATTGGGAATAAAGAGTAATGGTGGAGCCATATCAGTCAAGCTCATTCATCAAGGAACCATCATCGAAAGTAAGGACACAACAATGTTATATGGATTCTCAAAGAGGGAAATATTAGTATTTGGTGACCCGAGTGATATAAGTCCACATCTTTGGTCACTATCAAGCTATGGTAGTTAATTCAAGTTAAGTACTATTATTAATCTATCCAATGTAGTGTAGAAGCTAGCTACCTATATCTCTTATTCATAAAATTCAAATCAAACCTTTGGAATTATTGGCTCTTCCTCACTGTCTGCTATTGTGATTATCAAATACTAAGCTACATCATTGAGTATATTAGTGGTACTTTCATTTAGATGTCAAATTCTTTGAAGTTACTTTTGCAAGTCTTGATCAATCTAAGCCAACGATATTACTGAGTTTCTGACTACAATTATACTTATCCATTAAATCTTAAAAGAAAGGGAAAAAAATTAAAGTGGTCCTAAATGGGGACATCACATTGTCTAAACTATCAAGCATCTAGTTTATTTGCTACTAAGAGGAACTAGTCTATAAAGAGGAACACAATCAAACAAGGTAGCATAGATTGACAAGGATTAGGCTACACAATAGGGTTGGTTGGTGTCCACTTGCAAGAGCTTTGGCTAGATTGGATTTAGTAGTTCTAGCAATGAGATAAACATTATATTTGACAAGAATTAGATCACTAAGGCAACCGCTCATTATAGTTGAATGTTAATATCATATTGAATGTAATAATATATTGCTATTTAAAATTTTCAAAGAAATGTTTAACTTGAGTTCAATTGATTCATAATGTTTAGCAGTTTACAATTTAACTTTGCATAAAAGACTATGTTTAGGATTTGAATTGAAAAGTATAATTGATATTAACATAATTTTGCACTTAGCAAATGGTGCCAAATTGTTGCTAAATAGGCCCAAATCCAAGCTTGATTTGAATCTGGTCCAAATTTGGGTCTAGTACCTATGTGGAGGCATCTAGAATCTTAATGATTATCAAGCCCAACAATTAGAACAAATCTAGGCGAATCTACACAAACCCATCACAAAAATATAGCCATTTTTTCCCCTTTTTCCCTTATACTATTGTCCCCAATAAAGATCAGCAGTGACTTTATCACAATTCTAATCATAGATAACAACACTCTACTCACAATTCTACTTCCACCTATATTGTTAACTCTTTGCTCATTCTCTCTAACCATGACTCTGCTCACACAACTCCTCTGCATATGTGATTTCTCTTGGCTCATGGCTCTTCAAAATGAAATTATGAGGGAATCTTGGGAATCGTATTGAGGATGAGAAGCATGTTAGGTAGAGGGTTAACGGTGAAAATAGAAGCACTTAGATAGTGGAGAGCCAATTCTTAGCAGAAGACTCAATAGGCTTTCATGGATAAAAATAAAAGAAAATAATTTTAATAATTAATTTTAAATGTAATAATCTCAGATTTCAATAAATTTTATTTTATAGTATACTTAATTTTACCATTTACAATTTAGTACAATATTTTTCAATCTAATTTAATATTTAAAATTTAATAATATATTTAAGAACATTCTTATGGGACAAAAAAGGCCACATAGATCATTGAGACGTTATCATGGATGATTGGACAAACATTAGGCATCATCCACTCATCAATATCATGGTAACATAGTGCACAAGACCACTACTTCCTTAGACTTGTCAATTCTTTTAGGAACTGCAAGGATGCAAAGTTTTAATTTCACATCCTTGGAGATACTATTGGGGAGACTGGCCCTAAAAATATGGTGTAGGTCATTAGCTATGTAGCATGTGTGTGGAGAGAAATAGAAATGTTGGTTGCACCTACCTACAAACATGTTTTTTGGACTCCTTGTATGCATGCCATTAACAATGCACTATACGAGATGGGGAAAATTTACTAGATAACATTGGTTGTAGTGATGTGTAGAGATGTTTATCTACAATCACCACACATAACATGCAATATTTTGCATACCAATAACTTGATTCAACCTTTCAAATATCAGGTTAGTAAGGCCTTCTACAACATTCCAATAACCAATAATAACAATACTATTATTTACTAAACAAAAAACACCAATGTTTGCATTCAAACCCTCATGTAAATTCAAGTTAAATGGCCTTATTTTCCCAAAACTAACCAAATCCAAGGTTGGAGAAAAAAAATTCACTAGTAAATTCAAATTAAGGTTTTGGTGGGAAACCAAAAATTTGAATTTCTAGATTTAACCATCTATCTTAACTCAAGGAACTTGATCCCCCGGACTCACAAATGACTTCATCAACCCCATACAAGACTTAAAACACCAAAATAAACATGACTTGCATCACCAAGGATGCTCTTGCGTCACATTCATTCCCTACAATGAGTGAATCCTCACTCCAATCAACCTTGTGGTAAGTTCGCAGAGGGGGCATGTTGGATGTTAGTGGTAAAAGGAGATGCCTAGGTACAAAATCCATTCTATGCTCAATTGTCCTCTCTATTTTTGATTGAAGGTTGATGAATATGGATCTACATCTAATGATTGTAATTTCTTGCAAGTATCTAATCACAAACCAAAAGTCCAATTTGTGAAGCAACCCTTTTATTTACACTCAAGGAATCATTGGTAACTCATATTGATCCTTTACTTTCAAATGCATGTTACAAGCACTTTTCTACATAAATGAAGGTCTGTTGTACGCATCACATACACAAGAAAACCTTTGAAATATATGTTGTTCACACATTTTATCAACTAGACTGCCAAACCATAGATTTTTAATCAATGATTGAACTTCCTTTGGAAGTCAAAAGACATTCATTGACGCATTGCCAATTCTTGAATTCTTTCGAGGGCATTGACAATCATTATGATATTAGTGAAGATACTTATTATGGATGATATCATTATACAAACTCTTATGCATTTTAGTCGCATGCCTCGCTATATATTCGTATTAACATACCTTTTTCACTCATAATGCATCTTTCTTGATAGTAGGTTGTGATTGATAAATATGACTATCACTATATCATATAGGTTTGAAGTTTAAACTTTAAATATGTTTTTACTACAAATCAATAGGTCTCTTTTGCATTGTTAAAAAATTGTGCGGGTTTGTTTTAGGTGAGTAGCAATGTAAAACATTGTTACCAATTGATTCAAACCTTTGTGATAAGACCAAACAATTGTGACATCCTTTGAGATCATTATGGGTCCTTAATGAGTTTTTTTTCACTAGCAACCCATGATAAATTTCTACAAATGCATAATAAACATGGGCCACTACTTTGCTATGAATTTGAGCTTAAACACAATATGTACACAGTCCTGTTACTAGGTCCTTGGCTTCAGTTATCATAAATATTATGTACACAATATATGGCAGTTGCTAGTGCTTTCAAGTGGTTTAGACCATCGTAGTCTATACATCCAAATGTATATATTTATAAATGTTGATTAAAAAACCATTAGCCTAATTAGAACTCAATATGTTAGTTAAATTGAACTTCCTCACTCCCATGAGGCTTTAGGAAGCTACAAGGAATTTCAAATGTTATTCACACAATGAGGGTACAAGAGGAGATTATCCTAGATTGAAGCCATAACTACTACTTTACTACTACTGCACACATAGGCTTAGTGAATGTTATGATGCTAGGAATGGTGTTTGTTGTTGTAGCATGCAAAACAAAATAATTTCTATGCCCATTTTCAGATTATTTTCAAACATACCCTCTCATTCCAGATTATATTTTAATACTTAGTACATTCAACTCTACAATTCAAGTCTAAAATGGTGCTTCTACATGAAGTTAGTAGAAAAATGAGGAGTCTTTATTAGAGCTATAAAACCTATTAGTTGTGATTGTAGAAAATAAATTACAAGAAATGGAAAATAAATCAAAACTATATGCAAATTTTAGCATAACCATTACACAAATATATTTGGTGCAATGTAATATTTTACAATAATGACAATAAAAATGATACCATCTACAATGTATTTATCTAAATGACAAAATGATCAATAATGGGAAACCCCACAAATAAGAAAATCCAAGCATTCCAATGAAAAATGAAAACCCTCCACAATTTTATTTATTTCATTATTTTTAGCAAATATATAAGACAAGAGAAAACCTGGTTTTGTAGCTTGTTTGTTGCTCTTCCTTTTCATTAAGCTCTCCCATGTTGCTTTTACACCCTACCATTGTGAGAATCGGCTATCAAAATGAATGAAATTTCTGAATCTACAAACAAAAAGACATTCCTTGAGTGAGTTGAGAATGTGCTAGCATGCATGCTGAAAACTTAGTATCAATTAATAAATCCTTTGTAGATGGTCAATATTGGAAAACATTTATTAGCAAAATGCTCAGGATCTAATTATATCTAATTATGACAGATTCAAAATTTCCAATGATTGTAAATATTTTTTTGTTGAATGCTAAGAATAAATGCAATCAAAGAAGTCTTAAGCAATCCTGAACTAAAATCCATATGAAGACCTGATCAAGGAAATTTCTTGTAGGAATTAAGAATCTCCAAGGTAAGCACACCTGACCAAATTTTTTCATGTCAATTCTACTTCACAACTTGGCATTGGGTTTTTGTTAAATTTGAAGCATTCTTTCAACATTCTTTTAGCATTTTCTATTTCAAAAGAAAGTTCCCGATTCGTGGAAGAAGAAAATGAGGCCGACTTTGATCTGCAAATCTATTTCAATCACATTGAACAATCAATGACAGGGGCAGCTCTGATCCAGAAAGACAGTTCAAAGCTCTGATCCCAAAACTGAACAACTTCAAGAATGAAGACATCAACGAGAAAATTGTACCTACTTTGGTTGATTATCTCAGAAGAACAGATCAACCCCAGCTTCAAATTAATGCAGCTCGCATGTTAAGGTATCTGGGTAAGAAAAACATATTCATTTTGATTGAAACTGAGGCAGCCCCTGAGTTTGTGAAGCTTTTGGAATCTCTCTGTCTTCCACCATTTATGTAGTCTATCTCTGAGTTTTGAATATACTGTTGTTAAGATAAGTTAAGTAGAATTTGTTTATGTGTTGTACTTATGTATCAAAGAGTTCTAGTTTAGAATAAATAATCAACTGTAGATCTGTCCCACCAAATACATTTACCTGCCAATAAGATATTGTATAAAATTTCTCTCTTCTAAACAAGTTGAAAATGTGGTGGTGGCTGCTGCTAAAACTTTCTACAAGCTCTGCTATCATAAAATTTTAACAAACCCCTTCAATCGTTTCTAGTGCTTTGAGACCAACTATAGATTTTAAGACAATCGTCTTAAGACAACTTGTGAAGGCACAAGAGGCCTTGAGCGCTATGGTCATCAAACATCATGGAGTGTATACAAATAGTCAAACACAAAAGGAGCCCAAAAATTAAAAGCATGTATCATTGATGATGAGTATGTTTTGAGTTTTACCAAGCCCATCATGAGCATGATTAGGTATGTTGATATTGATCAGCAATATTTGGGTGAAATTTATGATGGCATGCATACTATGGTGGAGAAGATAATAACAAAATAGATGCTATTGAACATGACCCAACAAATGCATTCTTGAAAGATGTGGAATGAATTATTGTTGACTATTGGAACAAGATGACCAAGTTTTTATAGCCAAGAGACACTTGCATTTCCAAGGAGGGTGGCACCATGTACAGATGTAGAGGTTGCTACTAGCTACAAGGTTGCATTTAAAAAGATATACATGATGATGATTAAACTTGAAATATTGTCTTGACCAAGTTTGGCCAATTTGTATCTTCAAAATATCACGATACTACCACTCTTCACACTAAATATAGGATGAATGTTGATGACTGGTGATATGTACATGTTCAAGGCTCCATATTCTTGTAGCCTCTTGCAATTGAAATTCTTTCCTAGGTACCTAGCTATTTTGAAGCTATGATGTAAAATGCTATTTTGATTCATATAAAAGGGAGCCAGACCTTCCACTTATTTACCTACCAAAAAAAATCAAAGTATGTGTCTTGTTTTTTGTATTGTTTTACATTTGATGCTATCATATTAAAATGTTTTTATTTTATAAATTATGTTTTAATATATTGAGTTTTAATTCTTGAATTATATAATTAAATACTAAATGTTGTATGCAAACTCAACAAGTTTCAAGTTCTTCAGCTGAGAAAAATTGGAGTACATAATCTTTCATCCACTTGGTCAAGCGCAATTGATTGGGTGCGTGTACTATCCCCCTATTTAAATAGGATTTTATAATAAAGATAAAATTACAATACATTAAAAATAATAAAATATAAAATAACATAATTACAAGTTAATTAAGTTTAATGAAAGGCTAAGAAGCATGCAATGAAGAGTTGTGACTCACTCAAACATGAGATATAAAAGGGAGAAGAGTTTGTTTCAGAGGGAGATATGAAGGACGAAAGAATTGAAGATGTGAATCAAGAAAGATTAAAAGGAAAAGAAACGAAGGATGAGAAGAAAAAAAGAAATTGTCTCTGATGCAAAGGTAACATAGAGGAATAGGATGGGCTCTCAAGATAGTATGAATTAAGGGAAATACAAGGACTCGCAAAGTTTGACCAATAGGCCTAGTGGCACTCAAATGGCTGAAAGTGGTTAAAACTCAAATCAACACTTACCCAACACCCCAAATGACTTGGATCACTTAAAAATGCCTAATATGATGTGTTTCAACATATTTTAGGCTCATATGCATTGGGTTTATCACCTAATCCCAAGTTACCCCTTGTAGGCCTAATTGCCCTTTTCTAGTCCTGCTGGGACTGTTTTTGACCTTTTTCTCCAACTTTTCCCAAAACACTGACCAAAAAAAATAGATTTTTGGATACCCTTTTCAACCTTCTACAACATACCAAGAGGTTAGATAGGTTTTTTTTGGGACAATGTGTGCTGCTCACACAAGTGACCCTATTTTAGGTTTAAAAACACCCACTTTTACAAAGGAAGTATAAGAAATATCTATCCCCAATCTACCAAACCTTGGACAGTATTGTCTTATGACTCTAATGTGAGGAATATACAATAAAATTAGACTCTTGAGTTGTTTAGACACAAAAACCCCAAAACCCTCATCAACTTGAGCCTATATGAGGGTTTCTTGAATCTCCATCTTCCCAGCACTTCTAGGATAAATTGATGGATCCTACACCTTGTAATAAACCATATAAAACTTCAGAAATCATAAAAATATACCCTTGTTCAAGCAGATCTCCTGCTGCTATAGACTAGCCACCATTCTCACACACTTTTCTTCACCAAACTCATGGGGTACCCCTGCAAATCTTAGTTTTCTTGCAAGAACAATGTTAGTCCATAAATTTACATGTTAATATTGGTTCATTCCTTGAGAATCAGGAATCCATTCAAGAAATGGACTTCGAAATCCAAGTGTCTACCAAAACTAGTCAAACAAAACCTTGATTTCCTTGCACCAGTCAGTATAAATCAGAAACTATGATGGTAATGGATTAAATAATCATACAAAATCTTGAAATATGACTGTATTAATGTAATCTATACATCCAAATACTGTGAGCAGTCAATAGAAACAAGAAATCATAGAAAACCTTGCTTTTTATTGCAAAATCTCCACTTCCATTTGTACAGTCATGTGTAAAAACAAATCTCTGGCAGCTACTCCTTATTACTCCTTTCTTTCCACCTCCAACACTTGCAGGCCTACCACACGCTATCACTAAAGTGGGATTATCACTCCAACATTCCCTATTGCTCTAAGATCTCCTTGGGAAGAATCCTGCCTTGGTCTTCAACATGAGAACTAGGCGGTCCTACCAATCAACCATGACCCTTTTGACATATTTTAGTTTTGGTTTCAGTTTCACTACTCTTATAGTCAACTTAGGATTGCAATTTTTGTGTCATTTACTTCAGCTGTAGATGACTTCATACTTATTGGATATACAGACAGCATTGTGATGATAGAAGTACTTCTGGTTACTATTCCAATAATAATGCCAGCGGTCTCTCTGTCTTCCACCATTTCTGTAGTCTATCTCTGAGTTTTGAATAAACTGCTGTTAAGATAAGTTAAGTAGACTTTGTTTATGTGCTGTACTTATGTATCAAAGAGTTCTAGTTTAGAATAAATAATCAACTATAGATCTGTCCCACCAAATACATTTACCAGCCAATAAGATATTGTATCAAATTTCTCTCTTCTATCTATTCTGTTCTATTTTCTTAATTCATCTGAGCGACTCATGGCTCTACTTTTTAGAACTGCGTATTTAAACAAGTTGAAAATGTGGTGGTGGCTGCCGCTAAAACTTTCTACAAGCTCTGCTATCATAAAGTTTTAACAAACCCCTTCAATCGTTTCTAGTGCTTTGAGACCAGCTATAGATTTTAAAACACAAACAGACTGCAACATTAAAAACAGAGATTTACACAATTCTGAAAACAGGGGAAATCAGAGCATTGATTAAACACACAAAAAAATTATGTTTTCTCTGAATTCCACACATGATTTTTTCCTTCACCTAAAACAGTAGTGAGGAAGCTATTATATAGAGTACCAACGTTGAGTCTCAGTCTCTTAGAAACCATTCGTAGCCTCACAAGAAAACAACAGTTCAAAGTTCAAAGTATGTCCACTATGTAGGTGGGATTGCACGCTGTGATTATGCCTTTTTAACAAGTAAGCCAACCAACTATAGAACTAATCTACCGACTAGAACCCACCGGGTGACCTGAATGTGTTTGATCAGTGCTTGTGAATCTACCATTAAAGAATCTTGATCCTCTTTCGAGAACAGAAATCTAATTTCAGAAAATTCGTTTGGCCTAAATGGGCTTCATGAACCGATCAACTGCCAACTTATAAGGGTAATTGTTATATCCTCAGGGTCAAGCTTTGCTGTTGATTATTGCTAAACCTTAGTGAATGATAATCAGGAAGCTACAAACTGGTATGGACTATTAGGTCTGTAACAATAATACTCATCAAAACACTCACCTCTAAAGAAATCAGACCACTTCCAACCAAGAAGCAAAAAGATCTTCCTAAAACGCATTATAATACTGGAAAGGTTAGTGAAGGCAGAATGCACAGACACAAAAAGTTTAACAGAGAGAACATTTCCCTTAAGCCAAAATTCTATTCTTAACAAGAAATAGTGAAAAGAGAAGAAAACCTCATATCTCCCACCATCAGCAACATAGTCATAAATTTTGCCTTTCTTTTCCATCCCATTTCCTCTCAGGTTTCCTAGCTCTTAATTCCTCAAGTTGACAAGAACAAAGAGAGTACGAACAGGGAGTCTGCAAATACCAAGAACCAATTTATTAATAATTCTAGCCAACTAAAAAATAATTTCAAGATTTAAGTGATTAAAAATACGCAGGTGAAACAAGAAATTTTTCTCATAGATCTATCTCAAAAACTTAAAACATGAAGGTTGCCCACCTAGTTTGAGAAGAAAATTCTCCCGAGGCAGACTCCCAATGGTGAGAATTCTTGACCAAAATGGTGAGAATTCTTGTCCTCTGAATTCTTGATTTCCAAAGTGGGACTCCCAATTGAAGTCAATTGCATAGGCTTTCTCAGAGACATTGTTTAGAATCCTTCTCGACAAGCGATATAATACTCCTCTGCTTTTGCTGTAATTCTGGGTGATAATCCTTCTTGACAAGCGATATAATACGAAGGTTAATTTCATTTTCCCCATTTTCTTTTCTTCTCCTTGCTCTGTATTTGCTTCATAGAAACTGGGCTGAAATTGATGAATGGCTCTGTTCCTGATTCTGACTGGCTATTGAATTACACTTTCCAGGAGGAATTTAGAAACCTAGGTTGAGCCCTTTTTATCTTTCTTCCGCATTTTTAACAAAAACTGCAATGTAACCTGCCTGAGGCAGCAAATGCAGTTTTGTTTCGGTCATAATTTTCTTTTGATGTTTTTTGTTTTATCCATGGCGGCCTCTCTCTGGTTCGAGCCGCCACTTGATGAAATAGATATAATTTCTTTTGATGTTTTTTGTTTTTTGTCATAATTTTCTTTTGATGTTTTTTGTTTTATCCTGCGCAAATTCTAGTTAAGCAAAAGCAGAGGACGTCATGCCTCCTCAATGGCATAGTGTATTCCATATGTCGTGGAGGCCCAACTAACTGAAGCATGACCGTTTATATTTTTGAATTTGAATTGAGGAAATCAAAAGTATCATCTAGCCGTTTATATTGTTAAATTTGAATTGGGGAAATCAAAGGTGGCGGCATTTCATAGATAGCTATGTCATGTGGAGATTCGAATTGGGGAAATCAAAGGAAGTGTTCACAGATATAATGGCTTGGATTTCTACTCTCTTCAGTAGGATAGTTTGTCAAAGATAATATCAGTATAGTTTATCTTTTTCACACTTCTTGGTAAGAATTATAATCTTTCATATATTTTAAATTATTAGTTCTTGCGTAAACAAGAGACTAATGTTTTGTCCTAAAGTTTGTTTTATAATTTTGTAAAATATTTATTATACAATCTATTTTTGTGATATTTTCCGATTTTTTGATTGGTCAGCAATATTTTTGTTGGTGTTTTTTCATTTTTACTGTGCAAATGTACTGTTGAATACTTTCTTTGGGTTTCATTTTATTGTCAGAAAAATTCATTCAAAATTCTATCATATTTGGTTTTCTTTCCTGTGGATTTAGCCTGCAAAATTCAGGAAGCAATTTTGTTTTTTTCGTGGAGCCTTATAAGAGCCTTTGGTTGTGCTTTTGGCTCAAACATTTTGTCAAATGTTGTCATGCATTCATGCTGTGAAACATTTTCTTGAGGTTGGCTTAAACAATTTTCCAAACTGTTGTTTGAAATGGAAAAACCCTTTTTTAAATTCTGGCTGAGACATTCTTGAGGTAAGTCGGTTGACCCCAAATTGCTCTAAATTCACCAAATTCAACATCTTGTGACTGCTTTTCTTCATAAATCTTTGTCAGTCATCAAAACATAAGATTGAATATTTCAACATATGTAATTTATATTCAATCAGATCTATCTCATCTTGACATTTTTCCCAACAGTCTAAACTGAAAAATTAAGTAAATATTGAATAACTAGAAGTCTTACTATCTTCCACCAAGTTATAGCAAATAGAAGCTCCTTGAAAAGAATGTTTGACCACTTTAACTACTATCATTTTTGGATTAAAAGGGGGCTAAGTGAGTGCAGAAGCTTCAGCTAAAAATTTTCCACAGTTTAGTCCATTTTTTTGTCATCAAGATTCCATTTTTACCTGTAACTACTTCAAGAAAATTCCATAGGGCCACCTTTTGTGCAAAATTAGATGCTGCAGCCCCTTCCATGGATACCTATCTTTAGTTTTCTGGGATCTTAAAAAAGCAGTTTGTAGAAGTTAATATTGGACAAGAGAAGGGGCAAAACAATTTAAGATACAAGGGTTTTTTCTCCTCTGCTAAAGATCACTCTGTTGAAGTTCTCTGAACTGGTAATAAATTAGTAAGTGTTTTCTTGTGTGCATGATTGTCCAATTGTGTTTGAATTTATCTCTTCCTTCCTGCCTCCATTCATGTTCTGTAGTTCATTAGCTTTCTTATAACTACAGTAGGTGTGTCCTTGTTTACAAAATTGTGGGGGCTTTTTAATGAAAGTCCATGAAAGTGATCTGACCATTGACATAGTAGCTGGCCTTAGAACAATATGGCACATACGTGAGTCTAGTATTCAATGATTTTGCATTAATTGTATGTTTGTTTGTTTTCCCACTAAAACTGTGTAGAATATGCAAGTTCATTCTAGAGGCAGAGTATTGCATTCGTGTTGGCAGAGGTGAGGATCCACACCATTTTCCTGTCTTCTTATGGTGTGGATCCATCATGATAATTTTTTTTTGGAACTGCAATACATTTGGTAAACGATGTTATGGCCAAGGCATAGTAGTTTGATTAATTTTCAGTAGGTCTTCTCTTGATTGTGTCACAAAAACTTACCAAAGCACTGTATTAAATTAGTTATTTAGAATTTGCAAGTTTTGGAAATATCTAAAAGGTCATTTTATTTTTGACAAAGGACTCAGTTTATTATTTTGAGTATAGTTTAGCTTTGTCATCAAAAGAACCTGATTGGCTACCAAGATGATTGTTTGGCCATGATATTCTAGTTGATTTTGAGAAAATTTATATAAGTATGTGTTGTTTGATTATGAAGATTTTGAAGTAGTGTTTTTAATAGAATTTTCCTCATTAGAAAGCATGTTTGACTTTGATATTTGTTAAGTTTACCTTAACAATGTTGCCTTTATATGTTGTTTATACTTATTACATCCCTTGGTTTCAACTTCATGCCCATTACCAAGCCTTGTTATTGTAGGTGTCTAAGTTTCTATTCTTACTCTATATATTTCTCTTTGATTTGTCTTTTTCTATTCATTCATAACTCATATCTTAGATACATTTCTTTGAAGCTTCTTTAGAATGCATCTTTCATTTCATTATTAGTTAGAAATGTATTCTCTCAAAGAAAATATATTCAATAATGGCTAGAAGAAAACTATATAAGATTAAAGATAACCATGGAAGAAATCTCCACTTTGTGGTTCTTTACACACATAAGAACATGGAAGAACACAAATGTAAAGGAGATGTGCCCTTATCTATTCCACCAGAACAAAAAAGTTTTAACTTCCCTCTTTTGACAATTTGGCTTTTATATTTTCATAAAGTGTTTCATCACTAATTTCCAGTGATACTTTTCTATTTCCCTTCGCATCTTCTCAACTTGATCTTTTGTTGCTACCATGATCTTACTACTGACATAGTTACCAAAGCTTTTCTGAATTAATGTTTGAGCTTCTTTCAATGTGCACCCCATATCAATTGCATTGCTTCCTTTGATATGATAATCATTGGGAGTCAATCTTCTGGCATGTAAACACAAAACATTTGAGTGAATGGGAAAAAAATCATCTAAATGTCCGCTTCAATAAACTATTAATTCATTTTCCTCCTCTGTGAATGTCTCTAATCTGGAAAATACTCTCCTGACTTCATCTCCCAAGCCAGCTTCTCCAACTTTGGCTAAATTTCATTTACATGTAGATGTGATTCATCTCCCAAGCTAATTTCTCCAAATTTACATAAATTTTGTGTATATGTGGATGTGATTTGTCTCACAAAAAAACATGTATCATTTTATAGCATGTGATGGGTTTAACTCCTCTATCATTCATTAATATTCTTATCATTTGATCCCACCAGCCCACTTCGACATAGATATTAGAGACAACAAAAGTTGCCAATTTTTAAGCATTTAGATTGAAAAGCGACACCAATAAGCCTATATTCATATCCGATCTACAGGTACCAAGAAAATACATCGACACAACCCCCACAAGTTTAACTAGCATCTTGATGATAAGTTTAGAGTGTCCTCGAGATAGGCAACATAGCCAAGAAGGTCAACAATGTACACAGTGATCAACTATTGGTTTATTACAATAATTATTATTCTTGTGGATATGTAAGGCCCTTGTTGACTACACTTGCATAGTTGCACACAAATAAAATACAAGCAAAGCTCAACTTGTTGAGAAGTATTCTAGATGCTTAATTGCTTCAAAGATTTTGAGAGCATATCTTGCAATCGTGGCATTCTAGGAGACGACAATTCATTGAGGTATGTTGTCAAACATTTCATACGCCTTGTCTATTTTTCAAGACACTTGCAACTACAACATCTGACAAAAGCCCCACCACATCTCTTTCAGGCTATATATCAAAAAGTTCACCTACCTTGCCTATGCTTCAACATTTTACATACATGTCTAACAGAGCACTTGTAACTACATCATCTCTTTGAAGCATTCTATCAACCAATTCATAAGTCCTATGTTTCCACATTTTTCATAGATGTCTAATAACACACAACTACATCTGATAAGAATTTCATTTCCATTATGCTTCGATGGAGATCATGGCGGTTATACACCTATTGAAAACCTTAATATACTGTTCAAATACTTTTGTGGCAAAATGCTCATGAACCTTGAAATATATTATGAAAAACATACTATTGATTTTGCACTTATGCCTTCCTGTTAATACAACATTGTTTATTCACTCAAGTTATCTGTCATGATAGCATTTGACTAAGATTTTGAAGGCATGCATATGATTACTATATATTACTAATCAAAAACATCAATTTGATTTTTCACTTATGTCTTTTGTTTATATAATATTGTTTCTATATTTTTTATTTGTGATGCTTACATTCAACTAAGATTTTGAAGGCGTGGATATGATTACACAAATCACTAATCTAGTACAATGTGTGAGTACTACAACAAAAATAATCTAGCACAATCTACCTTCCCATCTTTCAAAACATTGCTATGAGGAAGAGAATTAAGAATAGCAACTTGGTTACTCAAGGAGGAGAATTAGTTTCTAGTGAAGATAAATATATTGAAAAAAATGAATGAAGTAGAGCTCAATATTTCATTAATATCTAAAATAATGAAGCCTAGGTCATGGAAGCAGCACAAATATGCATTTAGATTAAATTTGATATACCTAGTCATCTGGTACATGATCATGAAAGTGGTATTTAAGAGTAGTTGGTCCAAGGCAAAACATTATGGGAATTAAATAAAATTAAGTTCTTTGTTATTTTAAATACAATAAAACTTCCACCAGAAACTTACTTCCATAAGGCGGTTACCTTCTGAACTAACCCATAAGATGAAGAATGTTGAATACTCAAGAAATGACATACCAAGAAGCAAATATAATGAACTCAATGGTGAAAAAATTTAAAAGGGGAAATCATGACCATAGGAAATCATAAGTAACTAAAATAGCACAACTATCATCCTATAATCATTTCTATAATTTGGGGAATAAGATTCCTACCCAAGAAGAAATTAGCTAAATTCTCACCAAACAAGTTCTCTCAGCCCCCTGAAATATCCAAAGCTTTGGGACCATAAAATTAGAGATGGTAAAGCATGCAAAGGTGAATATCGTGGTTCCAAAACATTCTTGAAGACTTTTGAAACTGATAGAGGAAGAAGTGAAAAAGTGAATAGAAGTAACACAAAACTAAAATGGTGGTTAAGCTCCTCTCCCCCCAAATTAAATTGAGTCAACATAATCTTTTATCATTAGCAAGTGAATATAAATGTATTTCTACACATGCGTGACCAACTAACTAGGAGCGGAAAATCTATATTTCTAGATGAATGAACCAGGATGATCAGAAAGTGAGGGAAAAATTCATATTAGAATGTTATGGAAAGACTTGGTATACAATTGTTACCCCTCCCTCAAACTAACCAATTGGCCATGTAAAGACATGCATGAACTCCCCTAAGAAGACCACTGAATAAATTGATATTCCCCTATCATCCTTAATTTAGTTGTTTAAAGATTTATATAATAAGGAGTGCACTTATAATTGATAATCAAGGAATATCATGCAAAGGTTATTATTTAATTAATAGTATTAAGTATTTAATATCACACACACACATTAAATCATCTATAACTAAGATAATTTATTAATCAAGCAACTCCAATAAAATTACCTTCACAACACGATCTAAGAACAAATGAGCATGAACTAAAATAGTCAAAGGGTGGGTATTACACTTCTATGCATGGTTTCCTATTTTTCCATCTATTAAAAAAATTCATTTGCCCTAATTTCTTGGCAGACTGTAGCTTTCACCACCCTATTTTGGTACACTCCCCCGAGTCACAAGAAAAATATGATTTTCCTAAACAAGGATGTTCAGGTCAAAAAATTTCTAGAGCCTTGTGCTTTTCTTGGATCCAAGCTCAATGCATGATTTTTTCTCCTAGATCTTTAGTTAAGGTTGGCTTGTGAAATCTATGTCCTGAAATGTGTATAAAAGGATGCCTCTTCCTCTCATTTACACATCCATGAATATAATCCACAATTTACACACACACACACACATGTGAACTATCATTCATTGTGCATTCAAGAGATCCAAGTGAAAGAAAACATCAATTTGAATACATTCATTATCAACCATTCAAGCCCATCATGAATTCAAGTGCAAGAAAGATGTCAAGAGTCTTCAAGCATTCAAGTATTCATTTCTGTCATGCATTCAAGGCATTTCCTTCCATATATCTATATCATTTCCCCATTGGGGGGAAAGAAAATGAGTTTGCAATCAAGTAAGGAGATCTACATTCATCCATCAAGTCTTCTTCTTCCTCAATCCAACATTGTGGTGAATTACCATATCTAGTGCACGAGTTTTGTCTTACATGATTTTCTTTTGGTTTTTTTGTTGATTCAAATCTTTTGTATCAACATTATTGATCACATACTTGGAGACAATTGCATCTACATGGTATGATATACTTCATTGTTTAGATCTAATCTCTGCTACATGACATCATTATTTTAATTTTATTTATTTTATTTTAAGTTTGATTCCTAAGAAGAGATTTGACTGAGGAAAAACCCTCCCCTCAACCTTCCTCCCCATATTTTCTATGTGCAAGATAAGTTTGTGGAGTTTTGGATATGGATTTGGGAGCTTCAAATACAATTACAAAACCTTAGAAAATTTCATCACATTCCGAGTTAAAAGGACAAGGTCAAAATTCACACCTTGTTCTTGGACTAGGTCATCCAAGTCAGCCTCATCCTTTGGATTTGAGATTTTCATAGAAAGCAGTTACAAGCATTAGAGGCTCAAATCTAGAGTTTTACCTAATTTTGACATCTCTGCAACAGTCAAAATTAGATCAAAAGGTCCATTTGCCTCCTCTTTCTTCAAGGCTAGTTCAATTCCTCCTATTTTCCTCTTCCGCATACTTTAATAGATCATATTTAATTTTCTTTATTCATTTATCACATTTACATATAAGATTTACATACCATTATCATTTCTTTTGTAAGGAATCCATTATTATTTCTCATTTTTCTATCCATGCATTCAATTTTGGATTTCAGGATTTGCCTTGATTTCCTAGTGGACTGTGGCTTTCACCACGCCATTTTGGTACACTCCTCTAAGTCCTAGGAAAAATATGATTTTCCTAAAATAGGTCATCCAAGTAAACCTTTTCCTAGAGCCTTGTGCTTTTCTTGGCTCTGAGCTTGATGTGGGAGTTTTCTCCTAAATCTTTAATTAAGGTTGGCTTGTGAAATCTATGTCCCAAAATGTGTATAAATAGAGACCTCTTCCTCTCCTTTACACATCCATGATTATAATCCACAATTTACACACACACACACACACATGTGCGCTATCATTAATTATGCATTCAAGAGATCCAAGTGCAAGCAAGCATCCATTTGAAGAAAATCCATTATTAACCATTCAAGCCCATCAAGAATTCAAGTGCGAGAAATACATCAAGAGTCTCCAAGCATTCAAGTATTCATTTACATCATGCATTTGAGAAATTTCCTTCCATATATCTCTCTCTTTTCCCTATTGGAGGTCAAGAAAAGGAGTTTTCAATCAAGGAAGGAGATCTACATTCAACCATCAAGTATTCTTCTTCCTCAATCAATATTGTGGTGAATTACCATATAATATACTAATTTTTGTCTTACATGATTTCCTTTTGGTTTTTTTGCGTCAAATCTATTGCATCAACATTTTTGATCACATAGTTAGAGACAATTGCATCTACATGGTTTGATATACACTATTGTTTAGATCTAATATTTTCTACATTAAAACATTCTTTCAATTACATTTATTTCATTTTAGGTTTGATTCCTATGCACGGGTTTGACTGAGGTAAAACCCTCCCCTCAACCTTCATCCCCTTCTTTTCTGTGTGTAGGAGCAGGTTGCAAAGTTTTGGATATGGATTTGGGATCTTCAGATACAATTACAAAAGCCTCATAAATTTTCAGCACATTTTGAGCTAAAAGGACAAGGTCAAAATTTCCACCCTTGTCCTATACTAGGTCATCCAAGTCGGCCTCATCCTATGGGTTTGATATTTTCATTGAAAGTATTTACAAGCATCAGAGGCTAAGATCTAGAGTTTTACCTAATTCTGACATCTTTGTGACAGTTAAAATTAGATCTGAAGGTCCATTTGCCTCCTCTTTCTTCAAGGCTAGTTCATTTCCTCCTATTTTCCTCTTGCACATACTTTCATAGATCATATTTACTTTTCTTTAGTCATTTATCATATTTACATATAAGATTTACATACCATTTTCATTTCTTTTGTAAGGAATCCAAAAACCCTACATCGTTTAGATCATGAATTGACAACCTTATTGTTTTGGTTGTGTTAATCAAATTCATTTTGTAGGGGGTTGTGTATTCTAATGCATGTATGATTTGGTGATCTACCATTGATCACCATTTTCTACCTATCCATTACAATTCCATTCTGATTTTTGTGTTAGATTCTCTTTCTTTGCATTTAGATGTCTAGATCTACTTTGTATGCATTATGATATTCACTATTTACATCACATATTAGCTACATTATATGCATTTTTTTTTAATTTGGTGGTTAGATCTTCTTATTGTCATTAGATCCTATCTCTATCTTATTCTTACCTAGATCTAGTTTGGTGTTTTTCATCATGAAACTTTCTAAGTTGGATTGGTGTGCTATAAATCATTTTCTTGTGTTCCTTCTTACCTCTCTTTATCAGTTTCATGAAGTGAATCAAAATTTCTTGAATGTGATGATGTTTTTATTCCTTCATGGCATTCTTACCTATGATATTATGAGGTTAACAAATATATCCCTTCCTTATAAAGCATATTACAAGACCTTTATCAATATATCATGTGGATTTCTTCTTCAAGTTTTTTAAAAATGTATTGATTATATAGATAGCACAAAGACCTTTGTGAATGAGTCTAATGATAATTTTAATCCTCCTAATCTTTCTTCTCAATTGACCACCAATCCTCCCCAAGACAAAATCCCCATTGATATTGTGATACCAAGACCTAGATCTCCTCTTCCTCAACCTCCTTTCATGCATAGTATCAAAGTGGTTTCTAATTCCTTTATTTTATGTCAAAATCTTATTCATAATCCGAATGTTAGACATTTCCTATATGATTTCTCCAAGAATGTTCGATAATACTACTCCTTGTACTCACAAACATAAAGTTGAATCATCCTCACATGAAGAGAAAAAAGATCTAGGATTGAGCCTTAAAAATCCTCCTGACCTTCCTAAGGAATATCATGTTCCTCACATTGATCATTATTCTCCACCACAACCTCCTATCATACCAACACCATCTCATGATCATTTTACCTTATGATGATTGTGAAGCCTTGGCTAAATGAATTTATCTAAATATCAAGTATAATTTTAGGATAATATTTCCTTATAGATTCCATCCGAACCCACACAATTGCAACAATGGTGAATTATTGTGTTGTTGTCATTACTCTAACAAAAATACTCTTACTGACTATGTTCAATTTAGATAATTTGTTCAAGACTTAATTGATAGATGTCTTCTTCTTTTAACATCACATACTATACATGTTCTTCATATCAAAGAAATACCTTTGCCATTCCTTTCCTATTATGTTTCTCTCCATTATAAAATATTCTTTGCATAATGTGTACTAAGGGCATGAGAGTAAGAACCAATTTCTCTTTCTCTCTAAATTGGAGGGAAATAGATCATCATTTCTTCCTTCTTTCAGGGATCCACTTTCTCCCTTTGTTGATATATTTTTTTTATACAATGTCATCCTTTTCGACATACATTTTTTGTTTTAAATAAGAATATTGACATCCTAAATTGTAACCTTACACTTGCTTAAGAGCCCATATCTTTTATATATGAAAAATCACACAGGCAACTTAATGTGGTTTCCTTTTTTCAATGTATCCAAAATCCCTTGTGGGATTGCATCTTTTATAGTATGATGGTTTTCTAGAATGAATTTGTTTCCTTACCATAAGTTGCAACTTTATGCTTGAAAGTGTTTATCTATATATTATGAGATATCTAATACTTAGGATAGGTATTGGGTTATTCTTTCTTTCTTTCTCATCCTTTCATAAGATCTAGTATCTCTTTGTTGTACATCTCTTTTATATTATGATGTCCCCCCATGTACAAAATTTTTGTTTAGGATATTTCTCCTTGATGATATTAGTATCCTCCTTATAATTTATTCATTTCTTAGAAGTGCATATCTTATATAATTGGGTTTACCACTAAGTATACATAAGTGGCATCCTTCTTCTTCTTTTTCATCTCTATGAATTTGTATTATTTCATAGGGGTACATCATTTTTGGCATGAGATACTTTGTTTGATACAAGATACTAATATATTTTCTTAAGAAATCAGTTTCATGCCTCAAATGGCATGTATTTCATCTAGTAATCTATTGGAATTATGGAAAGATAAGTACTGAGAGGTGAGGGGTGAATCCATACCCTTAAAAACTTTTAACACTTAAACTTTGAAATAGTAGATCTTAATTAACTGACTGATTCCATTGTTTGAAATATACATTCAAATAACTGAAAATGTAAAGTGCATGTAAACAAACAATAAATCATACATGAAAATTCAAACTCATGACACATATATTTTGGTTACGCAGAAACCCTTGTTAAAAGGTAAAAACTACGGTGGGGATGACACCCACAAATCTTCACTAATGCAATAATAAAGTAGGTTGGTTAAGGCTATAAGTTGTGATCACTTCTGATGATCTTACCCTGTTAGGAGTAACAAAAAAATCGACTAGATCTACCTAGTTAGAGGATTTAAACAACACAAAGTATGTGTGTACTCAGTTAAGAAATTTAAACAAGAACTGTTAAGTTCACTCTATTAAGATATTTTGATCTGCTACAATGGTTAAATTGACAACAGTAAAAGTATTTGTAAATAACAACTTATACTTGTTTAATTTAGATCTGTGAAGTACCAAATAAATATTACCTCAGTGTGAAGTATATGCTCTTCTTTTCTACTCGGTAACCTTGTATGTGTTTTGAAAACTGATTGCCTCAATCATAAAACCTTTTTGTCGTAAACCCTTTGTATGATCTCCTCATGGCCTTAGTGCAACTGCTCCTTCATGATACACGGTCATAATGACATCTTTACAATTATATATCAAACTAACTTGACCTAATTAGGGTTCACATCATCTTAGAAAACCTAAGATCAATGGTGTACAAAATTAACCTAGATCTAACATTACATAGGAATCATCACAAAAATTAATGATTACATCCACATTAAATATGTCTCGATCTTGGTAAACCATTTACTGATTGGTGTAAACCATTTACATAGTTATATGTGTCATTCCTGATTACTATGTCATTTCTTTCTTTACTCGGTAATCACTACACTCACCAGTCGATAAATTACTGGTGCTCGGTTCATGTGAATGTCTGGTGATCGCTAGCTCGGTACTCAGTAGTTTCTTGTTGTTCGGTAAGTGTGCTCGGTCAAAACTAGAGTCAATGATCTTGAATTTATGCCTTGTCTTTGCTTGGTGTGAATGCTTTGTATGCATAACCAGATCTTCTAATTCCAACCTTTACTGACTGAATAACTGATTGATACTAATGACAATCCATTAATTATCAAATAGAGATAACAATCTCCCCCTTCGGCATTAGTATCAAAACCTTATGTATATGTACTGACTGTAAAAAATATATACAAACTCAAAAATATGCTAACTCCATATATACTGACTATATACTCTGAGTCTATATACTAGCTCCCCCTTTGTGCATGCTCCCGGTGGTGTGAAGTAAAAATTGGCATATATATGTAAATATATATACATAGACTTTCCCCCTTTTTGAAATTAATGCCAAAATAGAAAGGTGTACTTAAAACTTATCAAAAATGTGCTTGTGGGTTTTTTGCAATGATGCCAAGAGGTTCTCTCATTCCTCTTTCAACTTGTCAAGAGCAATGTATCCATCATTTTCTTAGACTTCTTAGTCACCTTGACTCTGACTAGATCTATTTTAATTCTTTGTTTGGCTTCTTCATAGGTTCCAAACCTATTTTCTTGAGGATCTTTGGGCTCGGCCAATAAAGCCTTTATTGACCTAGAAGTTTGGTCAATGTCAAGTTCATAGCCCATCGGTGCTAACCATGCTATTCTCAGTTCAAAAGCCTTTATCAAAGTGGTGTCAGTATCCACTAAGAAACAAATATCTTCCTTATATTGCTCAGCCCATTGTCCTAGTATTCTGCTTCTTTGATGCACTCGGTCCTTGAATTGCTCAAAATATACATCCATAATGCTAACAAAATCTTGTCCTAAAATTTGAATGAAATCATTTATTTGTAGAATTACCAGTCGATCAATATCCTAGTCAACATTACCGACTGAGAGGAAAAAAATTTGTACATAGAAACATATGTAAAGTAGCAATGAATCAAACTTACATGTATTAGACTTTGCTGACCTAATGGTTTTCATGTTCTCTTCTAACTGTTTCAATAGGAGCTCAATGAGATCCAATTAAAAGCCTTTCTTCACCATCTTATATGCAATGTCCACAACTCCACATGGAACACTGTTAGGTCTACTAGATTGAAATATTTTGTAACCAATTACATATGCACCAAACCTAGTCTTAGGATCAACAATGGTGTTGATTCTCATTCCTCTACCATCCCATTTAGCTCCTGTTGCTTTTTCGATCTCATTTCTTGATGCACTCCTCAATGCTTTAACCTTGTCAGTTATGGAGTAACCAGTGACTGCATATATTATATCCTTGGTAATTTTGACCAGTTCATCCAGTTATAACTTTCCCTCGTGCGTATGACTCAAGACTATCTTAATGTATTCATTCTTGAAAACCCTCGAGAAATACAGCACGTTAGCCAAACCTCTCATCTCCAAATGTGTGTGCCCATCCTTGAGCTTTCCATCAACACTCTACTCCTGAAAGGTGGATTGTACCTCAAAATCACCTATCTCACCAATTTTGTAGTGTATATATGCACATATGTCTTCAACTAGCAAAACCCTAGGTGGTATGCTCGAAAATGTGCCAGTTTTATTGATTTGCGATGCAACCTCAGGATGTAATTTATATTTCATCTCATTACAGGTTGGGGATTTGATTAAATTGACCTTCTTCTCAGTTCTAGTCTTAGATTTCTCAACCTTTGATGAGGATGCCATCTTTTTTCAAATTAGGGCTTAAGAGATAACAACGAAATAGCTTGGTAAAAATGAAACTTACTTGTGACTATGTCTAATCTATTCGAAAACCTTTCAAATTTGTGCTCAACTACTCTATAAATTCTCTACTCAAATCTTGCTCAAAATAGCTCCATCTCTTCATGTTCACAATGTGAAAAATGACTAAGTCCACTATTTATTTATACCCTAAAATTTGTTTCCTGCTCAAACTTTTACAATTAATGCTTGACCTACCACAACTCGGTAGATGTAGTTACGCTCTGTGTATACTTCAAAAGATCATATGCTTGGTTAAAACTAAGATATCACTCGGTTGAAACCACAACTCGGTTAACCTTGCCACTTGTTATCGACTAGAAAATACATGCTCGATCTTGCTTATACTGATTGTATACATTTAAAGCTCAAAACATATAAAACCATAGTGCATCTTGTTTCATGCAGATTTGGTATACAAAAACTAGATATAAGGAATTGTGTGTTAGATATAACCGATTTGAAAATCAGTTTTATACATACCTTTATGACTTAGGTGGAGGTGGTGATGTCACCCAATACAATGGACGAGGTGTCACTGACTGCATTTCTTGATCCAACATTATCAATTGATGCTTTTCTCCACATTGTATTTCTTAACCTCATGATTTCCTCAATTGTATTTCCATTTTCATTTGTTTGTGTCTCTGGTGCTCGGTCTCTATAATCCTTACTTAAAAGACCGACCTTATGAAAGTGCATACATGCCATACCAGTGCTTGTCCAATTGCAAGATCTTCCTCTCCAATTATTTCTCATGCAATTTGTTTCTATATGTCCATATGTGTCACATGATGTGCAATTAACCCATGTGTTGTAATCCCAAGTATATGCATTACCTTTCCTTCTCAGTTGATATGCTTTGTTCTATTCCTTTGGTGTCTAGACTTGCTTCATCTTTGTCCTGCATTCTTGTGCAATATGTCCATGCATGTTGCAAATGCGACATTGTTTCTCCATGTAGGGTTTCTTAGGATTCCGATTCAACTTAGATCTGCACTCATGTGCTTAATGTCCATACTTGTTATTGTTATAGCAGTAACCATTAAACTTAGGAGTGGATTTAGGAATACCTTTTTCTTTTCTCTTGCAAAAATTTGTTGTGTGGCATGGTTTTCCACAATGATAACATGATAGCTTATTTGGCCTTGGATTAGTGTAGGTGTTCTTTTGTTCAACTTGTCTTGATGACTCTCCCTACTCGGTGTAGCCTAAACCAGTTGTGCTATCCAATCCTTTCTGACTCGTCAGAAATTCATCCATTCTCTTATTACTTTCTTCATCTTTCTAAATCATCTCATTATGTTGTTGTTGCATTTTTACCTCATTCTTCAATCTTTCATTTTCTTCTCTTAATTCACTGATGACTTCTAGTTTCCTAGTAAGCTCACTATTTACTCGGTTGAGCTCCTAACTTATGAAAACCATATGATTGGAGACTTCAAAGTGATGCTCAGCGAGTCTCAGTATCTAAGATTCCTTCTCATATAGCTTAGTCATTTGTCTCCTGTCTTTAGTAGTCCTCAATGGCATAGTGTATTCCATCGGTCGTGGAGGCCCAACTAACTGAAGCATGACCGTTTATATTTTTGAATTTGATATGAGGAAATCAAAGGTATCATGTAGCCGTTTATATTGTTAAATTTGAATTGGGGAAATCAAAGGAGGTGGCATTTCATAGATAGCTATGTCACGTGGAGATTCAAATTGGGGAAATCAAAGGAAGTGTTCACAGATATAATGGGTTGGATTTCTACTCTCTTCAGTAGGATAGTTTGTCAAAGATAATATCAGCATAGTTTATCTTTTTCACATTTTTTGGCAAGAATTATAATCTTTCATATATTTTAAATTATTAGTCCCTGCGTAAACAGGAGACTAATGTTTTCCTGTACGTGGGAAATTTTTTGTCCTAAAGTTTGTTTTATAATTTTGTAAAATATTTATTATACAATCTATTTTTGTGATATTTTCCAATTTTTTGATTGGCCAGCTATATTTTTGTGGGTGTTTTTTCATTTTTACTGTGCAAATTTACTGTTGAATACTTTCTTTGGGTTTCATTTTATTGTCAAAAAAATTCATTCAAAATTCTATCATATTTGGTTTTCTTTCCTGTGTATTTAGCCTGCAAAATTCAGGAAGCAATTTTGTTTTTTTCGTGGAACCTTATAAGAGCCCTTGGTTGTGCTTTTGGCTCAAACATTTTGTCAAATGTTGTCATGCATTCATGCGGTGAAACATTTTGTTGAGATTGGCTTAAACAATTTTCCAAACTGTTGTTTGAAATGTAAAAACCATTTTTTAAATTCTGGCTGAGACATTCTTGAGGTAAGTTGGTTGACCCCAAATTGCTCTAATATCTCGTGACTGCTTTTCTTCATAAATCTATGTCTGTCATCAAAACATAAGATTGAATATTTCAACATGTGTAATTTATATTCAATCAGATCTATCTCATCCTGACATTTTTCCCAACAGTCTAAACTGAAAAATTAAGTAAATATTGAATAACTAGAAGTCTTACTATCTTCCACCAAGTTATAGAAAATAGAAGCTCCTTGAAAAGAATGTTTGACCACTTTAACTACTATCATTTTTGGATTAAAGGGGGATAAGTGGGTGCAGAAGCTTCAGCTAAAATCTTTTCACAGTTTAGTCTAGTTCAAGAAAATTCCATAGGGCCACCTTTTGTGCAAAATTAGATGCTATAGCCCCTTCCATGGATACCTATCTTTAGTTTTCTGGGTTCTTAAGAAAGCAGTTTGTAGCCCTACCTTAAGACTCTAATATTATAGAAGTTAATATTCCATTCTGCCTAGCTTACATATTGGACAAGAGAAGGGGCAAAACAATTTAAGATACAAGGGTTTTTTCTCCTCTGCTAAAGATCACTCTCTCGAAGTTCTCTGAACTGGTAATAAATTAGTAAGTGTTTTCTTGTGTGCATGATTGTCCAATTGTGTTTGAATTTATCTCTTCCTTCTTGCCTCCATTCTTGTTCTGTAGTCCATTAGCTTTCTTATAACTACAGTAGGTGTGTCCTTGTTTACAAAATTGTGGGGGCTTTCTAATGAAAGTCCATGAAAGCGATCTGACCATTGACATAGTAGTTGAGGTTTTGCATCAATTGGCCTTAGTATTCAATGATTTTGCATTAATTGTATGTTTGTTTGTTTTCCCACTAAAACTGTGTAGAATATGCAAGTTCATTCTAGAGGCAGAGTATTGCCTTCGTGTTGGCAGAGAGGTGAGGATCCACACCATTTTCCTGTCTTCTTATAGTCTGGATCCATCATGATAATTTTTTTTTGAAACTGTAGGAATTGGGTAGGCCCCTTATAAACTGCAATACATTTGGTAAACGATGTTATGGCCAAGGCATAGTAATTTGAGTAATTTTCAATAGTTATCATGTCTTCTCTTGATTGTGTCACAAAAACTTACCAAAGCACTATATTAAATTAGTTTATTTAGAATGTGCAAGTTTTGGAAATATCTAAAAGGTCATTTTATTTTTGACAAAGGACTCAGTTTATTATTTTGAGTATAGTTTAGCTTTGTCATCAAAAGAGCCTGATTGGCTATCAAGATGATTGTTTGGTCATGATATTCTAGTTGATTTTGAGAAAATTTATATAAGTATGTTTTGTTTGATTATGAAGATTTTGAAGTAGTGTTTTTAATAGAATTTTCCTCGTTAGAAAGCATGTTTGACTTTGATATTTGTTAAGTTTACCTTAACAATGTTTAAATTTTTAGTTACCTTTATATGTTGTTTATACTTATTACATCCCTTGGTTTCAACTTCATGCCCATTACCAAGCCTTGTTACTCTAGGTGTCTAAGTTTCTATTCTTACTCTATATATTTCTCATTGATTTCTCTTTTTCTATTCATTCATAACTCATATCTAAATCCGTTTCTTTGAAGCTTCTTTAGAATGCATCTTTCATTTCATTATTAGTTAGAAATGCATTCTCTCAAAGAAAATATATTCAATAATAGCTAGAAGAAAACTATATAAGATTAAAGATAACCATGGAAGAAATCTCCACTTTGTGGTTCTTTACACACATAAGAACATGGAAGAACGCAAATGTAAAGGAGATGTGTCCTTATCTATTCCACCAAAACAAAAAAAATTCTAACTTCCCTCTTTTGACAATTTGGCTTTTATATTTTCATAAAGTGTTTCATCACTAATTTCCAGGTGAAACTTTTCTATTTCCCTTCGCATCTTCTCAACTTGATCTTTTGTTGCTACCATGATCTTACTACTGACATAATTACCAAAGCTTTTCTAAATTAATGTTTGAGCTTCCATTGATATGCTAATCATTGGGAGTCAATCTTCTGGCCTGTAAAGCATGTTTGACTTTGATATTGATGTATTACAATAATTGTTATTCTTGTGGATATGTAAGGACCTTGTTGACTACACCTGCATAGTTGCTCACAAATAAAACACAAGCAAAGTTCACAATGTTGAGAAGTATTCTAGATGCTCAATTGCTTCAAAGATTTTGAGAGCATATCTTACAATCGTGGCATTCATACGCCTTGTCTATGTTTCCACGTTGCGCATACATGTCTATCAAGACACTTGCAACTCTCCATCTTCCATATTATGCTTTGATGGATATCCACACCTTGCTTTAAAGTTCCCATTTTAGGAGCAAGCTGGAAGGATGTTGGTCAAATGTTGTGGTACTGGCTTCACACTTGCAAATCTCATTTGATTGAAAGCTTTTGAATCCTTTTCAACAAATCCATTGTGCACATAGCTAACAATCATTGTATTCCAGACCCCATGAGACCACATTTCTTTCAGGTTGTATATCAAAAAGTTCACCTGCCTTGCCTATGCTTCAACATTTTACATACATGTCTACCAGAGCACTTGTAACTACATCATCTAACAATTTAATTCCACGATGTTCCTAACCACATAGCGGTCATGATTGTTCTTCACAGGGTGAACTCCTTGGTAATGGGATTCATACATGTGCATGTCTATGGTAGTGTTGAAGGCACATTGCAGGTTTCTATCCAGTATCATAGCACATCCAAAAATCTTTCGATGCGAGCACCCAAGAAGAAATTAGCAAGTGAATATAAATGTATTTCTACACATGCGTGACCAACTAACTAGGAGCGGAAAATCTATATTTCTAGATGAATGAACTAGGATGATCAGAAAGTGAGGGAAACATTCATATTGGAATGTTATGGAAAGACTTGGTATACAATTGTTACCCCTCCCTCAAACTGACCAATTGGCCATGTAAAGACATGCATGAACTCCCCTAAGAAGACCACTGAATAAATCGATATTAATTACCATGAAACATATTCCCCTATAATCCTTAATTTAGTTGTTTAAAGATTTATATAATAAGGAGTGCACTTATAATTGATAATCAAGGAATATCATTCAAAAGTTATTATTTAATTAATAGTATTAAGTATTTAATATCATACATATATTAAATCATCTATAACTAAGATAATTTATTAATCAAGCAACTCCAATAAAATTACCTTCACAACACGGTCTAAGAACAAATGAGTATGAACTAAAATAGTCAAAGGGTTGGTATTACACTTCTATGCATGGTTTCCTATTTTTCCATCCATTAAAAAAATTCATTTGCCCTAATTTCTTGGCAAATTGTAGCTTTCACCACCCTATTTTGGTACACTCCCCTGAGTCGCAAGAAAAATATGATTTTCCTAAATAAGGATGTCCAAGTCAAAAAATTTCTAGAGCCTTGTGTTTTTCTTGGATCCAAGCTCAATGCATGATTTTTTCTCCTAGATCTTTAATTAAGGTTGGCTTGTGAAATCTATGTCCTGAAATGTGTATAAAAGGATGCCTCTTCCTCTCATTTACACATCCATGAATATAATCCACAATTTACACACACACACATGTGAACTATCATTCATTGTGCATTCAAGAGATCCAAGTGAAAGAAAACATCCATTTGAATACATTCGTTATCGACCATTCAAGCCCATCATGAATTCAAGTGCAAGAAAGACATCAAGAGTCTTCAAGCATTCAAGTATTCATTTCTATCATGCATTCAAGGCATTTGTTTCCATATATCTATATCATTTCCCCGTTGGGGGGAAAGAAAATGAGTTTGCAATCAAGTAAGGAGATCTACATTTGTCCATCAAGTCTTCTTCTTCCTCAATCCAACATTGTGGTGAATTACCATATCTAGTGCATGAGTTTTGTCTTACATGATTTTCTTTTGGTTTTTTTGTTGATTCAAAATTTTTTTCATCAACATTATTGATCACATACTTAGAGACAATTGCATCTACATGGTATGATATACTTCATTGTTTAGATTTAATCTTTGCTACATGACATCATTATTTTAATTTTATTTATTTTATTTTAGGTTTGATTCCTAAGAAGGGATTTGACTGAGGAAAAACCCTCCCCTCAACCTTCCTCCCCATATTTTCTATGTGCAAGATAAGTTTGTGGAGTTTTGGATATGGATTTGGGAGCTTCAGATACAATTACAAAACCTCAAAAAATTTCATCACATTTCAAGTTAAAAGGACAAGGTCAAAATTCACACCTTGTTCTTAGACTAGGTCATCCAAGTTAGCCTCATCCTTTGGATTTGAGATTTTCATAGAAAGCAGTTACAGGCATTAGAGGCTCAAATCTAGAGTTTTACCTAATTTTGACATCTTTGCAATAGTCAAAATTAGATCAAAAGGTCCATTTGCCTCCTCTTTCTTCAAGGCTAGTTCAATTCCTCCTATTTTCCTCTTGCACATACTTTAATAGATCATATAATTTAATTTTCTTTAGTCATTTATCACATTTACATATAAGATTTACATACCATTATCATTTCTTTTGGAAGGAATCCATTATTATTTCCCATTTTTCTATCCATGCATTCAATTTTGGATTTCAGGATTTGCCTTGATTTCACTAGTAAATTTTACCTTAAATTTCGATGAGAATTAGTCAAATTTTCTGCAACAATTGGTCGAATAGGGGACTAAAACTGTCGTCAATCTTTTTTTGTTGAATTTTCTACATGGTAAATAATAGTCACAATTTCGACCCCATAAGTGGTCGAATTATCGACTGGAACAATCCCTTGGAACTAGAAGAATAAGACGTCGATTAGTTGGTGGACGGTCGAAATTGAGACCACTTTGTCGTCGAATTATCCACCCTGATTCGTCGAATGTATAGCATCCTGGTCGAATTTAGTCCATTTTGTCGTTGAATTATCCACCCAAATTCATCGAATGGACCATCGAACGTATAGCGTCCTGATCGAATTTACTATTGTGTAAAGGATGAAATTTCGACCAATACTAACTTTTGTTTAAAAAAAAATGTGACACCATTTTCAATATATTCCTACTTTTAGTTGAATATATTGCTTGTCTATAATTAGTATGCATATATGAATCTATGAAGCTTTGATTTAGCTATTTTCTTCTATTTAGCACAATTAGATTGAACAAAGCATTTTCATTGTACTGTATATTCACAGCCTCAAGAAAAATAAAAATAACTAAGAAAGCTTCGTTTACCTACAGATTTGTGTGCTTGTCTGAGTTTGATATGCAGATCTGCGTATCAAACTCAGACAAGCACACAAATCTGTAAGTAAATGTTGATTAAATATTTTATTTTTAATAGCAGTTTAAAAGACTATTTAAATGTTTTGACGGTTTGATAAGAACAAAATTGGTATTCAGATATAAATTATTGAGCTTCTCTTTGTTTCGATAATAGTTTAACATTCTCTACTTAATAGGGCCAACCACGTGAAGGTGGAAGCTCATCTGGCCCCTCCTAGGATCCTCTTATGACCCTTTACGACACTTTAAGACCTCTAAGATGTATTCTTAGGGATCGTAAAGGGTCATAAGGGGTCCTGGGACACAACAGCTGAGAAACATAAATGTAGGCATCATGGTCACAATATTTTGGAAACACAACATAATTGAGTGGTATACCCAGATGATGCAATGCAACCACTACTCCTGTAGTTCTAAGTTGACACTGCGGGATCCAAAAACCAAAGATAAGGAATTTATATATGGTTTTTGGATCCACAATGTCAACTTAGAACTGTAGGAAGAGTGGTTGTGTTGCATTTTCTAGGTATAGCATTCAATTATGTTGTGTCTTTGAACAATTGGGACCATGATGTGTACATTTATGTTTCTCAGCTCTTGTGATACCTACATTTATGTTTTGTAGCTGTCATGTTTATTTGCATGTTCTTTGTGTTTGGCTTCTCTCCCTCACATCAAAAATAAGATTTTTTCCACTCTGAATCGAGAATGCGCATGCAACACAAGCAAAATATGCACAAATAGCAGGTGGAGTTGAAAAAACACAACACGTTTACATTTTGGTGATGGTCTATAACTTAAAATATGCAATTAAAGACCTCTATCAAAAATGCAACCCTATTGTGTTTTTCAACTCCACCTGATATCCTATGTATATGAATTGAGATTGCATATTGAACTAGGCTTCTCTTTCTACATTGCCTGAAACCAAGAGACTGTCATAGTTAACATCTAAATGGCACGTCTCATCATCACAAATAATCCACCTTAAACAATTGAATATGTTTTCTTGTATTAAATATTCATTAATCAAAATTTGAATAGAAAATGTATACCTTGAGTACTACAATTCACATTAGAATCGATGCCTCCATCATGCTCGGCTGGTGCAGTATCAATATCCGCAGGCTGCATTCCAATGTAAATAATAGATTTAGATGACGATATCACAGAAATGCCTAATTCACAATCCATCATTTGTTCTCTGAAACACTAAATTAGGGATTTCTACGATATCCTCATCTGTATCTACAGCTATTGCCTCTGTTGTTGTAGGTACTTTTCCCCTATTTGATATTTATCTTCAGGTGTCCACACTCATTCTGTTGGTTGTTGCCAGCTTCTCTTTGAGCTTCTCTTTATTTTGAGAATAGTTTAACATTCTCTAAGAAACATAATTGTAGGCATCATGGTCACATTTTTTTGGAGACAATGTAATTGAGTGGTATACCGAGATGATGGAGAGCAACTTCTGCACCTCCGAATCCAAGTTTTTATCCATCCCGCAATGTCAACTTGGAATTGGAAGTGCAGAAATTGCTCTCCGTGTAGGTATACAACTCAATTATGTTGTCTCCAAAAAAATGTGACCATGATGCCTACAATTATGTTTCGAGAATAGTTTAATTAACATTCTCTACTTAACAGGACCAACCACGTGAAGGTGGAAGCTCATCTGGCCCCTCCTAGGAGCCTCTTATGACCCTTTACGACATTTTAAGACCTCTAAGATGTATTCTTAGAGGTCGTAAATGGTCATAAAGGGTCATAAGGGGTCCTAGGACACAACAGCTGAGAAACATAAATGTAGGCATCATGGTCACAATGTTTTGGAAACACAACATAATTGAGTGGTATACCCAGACGATGCAACGCAACCACTACTCCTGTAGTTCTAAGTTGACACTGTGGGATCCAAAAACCAAAGATAAGGAATCTATAAATGGTTTTTGGATCCACAGTGCCAACTTAGAACTGTAGGAATAGTGGTTGTGTTGCATTTTCTGGGTATAGCATTCAATTATGTTGTGTCTCCAAACAATTGCGACCATGATGCCTACATTTATGTTTCTCAGCTATTGTGATACCTACATTTATGTTTTGTAGTTATCATGTTTATTTGCATGTTCTTTGTGTTTGGCTTCTCCCCCTTGCATCGAAAATAAGATTTTTCCCACTCTGAATCGAGAATGCGCATGCAACACAAGCAGAATATGCATGGATAGCAGGTGGAGTTGAAAAAACACAACACGTTTACATTTTCACGATGGTCTATAACTTAAAATATGCAATTAAATACCTCTATAAAAAATGCAACCCTGTTGTGTTTTTCAACTCCACCTGATATACGTGCATATTCTGTGAGATTGCATATTGAACTAGGCTTCTCCTTCTGCATTGCCTGAAACCAAGAGACTATCACAGTTAACATCTAAATGGCACGTCTCATCATCACAACTAATCCTCCTTAAACAATTGAATATGTTTTCTTGTATTAAATATTCATTAATCAAAATTCGAATAGAAAATGTATACCTTGAGTACTATAATTCACATTAGAATCGATGCCTCCATCGTGCTCGGCCGATGCAGTATCAATATTTGCAAGCTGCATTCCAATGTAAATAATAGATTTAGATGACGATATTGCAGAAATGCCTAATTCACAGTCCATTGTTTGTTCTCTGAAACACTAAATTAAGGATTTCTATGATATCCTCATCTGTATCTACAATTATTGCCTCTGTTGTTGCAGGTGCTTTTCCCCTATTTGATATTTATCTTCAGGTGTCCACACTCGTTCTGTTGGTTGTTGCCAGCTTCTCTTTGTTTCGAGAATAGTTTAACATTCTCTAAGAAACATAATTGTAGGCATCATGGTAACATTTTTTTGGAGACAATGTAATTGAGTGGTATACCCAGACAATGGAGAGCAACTTCTGCACCTCCGGTTCCAAGTTGTTCTCCATCCCACAGTGTCAACTTGGAATAGTTTCATCCCCAATGTGACCATGATGCCTACAATTATGTTTCAAAAATAGTTTAATTAAAATTCTCTACTTAATAGGGCCAACCACGTGAAGGTGGAAGCTCATCTAGCCCCTCCTAGGAGCCTCTTATGACCCTTTACGACATTTTAAGACCTCTAAGATGTATTCTTAGAGGTTGTAAATGGTCATAAAGGGTCATAAGGGGTCCTGGGACACAACAACTGAGAAACATAATTGTAGGCATCATGATCACATTTTTTTGGAGACAACGTAATTGAGTGGTATACCCAGATGATGAAGATCAACTTCTACTCCTCCGGTTCCAAGTTGACAATGCGGGATCCCAAGACCATAGATAAGGAATAAATTGAGAGAGCGGAGGAGGGCCATAATGACAAAAATAATACAAGACAAACCTCAAGTTAAATGAGGCAATTGCAAACATTTTAATAGAATTTTATTAAAATGTTTACAGTTGCCTCATTTAACTTGAGGTTCATCCTATATTATTTTGGTCGTTATGGCCCTCCTCCGCTCTCTAAATTTATTCCTTATCTATGGTCTTTGGATCCTGCAGTGTCAACTTGGAATCGGAGGAACAGAAGTTTCTCTCCATCGTCTAGGTATACAACTCAATTATGTTGTCTCCAAAAAATTGTGACCATGATGCCTACAATTATGTTTCTTAAGTATTGTGAAATCTACATTTATGTTTCTCAATTGTCGTGTTTATGTGTATGTTTTTTATGTGTTTGGGAAGACATCTTTCTAGCCTGAGCCTAGATCCTTTGGCAATTATCTTATAAATAATGTAGATGACAGATGAGCAATTAGCTATCCAAGAAAAAGCCCATAAATGAACTATATGTACCCCAATTAATGTGCCCTCTATGCGTACCGAAATGATATATTTGAAATAACAAGGGTAAGGCTAAATTTACCCTTGTTGTTTCAAATATATCATTTAGGTATGTGCAGAAGGCATAGGAATTAGGGTACACATAGTTCATTTACAAGATTTTTCTTGGGAAGCTAATTGCTCAGCTCTCATTTGCTTCATTTATTATCAAGCTAATTGTCAAAGGATCCAAGCCCAGGCTAGAAAGACGTCTTCCCATTTTGTTTAAGCCATATTCCTTGTTCTTGTCAAACTTCCTTGGTACGGTAGGCCTGCTCTTTGCAGTACTCTTCTTTAGCGAGACTTCCTACCACACAGTGTCCGTAGATTATGTTCAATGTGTTATTTACGCTTGTATTGGTGGGAAAACTCTTGAAAACATGCAAAAGAGATTGCATTCAACCATGTTATTTACATGACACATGTAGTTTACCTCCAGCATAAATCAACATTAAATCATGTGATTGATAGCAGATTGGGGCTCACCCGAGCCATAAACATGAAGAATTATTCTAAAAAAAGATGTAAACCATATATATGCGCACTTGAGGAAAAGAGAAGTTATGTCATATCAATATTAAAATATTAGTTACAATATGAAAATACTAAACTAACTAATTCTTGAGTTCATCTCTACATATGGTCGCAACAAATTAGATATGCGATTATAATACAGAGAAGACATCGTAAAAATATAATTTCAGAATTTTCCCTAGCCTGACACATTTTGCACTCAAATCCTTCATTGTGGATAAGTGGAGATGGGTGGATAGATGCAGATGAGTTGTCATCGACCCAACTAAAGTATCCACAGCCATTATTTCCCTATGATACCCAATCTACATTAGTTCTTATATTATAATGAATAGTATTTACATTAGAAACTTTAAATATATACACATTAGCAACCTTTTTTTGATTAGGGCAACACCAAAATTTTCGTCCAGGGTTGTTCAATGTCTGTGAAGTCTTCAACACACACTTCCCACCACCACATTGACAGTTTGGCACATTGACAAGAGTCATCGAACCTATATCAATAATGCACCGCACCATCGTTACTACATTTATTATTTTTATATGATTATTTTTACTGTCGAAATACACCAAGGAGTACCATCAGAAATATTAACCATTTACAATAATTAAAAGTAAACCTAAATCAAATAGCTCATTTTTTTATCAGCATGTGTAGTCTGTGTGTATATTAAAAATGAAAGAAATATGAAGCTGAAATAAAATAGTGAACAAAATAGTATTCCACATAGAGTGAATGAAATATACCATCAAAAGAAGGTGACAAAATCCTGTCACGAAGCAAAGACATAGGAAATCAAAAAGGGACAAAAGACAAGAAATAAGAAAAATCATTACGACTATAGAAAAATCATTTATACTATAATCAAAAAAAGAAACACTCTTTGTCAACAATTTCCAAAATCATTAGGACTATAAATGGATAGTTCTGATATTGCTTTTCCATTACAACAATTGAGCATTCATCATTTGGTACTTCTTGGTGTATTCCATTTAAGTTTTTCAGTTGCCATGTTTATGTGCATGTTCTTTATGTGTTTGGCTTCTCTCCCTCGCAAGGGATACGTCGTTAGGTAATTGATTTGAAAGCATAATGGTTTGACAGTCTTTTTTCAGGATAGGCGTAATCATCCCGCCAACCTTAATTAGCAACATTAGTGTCCTATCATTGCACAAGTGCAAGACGGTAAGGGTCTATTCAAGGAGGGATGAAAAAAAGGTCATTTTAACCTTGCAAGGCAAGAGGAGAGACAGTCCAAATAATTCTATGGTGACTGTCCCAAACAATAGACAAATGATGGAATTGCTAACATGTTTTCTTTTCATGTTTCTAACAAGTTTGTTGCGATGAGGCTAGTGTGGTCACAATTGAAATTGTGAGTTTCTCTTGGAATTGAATAGAAGACTTTATCTATTGTGCAAAAAACCATATGTAGGATTATTATGGTCACAAAGTAATTGTCTTAGCATCAACATTTCACTTCTAATATAATATTATTAGGAATTTCTTACCATTGATTGTCAAACTAATGGAACTATGAGGCTATGCTTTGTTAATACTTTACCACTGTAGCGAATTTGGGTATTGTTTTCGAATATTTGAATGATTTTAATAGGAACTTTGAGCCAGATATATAAGTTTCCTAAAGAGTGATACTTCAACTTCCATGAAGGACTTAGAAAAAGGATGAGGGGCTCTTCATTTCTATAATCAATTTATATAATTCTTTAAGTACTTTTTTTAGACTCTTTGTGAATGATCTATAAATACTCTACACTAAGGGTGGGGATGGTTTTTAATCTTCATTATATTCCATAAATACTCTTCAGTAAGGAGGAGTGTAGCTTCTAATTTCTTTCATTCTTCTATATAATAGACTCTTCATTAAACGTATGGGTGACTTTTAATCTTCACTATTGATCTATATTATTCTTTAAGTACTACCCTTAACTAAATGTAAGAATGCCTTTTGTCTTCACCATTGATCTCTATTTTGAGTATTCTTCACTAAGTTATATGATTTAGTTACCGGGTTGTGAGTTTGGAGATCTTTATCTCTACAATGTAGAAGCCGAGAATAGGGGGTACGAGAGTGGAGAATTAGTGAAGAGAGAGATCAATGGGAATGAGATGATCAATGTAATACGTATGATGAATGAAAATAACAGTCTAGTTTTACATTTGATTCTTCTCTGTGATTGTTCAGTGTTTCCTGAATGTTTCATTTTTATCATTTACAACTCATTTTGTTGGTTTTCTCTTTCGGTTCGACAGTCTAACACCCATATTGTCGTCACGATTGAGTACATCTTTATTATGAATATGTTGTGATGGAATTCGATAACAAAGAACAAATATTTATTTTAAGTGTTTTATGTTGCGTTTGGATGTAATTCAAGTCTTAGTATCGAGTTTATTGAAGAAGTTTATCAACTTGTGGAAACCGTTTCTATGCGACAAAGAATGCAATTTAAATCTGGTCATTAATTGAGTCGAGAACGGCTTCCAATAATCATTGCACAATTATTATGTTGGTTTGGAGTAATTTTATTTCATTTTAAATAAGTTATGGCAGTTTTATTTCATTGGTTTGGAGTCTTATTCCTTTTGGTTTGGAGTAATTTTGAATCCAATCTTGATCTTGATGATCCAATCTTCATTTAATCATTCAAATAATTTAATAAAACTTCCATAACTTATTTAAAACAAAATAAAATTACTCCAAACCAAAAGGAATAAGGGTGGTGGTATTCAAAACACAATGAGAATTGGTAATTTCAAAGATCTAGGCACTCTAGCCTATCAACAACCTCAAATGTTTAAAAGATCTGACTTGTCAAGGCCTCCACAATACTAAACAATGATGGATTAGGTTTCCTAGGCTTCAAACCACTTAGAGTCAAGGAATTCTAAGACTCTATTTTAATTCCCATGATTCCAATACACAAAGTTCTTTCAAACTGTTCCAAAGGCTTAATAGGCTGCCAATAACCCTACAACAGACTTAGAATGGTAATAACTTTGTCTTCCCTCAAAACACTTGACAAGATGAAAACATTTCTAGACACCCTTTTCAGAGTTCTATAACACACCAAAAGATTTTATAGGGTTACTTTGGACCAACACACCTAACCATGACTGAACCCCTATTTTCAATGCATGAAAATGACCAAATTTTCAAAGAAACTACTCTCCTCACATTCCCTTATCCCACCAAACCTTAAGCAGAGTTATAAAATGACTCAAAATGGTTAAATCCACAAGCAATTAGACTCACGGGCCCTGCAACACCAAAACCCCCAAATCTTGACTCCAAACCTTGGTTTGCTAGGGCTTCCCCAATCTCCTGTTACAACTCACTCCTACATCAAATTAGTGATCGAATCGCCATTCATTCAACATATAAAAACATTTTCAAACATAAAAACCCTTCCTTATTCGGATAGATCATCTACTGCTACACATTGCATCCAATTTCATTGTATTTTCTCACTGTTCTTTAACTGTGATCACCTTTACTCCACACAACTTTGCATATGCATGGTTAATGATCTAATAATACAGGTTAGAATTAACATTCCATGGTTAGAATTAACAGTCCTCAAGCATGAGTTGGAGAGGACTACATCAAAACTAAAAACATTAATCAGTTGATTATTATATAAGCTCCTCAAGCATGAGTTGGATGATGTGGACTATGTAGATATAAGAACTAATGTATCCACATCATCCAACTCATGCTTGAGGAGCTTATATTATTTACTATCTCATAATAGTAAGATTGGTACCTATCCTAGTAAGTCATTATGAGATAGTAAATATGATCTACATCCAATCTTGGTCCACAAGCATGAGTTGGATGATGTGGATTATGTAGATATAAGAACTAATGTATCCATATCATCCAACTCATGCTTGAGGAGCTTATATTATTTACTATCTCATAATAGTAAGATTGGTACCTATCCTAGTAATTCATTATGAGACAATAAATATGATCTACATCCAATCTTGGTCCATGTTATATCTCCAAATAATCCACATCATGATATTACAATAAATAGCTAGCCTTACAATGCTAGCCATCTCCTTTATATAATCCTTCTCCTAGAAACATAATGGATGTGTAATCCTTATAAAGGCCTAATTATCATCTAATATAATTGATTACAATGGTTATCCACATGACCCAACATGTCTTCTCATGGAATTTGATCATCGCAACTTACAAAAGACATGGTTTTTCCATCACGTTGACACAAATTCTCGAAATAAACAACGGAAACTTGAGGTAAACAACGGAAACTTGAGGGAAACAATGGAAACTTGAAATAAGCCCAAACTAATGCACAATAGAATAATGGTGTCAATTCAACCATGAACAAATGGTATCAAACAACACTATCAAAGTTCTTCAATCTCTGAACATTTATGTCTACTGGGAAATTCTTCTAACTGGCAGTTTCCTTGAATGGGATTTGTAAGTTTTCAAAATGTCACTATTGTTTTACTTTACAAGTAACAACAGTTTGCTAATTTCTCACTTCTGTCTAGTTTTACAACCTTGTTCTATTCTTTGGCTATGACTTTGTAAACTAACAATACACTTCCAGTGTCAATCATAAATCACTCTTGAGACTTATAATCTTTCGGTTTAGTCTACCACAACACTAATACTCTTAGGAAGAGGCTTCAACCAAGACTACCAGGTTATTACAATCAATTGTTTGACTAGACTTCCCTACTACCTGAACACTCAACAAATATCAGAATACTGCTAATCCCCTGTAACTACATTCCATCATTCAATTGGTATTGGGTTTGAGTATAGAATCTACTGTCTCCAAAGATTATACACTAAAACTTCTGATGACTTTCACCACTTGTTTCCAGCGATGTTGACTATCACAGAGATGTTTTAACCTAGGTGATCAAGCTAGATTAATGTCGATCTGGAATGGTCAAACATTGGGTGTTCATAGTGGTTGCAATCACGAGGAGTCTTCCATGAATCTGAGGTACTCAACTAAACCTGTGATTCTGTTCCAAACCTTCGGTTAGTCACTTCACTTTGCTATTTAAACAAGTATCGTGCCCTAGCTAGGGTATCGACCTTGAAGCAACTTAACAGCCTTCACATTTCTGAGCATTGGTTGCGTAAATAAACTTTCCCCTAATTTTCCCTTTTATCCAAAGGCATAGGAATTCTATGGTGAAGTTGCAAATCGGGTTCACAAACTCATGACAGCGCCGACCCAATGGAACTGAGTTCAGTCTAACAGGAGATCATGTGGCTTTTGGAAATTTAAAATACAATACAAACTTAATAAAAATTACATAGCAGAGTTCTTTACAATGGTGCATAGCATTCACTTTACATTGTGCAAAATTTCATTTCTTTCCACACTTCTATAACAGTACAGTACACCATGTTCCATGAAATTTGAATTTCCCCTAAATGGTTAATTTTTCTGTGCTGAACAGTTAACTTGTCTCTTTGGTCTATACATAGATTCCTAAACCCTAGTCACAACCTTCATAATTCTCGGTCATAGCATTTACAAACCCTAGTCAAACTGCAGTCACCACTAAATATACTCATTGATTCAATCGCCTACCAGCATATTACAAACAGAGATGACTAGAAGAAAATGACAATCCACATAATGAACAATAGGAAACATGGAAGATACCTCAAACTCCATACAAGATAAATGATGAAATGTGCTATTAACCCTGGGTGTAGGGTCTGCACGATCTGGAATAAGCTTCATTCCTGCTAGCTTAGAAGATGGAAATCCTAATTCGCGCGTTGCAACCGTAAAAATGAAATGAGATTTGAAATGTTTTTTTTAAAGTTATATGCTTGTGTTGGTCAAAATTTTGACCGACATGGTATTGGTCGAAATTGAGACCAACACGGGGAAGGATTTTTTAAAAAACAAATTTTTCCTTCTATAACCCGGCCAACCTAAACCTTTTTAATTAATGGTTGATAATTTTTGTAGAAAAATGATGTCAAATGTACTAGTGTTTCCTAGTAGACTGTGGCTTTCACCATGCCATTTTGGTACACTCCTCTAAGTCCTAGGGAAAATATGATTTTCCTAAAACATGTCATCCAAGTAAACCTTTTCCTAGAGCCTTGTGCTTTTCTTGGCTCTGGGCTCGATGTGGGAGTTTTCTCCTAGATCTTTAATTAAGGTTGGCTTGTGAAATCTATATCCCAAAATGTCTATAAATAGAGACCTCTTCCTCTCCTTTACACATCCATGATTATAATCCATAATTTACACACACACATGTGTGTGTGTGCTATCATTAATTATGCATTCAAGAGATCCAAGTGCAAGCAAGCATCCATTTGAAGAAAATCCATTATTAACCATTCAGCCCATCAAGAATTCAAGTGCGAGAAATACATCAAGAGTCTCCAAGCATTCAAGTATTCATTTACATCATGCATTTGAGGAATTTCCTTCCATATATCTCTCTCTTTTCCCTATTGGAGGTCAAGAAAAGGAGTTTTCAATCAAGGAAGGAGATCTACATTCATCCATCAAGTCTTCTTCTTCCTCAATCAACATTGTGGTGAATTACCATATAATATACATGATTTTTGTCTTACATGATTTCCTTTTGGTTTTTTTTTTTGCGTCAAATCTATTGCATCAACATTCTTGATCACATACTTAGATACAATTGCATCTACATGGTTTGATATACTTTATTGTTTAGATCTAATATTTTCTACATGAAAACATTCTTTCAATTACATTTATTTCATTTTAGGTTTGATTCCTAAGCAGGGGTTTGACTAAGGTAAAAGCCTCCCCTAAACCTTCATCCCCTTCTTTTCTATGTGTAGGAGCAGGTTGTAGAGTTTTGGATATGGATTTGGGATCTTCAGATACAATTACAAAAACCTCATAAATTTTCAGCACATTTTGAGCTAAAAGGACAAGGTCAAAATTTCCACCCTTGTCCTATACTAGGTCATTCAAGTTGGCCTCATCCTATGGGTTTGATATTTTCACTAAAAGTATTTACAGGCATCAGAGGCCAAGATCTAGAGTTTTACCTAATCCTGACATCTGTGACAGTTAAAATTAGATCCGAAGGTCCATTTGCCTCCTCTTTCTTCAAGGCTAGTTCATTTCCTCCTATTTTCCTCTTGCACATACTTTCACAGATCATATTTACTTTTCTTTAGTTATTTATCATATTTACATATAAGATTTACATACCATTGTCATTTCTTTTGTAAGGAATCCAAAAACCCTACATCGTTTAGATCATGAATTGACAACCTTATTATTTTGGTTGTGCTAATCAAATTTATTTTGTGGGGGGTTGTGTATTCTAATGCATGTATGATTTGGTGATCTACCATTGATCACCATTTTCTACCTATCCATTACAATTCCATTCTAATTTTTGTGTTAGATTCTCTTTCTTTGCATTTAGATGTCTAGATCTACTTTGTATGCATTATGATAGTCACTATCTACATCACATATTAGCTACATTATTTGCATTTTTTAATTATTTGGTGGCTAGATCTTCTTATTGTCATTAGATCCTATCTCTATCTTATTCTTACCTAGATCTAGTTTGGTGTTTTTCATCATGAAACTTTCTAAGTTGGATTGGTGTGCTATAAATCATTTTCTTATGTTCCTTCTTACCTCTCTTTATCAGTTTCATGAAGTGAATCAAACTTTCTTGAATGTGATGATGTTTTTATCAAGCATATTACAAGACCTTTATCAATATATCATGTGGATTTCTTCTTCAAGTTTTTAAAAAATGTATTGATTATATATATAGCACAAAGACCTTTGTGAATGGGTCTAATGATAATTTTAATCCTCCTAATCTTTCTTCTCAATTGACCACCAATCCTCCCCAAGACAAAATCCCCATTGATATTGTGATACCAAGACCTAGATCTCCTCTTCCTCAACCTCTTTTCATACATAGTATCAAAGTGGTTTCTAATTCCTTTATTTTATGTCAAAATCTTATTCATAATCTGGATGCTAGACATTTCCTATATGATTTCTCCAAGAATGTTTGAGAATACTACTCCTTGTACTCACAAACATAAAGTTGAATCATCCTCACATGAAGAGAAAAAAGAGGATTGAGCCTTAAAAATCCTCTTGACCTTCCTAAGGAATATCATATTCCTCATGTTGATCATTATTCTCCACCACAACCTCCTATCATACCAACACCATCTCATGATCATTTTACCTTATGATGATTGTGAAGCCTTGGCTAAATGAATTTATCTAAATATCAAGTATAATTTTAGGATAATATTTCCTTATAGATTCCATCCAAACCCACACAATTGCAACAATGGTGAATTATTATGTTGTTGTCATTACTCTAATAAAAATTCTCTTAGTGATTGTGTTCAATTTAGATAATTTGTTCAAGACTTAATTGATAGATGTCTTCTTATTTTAACATCGCATACTATACATGTTCTTCATATCAAAGAAATACCTTTGCCATTCCTTTCCTATTATGTTACTCTCCATTATGAAATATTCTTTGCATAATGTGTACTAAGGGTATGAGAGTAAGAACCAATCTCTCTTTCTCTCTAAATTGGAGGGAAATAGGTCATCATTTCTTCCTTCTTTCAAGGATCCACTTTCTCCCTTTGTTGATATATTTCTTTTATACAATGACATCCTTTTCGACATACATTTTTTGTTTTAAATCAGAATATTGACATCCTGAATTGTAACCTTACACTTGCTTAAGAGCCCATATCTTTATATATGAAAAATCACACACTCAACTTAATGTGGTTTCCTTTTTTCAATGTATCCAATATCCCTTGTGGGATTGCATCTTTTATAGTATGATGGTTTTCTAGAATGAATTTGTTTCCTTACCATAAGTTTCAACTTTATGCTTGAAAGTGTTTATCTATATATTATGAGAGATCTAATACTTAGGATAGGTATTGGGTTATTCTTTCTTTCTATCTCCTCCTTTCATAAGATCCATTATCTCTTTGTTGTACATCTCTTTTATATTATGATGTCCCCCCATGTACAAACTTTTTGTTTAGGATCTTTCTCCTTAATGATATTAGTATCCTCCTTATAATTTATTCATTTCTTAGAAGTGCATATCTTATATAATTGGGTTTACCACTAAGTATACATAAGTGGCATAATTGGGTTTACCACTAAGTATACATAAGGGGTACATATTTTTGGTCTGAGATACTTTGTTTGATACAAGATCCTAATAAATTTTCTTAACAAATCATTTTCATGCCTCAAATGGCATGTATTTCATCTAGTAATCTATTGGAATTATGGAAAGATAAGTACTGAGAGGGGAGGGTTGAATCAGCACCCTTAAAAACTTTTAACACTTAAACTTTGAAATAGTAGATCTTAATTAACCGACCGATTCCATTGTTTGAAATATACATTCAGATAATTGAAAATGTAAAGTGCATGTAAAAAAACAATAAATCATACATGAAAATTCAAACTCATGACACAGATATTTTGGTTACGCAGAAACCCTTGTTACAAGGTAAAAACTATAGTGGGGATGACACCCACAAATCTTCACTAATGCAATAATAAAGTATGTTGGTTAAGGCTATAAGTTGTGATCACTTATGATGATCTTACCCTTGTAGGAGTAACAAAAAGATCGACTAGATCTACCTGGTTAGAGGATTTAAACAACACAAAGTATGTGTGTACTTAGTTAAGAGATTTAAACAAGAACTGTTAAGTTCACTCTATTAAGATATTTTGATCTACTACAATGGTTAAATTGACAACAGTAAAAGTATTTGTAAATAACAACTTATACAAGTGCTTAATTTAGATTTTTGAAGTACCAAATAAATATCACCGTAGTGTGAAGTATATGCTCTTCTTTTCTACTCGATAGCCTTGTATGTGTTTTGAAAACTGATTGCCTCAATCATAAAACCTTCTGTCATAAACCCTTTGTATGATCTCCTCATGGCCTTAGTGTGGCTGCTCCTTCATGATACATGATCATAATGACATCTTTGCAATTATATATCAAACTAACTTGACCTAATTAGGGTTCACATCATCTTAGAAAACCTAAGATCAATGGTGTACAAAATTAACCTAGATCTAACATTACATAGGAATCATCACAAAAATTAATGATTACATCCACATTAAATATGTCTCGATCTTGGTAAACCATTTACTGATTGGTGTAAACCATTTGCATAGTTATTTGTGTCATTCCTGATTACTATGTGGTTTCTTGCTTTACTCGGTAATCACTACATTCACCACTTGGTAAATTACTGGTGCTCAGTTCATGTGAATGCTTGGTGATCACTAGCTCGGTACTCGGTAATTTCTTGTCGTTTGGTAAGTGTGCTCCGTCAAAACTAGAGTCAGTGATCTTGAATTTATGCCTTGTCTTTTCTCGGTGTGAATGCTTTATATGCATGACCAAATCTTCTAATTCCAACCTTTACCAACTAAATAACTGATTGATACTAATAACAATCCATTAATTATCAAATAGAGATGACAATCTCCCCCTTTGGCATTAGTATCAAAACCTTATGTATATGTACTAATTGTCAAAAATATATACAAACTCAAAAATATGCTAACTCCATATATACTGACTATATACTCTGAGTCTATATACTAGCTCCCCCTTTGTGCATGCTCTTGGTGGTGTGAAGTAAAAATTGGCATATATATGTAAATATATATACATAGACTTTCCCCCTTTTTGAAATTAATGCCAAAATAGAAAGGTGTACTTACAACTTATCAAAAATGTGCTTGTGGGGTTTTTGTAGTGATGCCAAGAGGTTCTCCCATTCCTCTTTCAACTTGTCAAGAGCAATGTATCCATCATTTTCTTAAACTTCTTAGTCACCTTGACTCCGACTAGATCTATTTTAATTCTTTGTTTGGCCTCTTCATAGGTTCCAAACCTAGTTGCCTAAGGATCTTTGGGCTCAGCCAATAAAGCCTTTATTGACCTAGAAGTTTGGTTAATGTCAAGTTCATAGCCCATCGATGCTAACCATGCTATTCTTGATTCAAAAGCCTTTATCAAAGTGGTATCAGTGTCCACTAAGAAACAAATATCTTCCTTATAATGCTCAACTAGCTGTCCTGGTATTCTGCTTCTTTGATGCACTCGGTCCTTGAATTGCTCAAAATATACATCCATAATGCTAACAAAATCTTGTCCTAAACTTTGAATGAAATCATTAATTTGTAAAATTACTGGTCAATCAATATCCCAGTCAACATTATTGACTGAGGGGAAAAAATTTTGCACATAGAAACATATGAAAAGTAGCAGTGAATCAAACTTACATGTATTAGACTTTGTCGACCTGATAGTTTTCATGTTCTCTTCTAACTGTTTCAATAGGAGCTCAATGAGATCCAATTAAAAGCCTTTCTTCACCATCTTATATGCAATGTCCACAACTCCACATGGAACACTGTTAGGTCTGCTAGATTGAAATATTTTGTAACCAATTGCATATGCACCAAACCTAGTCTTAGGATCAACAATGGTGTTCATTCTCATTCCTCTACCATCCCATTTGGCTCCTGTTGCTTTTTTAATCTTGTTTCTTGGTGCACTCCTCAATGCTTTAACCTTGTCAGTTATGGAGTAACCAATGACTGCATATATTATATCCCTGGTAATTTCGACCGGTTCATCCAGCTATAACTTTCCCTCATGCGTATGACTCAAGACTATCTTAATGTATTCATTCTTGAAAACCCTCAAGAAATACATGTTAGCCAAACCTTTCACCTCCAAATGTGTGTGCCCATCCTTGAGCTTTCCATCGACACTCAGCTCTTGAAAGGTGGATTTTAGCTCAAAATCACCTATCTCACCAATTTTGTAGGGTATATATGCGCATATGTCTTCAACCAGCAAAACCCTAGGTGGTATGCTTGAAAATGTGCCAGTTTTATTGATTTGTGATGCAACCTCAGGATGTAATTTATATTTCGGTTCAGTATAGGTTGGAGATTTGATTAAATTGACCTTCTTCTTAGTTCCAATTTTAGATTTCTCAACCTTTGATGAGGATTCCATCTTTCTTCAAATTAGGGCTTCGAGAGATAACAACGAAATAGCTCGGTGAAAATGAAACTTACTTGTGACTATGTCTAATCTATTTGAAAACCTTTCAAATCTGTGCTCAACTACTCTGTAAATTCTCTACTCAAATCTTGCTCGAAATCACTGCATCTCTTCATGTTCACAATGTGAAAAATGACTAAGTCCACTATTTATTTATACCCTAAAATTTGTTTCCCGCTCAAACTTTTACAATTAATGCTTGACCTACCACAACTTGGTAGATGTAGTTATGCTCTGTGTATACTTCAAAAGATCATATGCTTGGTTAACACTAAGATATCACTCGGTTGAAACCACAACTCGGTTAACCTTGCCACTTGTTATCGACTAGAAAATACATGCTTGAGATGCTTATACTGATTGTATATATTTAAAGCTCAAAACATATAAAAACCATAGTGCATCTTGTTTCATGCAGATTTGGTATACAAAAACTAGATATAAGGAATTGTTTTGTTAGATATAACTGATTTGAAAATTAGTTCTATACATACCTTTATGACTTAGGTGGAGGTGGTGATGTCACCCAATACAATAGACAAGGTGTCACTGACTACATTTCTTGATCCAACATTATCACTTGATTCTTTTTTCCACATTGTATTTCTTAACCTCATGATTTCCTCAATTTTATTTCCATTTTCATTTGTTTGTCTCTGGTGCTCAGTCTCTGTAATCCTTACTTAAAAGACCAACCTTATGAAAGTGCATACATGCCATACCAGTGCTTGTCCAATTGCAAGATCTTCCTCTCCAATTATTTCTCATGCATTTTGTTTCTATATGTCCATACCTATCACATGATGTGCAATTAACCCATGTGTTGTAATCCCAAGTATATGCATTACCTTGCCTTCTTAGTTGATATGCTTTGTTCTATTCTTTTAGTGTCCAGACTTGCTTCATCTTTGTCCTGCATTCTTGTGCAATATGTCCATGCATGTTGCAAATGCGACAGTGTTTCTCCCTGTAGGGTTTCTTAGGATTCCTATTCAACTTAGATCTACACTCATGTGATTGATGTCCATACTTGTTACTGTTATAGTAGTAAACATTAAACTTAGGAGTGGATTTAGGAATACCTTTTTCTTTTCTCCTGCAAACATTTTTGTGTGGCTCAGTTTTTCCACAATGATAACATGATAGCTTCTTTGGCCTTGGATTAGTGTAGGCGTTCTTTTGTTCAACTTGTCTTGATGACTCTCCCTACTTGGTGTAGCCTAAACCAGTTGTGCTATCCAATCTTTTCTGACTCATCAGAAATTCATCCATTCTCTTAGTACCATCTTCATCTTTTGAATCATCTCATTATGTTGTTGTTGCATTTTTACCTCATTCTTCAATCTTTCATTTTCTTCTCTTAATTCACCGATGACTTCTAGTTTCCTAGTAAGCTCACTATTTACTTGGTTGACCTCTTGACTTATGACAACCATATGATTGGAAACTTCAAAGTGATGCTCAGTGAGTCTCAGTATCTAAGATTCCTTCTCATATAGCTTGTTAGTCATTTGTCTTGTGTCTTTAGTAGCCAAGTTTCTTTCTTGTTTTGGTTGCCTAGCATTATTGATGACATCAATCATCTTAACCATTTGTGTCTCTTGAATGATCTGCAGATCTTTGACTTATTCAATAAGATGTAGATTATTTTTGGATAGATCAGATATTGCTCCTTCAGATGCATCAGATATGCTATCAGATCCAAATCTGGATGTCTCAAATGGGTCATCTATCTCTTCTTCATGGTAATTAGTCTCACTATACCGAATTTCCATATCCTTCCTTTGAATCAGTAACTTCTTTAGTTCATCTTTGGCTTGCTTGAATTGTTCAATGAACATTTGTATTTGTATTGATCCTTTGATTCTCAATAGTCTTGTCCAACTTATATCTTTCGATCCTTAGATATTTTCTCTTCAGTGGTTAAACTTCCTTAAGAAGAGATCTAGCTATGATACTAATTATTGGAATCATGGAAAGATAATTACTGAGAGGGGAGGGGTAAATCATTACCCTTAAAAATTTTAACACTTAAACTTTGAAATAGTAGATCTTAATTAACCAACTAATTCCATTGTTTGAAACATACATTCAAATAACTAAAAAATATAGAGTGCATGTAAACAAAACAATAAATCATACATGAAAATTCAAACTCATGACACAAATATTTTGGTTATGTAGAAACCCTTATTAGAAGGTAAAAACTGCAGTGGGGATGACACCCACAAATCTTCACTACTACAATAATAAAGTATGTTGGTTAAGTCTACAAGTTGTGATCACTTCTGATGATCTTACCCTCTTAGGAGTAAAAAAAAGATTGACTAGATCTACCTGGTTAGAGGATTTAAACAACACAAAGTATATGTGCTCTCGGTTAAGAGATTTAAAAAAGAACTGTTAAGTTCACTCTGTTAAGAGATTTTGATCTACTATAATGGTTAAATTGACAACATTAAAAATATATGTAAATAACAACTTATAATTGTCTGATTTAGATCTGTGAAGTACCAAATAAATATCACCTCTATGTGAAGTATATGCTTTTATGTTCTTCTCAATAGCCTTGAATGTATTCTAAAAATTGATTGCCTTAATCATAAAACCTTCTACCATAAACCCTTTGCCTGATTTCCTGATTTCCTTAGTGCGGCTACTCCTTCATGATACATGATCATAATAAGGGTAAGTGCACAAAGATGGGGGACCAAAAAGTTCCCACTTTTCTTTTTGGCCCCCCATCGTGCATAGTGTGCACGCACTAAAGGGCATGCACCCTATGGCTTGGGTTGCCCAAGCCTTAGGCTTGGGCAATGCAAAACAAAGTGCATGCACCAAATAGGGCGCACACACTTTGTAAAATGCCAAAATTTTCACCCCCATGTGCTATGAAAATCATAAATTTACATAGGGCGTGCGCCCTATAGGGTGTATGCCCTATGTAAGATATAGATTTATATAGTGAGAGAGGGGGGGGGGGGTAATTTATACAAAGAGAGGGGGGGTAATTTATACAAATATAACATTTAAGTATAAGTTTGATAATTTTAATTTCTTATACTTTAAGTTATATTTGTATAAATTATAAAATATAATGCTTTCAGGATGTTTGGGATAGGTTCCAGCTTCATAGGAGTTAACATGTAGATTCTAGATTTGAAAAATTCCAGACTTAGCCAAATTTTAGGATTCAGCAAGCCTTCA